>SJYX01016352.1:268957-290311 GCA_006410675.1 Oreotragus oreotragus | reverse complement strand
GATGTGAAAGTTGGACTGTGAAGAAAGCTGAGCACCGAAGAATTGATGCTTTTGAACTGTGGTGTTGGAGAAGACTCTTGAGAGTCCCTTGGACTGCAAGGAGATCCAACCAGTCCATTCTGAAGGAGATCAACCCTGGGATTTCTTTGGAAGGAATGATGCTAAAGCTGAAACTCCAGTACTCTGGCCACCTCATGCGAAGAGTTGACTCATTGGAAAAGACTCTGATGCTGGGAGGGATTGGGGGCAGGAGGAGAAGGGGACAACAGAGAATGAGATGGCTGGATGGCATCACGGACTCAATGGACGTGAGTCTGAGTGAACTCCGGGAGCTGGTGATGGACAGGGAGGCCTGGCGTGCTGTGATTCATGGGGTCGCAAAGAGTCGGACACGACTGACTGAACTGAACTGACATTTGCTTTGGATAATTCTTGTTTTAAAGAATCAGTTAATTCTTAAAATTAACTGATTCTTAAAATAGCATATTTTAAGATTCTTCTGAATTCTTTTGATTCTTCTGAATAGCATATAGATTTGAACTTTAAGCATAAAATCATCTTCATGGTAACACATGAAGTGTCAGTTCAGTGGTTTTTTTGAATTATGCAAAATTCAACTTAATTTTCCAATATTTTCAGTTCAGCAAACTATACATTGTAATCAAATATAAAAAAGGGATGTAAACCATGCATTTCTAATTCATTTGTCTTTAGAACATCATATCAATATACAGTGTAAGCTCAAGAAATGAACAGGCCTTTTGCAGTCTGTTTTTTTTTCCAAAAAGTTAAGTTGGTTTTACTTACTATGAAAATATAATAAGAATCATAAAACAGTTTTAAAAACACTAATCTTGAAGCACAATAAATTGTGTTGCCTTTTCTTTTTAGAATGTCTATGTACATATTAACAGACTTATTGAAATATCTATTATAATGGTTGACTGAGTAATGGTCCCCAAAGATGTTCACAGAAACATTAGAATCTGTGAATGTTGTAGTATATGGTAAACACTTTGCAAATATGATTAACTTTTCCCCATTTATATGGGGAAATTATTCTGGATTATCTGGGAAGAACTTAAATGCAATAATCAATGTCCTTATAAAAAGGAAGCAAAGGGAAATTTGACTGATAGAAAAGAGGAAAACACAATGTGACCACCAAGACAGAGATAGGAATGATGTGGCCACAGGCCAAGAAATGCTGACAGTCATCAGAAGTTGTCATTTTTTTTTCCCAAAGGATCCTGAATAGGCAAAGCAATTTGAGAAATAATACAAAGCTGGAAGATTCACACTTGCTGATTTCAAAGTATATTATAGAGCTGAGATAATCACAAATGTCTGATATTGAATAGACAGATGTTTACACCACTGGAACAGAATAGAGAGCCCAGAAATAAACTCTCACATATGCTTAACCAGGCTTCAACAAAGACTACACAATGGTGAAAGGATAGTGTCTTCAACAGATGGTATTGGGGAAACAGGTATTCATGCGCAAAAGAATGAAACTGGACCCTTATATCACACTATATATAAAAATTCAAATGGATTAAAGACCTAAACATACACCTGAAAGTATCAAGTTTCTTTTCTATATTCTTATTTGTCAGTGTGCTTTAAATTAATTATTTTATAGTCAGGTCTGCTTTAATTTGATGAAAGAAACAGATACTAGATTGACTTAAATATATTTCTATCACATCATGCTCTTTTCTTCTCTTAGAAGAAATTTTCCTCTTTATTAATTGCTGCTGCTGCTGCTAAATCGTTTCAGTCATGTCCAGCTCTGTGTGACCCCATAGATGGCAGCCCACCAGGCTCCCCCGTCCCTGGGATTCTCCAGGCAAGAACACTGGAGTGGGTTGCCATTTCCTTCTCCAATGCATGAAAGTGAAAACTGAAAGTGAAGTCACTCAGTCATGTCCAGCTCTTCGCAACCCCATGGACTGCAGCCTACCAGGCTCCTCCATCCATGGGATTTTCCAGGCAAGAGTAGTAGAGTGAGTTGCCATTGCCTTCTCTCTTTACTAATTGCTAGGTGGAGCCTAATGCTATATATCACAACTTCAAATTTTAAGAATATTTCTTTTGAATGTTTTATTGGGCAGTCATAAAGGCATAAATTGCAAGTGACTTGCCATAATCTGAACATATCCAAATATCTATCATACAGGAGAAGAAATAAGATATTACCAGCACTGCAGAATTCCCTTTCGTGACCCCTCATCACCTGCCCTTCCTAAGGATAACCATTATTTTGACCTTTAATGTCATGATTAAGTTTCACAGTTTCTTGAACTTTATATATGTTCAATCATATACTATGTGTTCTTAGACATCTACCCTATTTTGTTCAATATAATGTTGTGAAAATAAATTTGAAGACACATTTTAGTAAACTGAATCAAAGATCTATGTGAACTTTGCATGCCACTTCCCCCATGTCTGTTCTGAAGTGCTGTAGCTAGGAATGTGAAGCATAAAAACAGCCTATTGAAAGAGAACTGTGGAGAGAGCACATTTTTTTGCATCATACATTGTGACATTTTTTAATTAGGGGGAAATTTCTGGATGAGGAATTCTAATTGAAAGACATAGATCATGAACAGTGGAGACTTCAATTATCTTTTAATTGTTGGACTACTTATAAAAAAACTCAATAAATTCATTAGGAACGTTAGTCAAATATGGACAAAAAATAGAAGAATACAGTCTTAAGCATTTTCAAGAGTCTATAATTGCAGGGAAGGGTAGGTGTAGAAAACCCAATCAACTTTTGCCCCTGGTTTTCAGTTTTTCAGAAACGTTTATAAATTACAAAACTAGGTGATCAGAAATTTAAGATGGAAAATTTTTAGCACTAAGTTTGAATGTTTACAACAACAAAAAAAATAGAAACCAATTTTATTCAACAAAGCACCAAGTTTGTAACATGAGACATTTCTCATGTTTTGTCTGCAATGGACAAATTTTTAATCAGTAGTCTGAAACTACAAATAGAACAAAAAATATCTTTGGATTTCTACATGTTAAGTCAATACAAAAAATTGTTTAAGAAATGGTAAATAAGACTATTAATGTAATAAACTGTTAATATATTGCTTCTTAAAAATATAAAACTATATAAAGAAATAATTATAGCAATGTATTGTTGCATTTGTAATAAATATAGATTGTAATATGTAAAATAATAACACATAAAGGGAAGCAAGAAGAATTATATGTGTAACATTCCTATGTATCACTGGAATTAAGTTAGTATAAATCTGAAGCAGATTTTAATAAGATTTATATTAGATAAGCCTCAGAGTAACCACTAAGAAAATAAATTTTTTTAAAAGGGAATATCATTAAATGAATTAAAATGTTACACTAAAATATATTGAATTAATGCAAGAACAAGTCAACCACCTCTCTACCATATTACTGGGTACCCTCACCCTTCACCATGTTGGTGAAATCATTACACTTTGATTTCTGCCTCTATCTTCCTGCTTACACTCCACTTTTTTCCTGGTATTTTAATAGCTTATTCCAACAGACTTTCAAGCACAAGGCTGATTTTTTGGCTTACTAGGAGAAGTGGGGTTAGACTGTACATTAGATTCTGTGGCCATAACCGAAGTACTGGCTGGAATCTAGTGAAGGAATTGATATAATGCCTAGTAAAACAATGACAATAAACTCCTGACAATGTAGTTGTATGTCACTTCAGGTAAGAAACTATATTCATTTTATAAACTTGTCAACTAGTAGTTCTGATTCTCTTAAGTGGATAGCAGAAGTGATGAGACAGAACACACTCTTCCCATAGGAGAGTAACACCCATTGAGAGAAGACCTAGAGATCTATTTCACTCATTATACTTATTCAGGGAAATCCTTTTAAAATCTTTATTGTTTTCATGTGTTGGCAATTATATTTACTATATCAATGTTGAACACTTGACACATGAAAATATATACATGTTGCTGTTGCTCAGTCGCTTAGTCGTATCCGACTCTTTGCAACCCCATGGACTGCAGCACGACAGGTTTCTATGTCCTTCTCCATCTCTCATAGCTTGCTAAAACTCATGTCCATTGAGTTGGTGATGTCATCCAACCATCTTGTCCTCTGTCATCCCCTTCTTTTCCTGCCGTCAATCTTTCCCAGCATCAGGGTCTTTTTAATGAGTCGGCTCTTTGCATCAGGTGGCCAATGTATTGCAGCTTCACTTTCAGCATCAGTTCTTCCAATGAATATTCAGGACTGATTTCCTTTAGGAATTAGGTTTCTCTCATAGCTCAGTTGGGAAATAAGCCACCTGCAATGCAGGAGACCCTGGTTCAATTCTTGAGTCAGGAAGATCAACTGGAGAAGGGATAGGCTACCCACTCCAGTATTCTTGGACTTTCTTGTAGCTCAGCTCTTTGTGATCCAAGGGACTCTCAAGAGTCTTCTCCAATACCACAGATCAAAAGCATCAATTTTCAAGTGTTCCGCTCTCTTTATATTCCAACTCTCACATCCATACGTGACTACTGGAAAAACCATAGCTTTGACTATACTAACTTTTGTCTTCAAAGTAATGTCTCTACTTTTTAATACACTGTCTAAATTTGTCATAGCTTTCCTTCCAAGGAGCAAATGTCTTTTAATTTCATGGCTGCAGTCACCATCTGTGGTGATTTTGGAGCCCAAGAAAATAAAGTCTGTCACTGTTTCCATTGTTTCTCCATCTATTTGCCATGAAGTGATGGTGTTGTACCCACCCGTTCCGGAAAACAAACTCACTCACAAGGACAATGCAGATAGTGGAGTGCAGTTTATTATACCAGCAGGCCCAAGGCAGAGTCTCCTCTTAGCCAAGGACCCTGACCAGTTTTTATGAAAACCGTATATACCCTAGATGTATGTGCCCGAACCCACCTCCCCAAATTCTCTGAAACTAATCTGAACAAAGGAAAAGAAAGATACAATCAAAGTTAACCCATGATTCATATACCTTAAACCTGTGATTCCTATATCTTAAGCATAGGTAGTTAACAGTGGACAATTATCAATAGGTTTGTGGTCATACCCCAATAAGCATAATAAAATGCATGATTATATTCAGTTACATGGATAATTAGGGTATTCTTTTAGGCATAGAGAGCCCTGGGGCTCTTCCTTCCAGGGGCCTGGTTTTCCAGTTGGTATGTCATTTCCATAGATACTGGGCATATAGCACAAAGTCCACAGTCCGGCCCAAGATGGAGTCCTGCTTTCAAGATAGAGCCTGTTCTGTTTCCTCCTTCAATGGGACCAGATGCCATGGTCTTAGTTTTTTGAATGTTGAGTTTTAAGACAATGTTTTCACTCTCCTCTTTCACATTCATCAAGAGGCTCTTCACTTCCTCTTCCATTTCTGCCGTGAGCGTGGTGCCATCTGCATATCTGAGGTTATTGATATTTCTCCCAGCAATCTTGATTCTAGCTTGTGTTTCATCCAGCCAGGCATTTCACATGATGTACTCTGCATCTAAGTTAAATAAGTAGGGTGGCAGTATACAACCTTGATGTACTCCTTTCCCAATTTGGAACTGAAAGGTTGTTGCTGAACTTCAAAAGATGTTGGGATTCTTGGCCTCTGGAGAGGAATTCAATCTGGGGCCAGAGACAAGGTTTGAATGCTCAGAGCTTTGTGTAATAAAGTTTTATTAGAGTATAAAAGAGATTAAAAAAAGCTTCTGACATAGACACCCGAAGGGGGCAGAAAGAATACCCCGTTGCTAGTCTTTAGCTGGATGTTATATAGCTACTAGCAGTCTGCTAATTAAAGAAAGAAAATGTCTCAAAACCCAGAGAATGGCACCAGGCCGTCACCCACAAGATGCATTTTGAGATAATCTTGGCATCAGGTGAGTCATCCCAGGCCCTGAAACGATTGACATAAATCTTCAAGAAAGGCAGATTCCCATACAAATATATAGTTTCATTAACATAGATTAAGAGAACAATGAGTATAACATACTGATTTGTCAAGTAGGTTCTGAGCCTTTAGGGAGAACCAACTAGAAGACAGAGTCTGGGGTAAATACATAGTACATTAACATCAGTAAGACAAACATTTCCATAAGAAAAATGCATTGGTTATCTCCAAGATTTGAGAAAAGTTAAGTTCAGGTGGAACCAGATGTCATAATGGCAACACAGAATTTTAAGAGAAACCTCTTTTTAAATTTGTATAGAGAAGGGGAAAAAACATAACACTAGTTTCTTCCTGCCACTTAAGAGAGAGAGAAAAATGTCTGACACTTGCAGCCTATTTCCTCCATTGGGAGACCACTGGCCTTCCTGCCTGTTAGCCTCTCAGAACCAGTTCCTTATTCTCCATGTCCAGTTCTAACTGTTGCTTCTTGACCTGTATACAGATTTCTCAGGAGACAGGTAAGGTGGTCTGGTATTCCCATCTCTTTAAGATTGTTCAGGGGACGACAGAGGATGAGATGGTTGGATGACATCACTGACTCAATGGACATGAGTTTGAATAAACTCTGGGAGTTGGTGATGGACAAGGAGGCCTGGCATGCTGTAGTCCATGGGGTCACAGAGAGTCAGAAAGGACTGAGCAATTGAACAGTTTTTTGTGATCCACACAGTCAAATGTTTTAACATAGTTAGTGAAGTAGAAATAGATGTTTTCCTGGAATTCTCTTGCTTTTTGTCTGATCCAACGGATATTACAATTTGATCTCTTATTCCTCTGCCTTTTCTAAATCCAGCTTGAACATCTGGAAGTTCTCAGTTCATGTACTGTTGAAGCCTAGCTTGGAGAATTTTGAGCATTACTTGCTAGCATGTAAAATGAGTGAAATTCTGCAGTAGTCAGAGGAACTGATTCATTGGAAAAGACCCTGATGCTGGGAAAGATTGAAAGCAGAAGGGTATGACAGAGGATAAGATGGTTGAATGGCATCACCAATTCGATGAACATGAGTTTGAGCAAGCTCCTGGAGTTGGTACAGGGAGGCCTGGTGTGATGCAGTCCATGGGGTCACAAAAAGTCAGACATGTTGAGTGAGTGAACTGAACTGTGCAGTAGTTTGAACACTCTTTGACATTGTCTTTCTTTGGAATTGGAATGAAAACTGACCTTTTCCAGTCCTCTGGCCACTGCTGAGTTTTCTAAGTCTGCTGGCATATTGAGTGCAGCACTTTCACAGCATCATCTTTTAGGATGTGAAATAGCTCAGCTGGAATTCTATCACCTCCACTAGCTTTGTTTGTAGTGATGCTTCTAAGGTCCACTTGACTTTGCACTCCAGGAAGTTTGGCTTTAGGTGAGTGATCACACCATCATGGTTGTCTGGGTCATTCAGATCTCTTTTTCTCCTAGTTCTTCTGTGTATTCTTGTCACCTATTAATATCTTCAGCTTCTGTTAGGCCCATACCATTTCTCTCCTTTACTGTGTCCATCTTTGCATGAAATGTCCCCTTGGTATCTCTAATTTTCTTGAAGAGAGTCTTTCCCACTCTATTGTTTTCCTCTATTTCTTTACATTGAACACTTAGGAAGGCTTTCTTATCTCTTCTTGCTATTCTTTAGAACTCTGCATTCAGATGGGTATATCTTTCCTTTTCTGCTTTGCCTTTCACTTCTCTTCTTTTCTCAGCTATTTGTAATGCCTCTTTAGACAAACATTTTGCCTTTTTGCATTTCTTTTTCTTGGGGATGGTCTTGATCACTGCCTCCTGTACAATGTTACAAACCTCCAACCATAGTTCTTCAGGCACTCTATCAGATCTAATCCCTTGAACCTATTTGTCACTTCCACTGTATGATTGTAAGGGATTTGATTTAGGTCACACCTGAATAGCCTAGCTGTTTATTCTGCTGTCTTCAAATTAAATCTGAATTCAGCAATAAAGAATCATGATCTGAGCCACAGTCAGCTCTCGGTCTTATTTTTGCTGACTGTATAGAGCTTCTCCATCTTCGTCTGCAAAGACTAACTAAACTGATTTTGGTATTGTCCATCTGATGATGTCCATGTGTAGTGTCGTCTCTTGTGTTGTTGGAAGAGAGTGTTTGCTATGACCAGTGCGTTCTCTTGGCAAAACTCTGTTAGCCTTGCGCTGCTTAATTTTGTATGCCAAGGCCAGATTTGCCTGTTACTTCAGGTGTCTCTGGGCTTCCCTCATAGTTCAGTGGGTAAAGAATGTGTCTGGAGTACAGGAGACCTGGATTTGATTCCTGGATCGGGAAGATCCTCTGGAGAAGGAAATGGCAACCCACTTTAGTATCCTTGCCTGGAGAATCCCATGGACAGAAGAGCCTGGCAGGCTACAGTCCATGGAGTCACAAGAGTCAGACATGACTTATCAACTAAACCACCACCACCACCAGTTATTTCATGACTTCCTACTTTTGCATTCCAGTCCCCTATGATGAAAAGGATGCACGCACGTGTGTGTGTGTGTGTGTGTGTGTGTGTGTGTTAGCTCTAGAAAGTTACGTAGGTCTTCAAAGAACCATTCAATTCAGCTTCTTCGGCATTAGTGGTTGGGTGATAGACTTGGATTGCTGTGATATTGAACGTTTTGCCTTGGAAACGAACAGAAACCATTCTGTCATCTTTGCGATTACACTCAGTACTACATTTTGGACTCTTATTGACTATGAGGGCTACTCCGTTTCTTCTAAGGGATTCTTGGCCACTGTAGTCAATATAGTGGTTATCTGAATTCTCCCATTCCAGTCCATTTTAGTTCACTGATTCCTAAAATGTTGATATTCACTATTGCCATCTCCTGCTTTTCCAATTTACCTTTATTCATGGACCTAACATTCCAGGTACCCACTCCAGTGTTCTTGCCTGGAGAATCTATGGGGTCACACAGACTCGAATGCAGCAGCAGCAACATTCCAGGTTCCTATGTAATTTTGTTCTTCATGGAATCGGACTTTGCTTTCACCACCAGACACATCCACAGCTGGGTGTTGTTTCCACTTTGGCTTAGCCTCTTCATTCCTACTAGAGCTATTTCTCTGCTCTTCTTCAGTAGCATATTGGGCACCTATCAACCTGGGAAGTTCATCTTTCAGTGTTATATATTTTTTCCTTTCCATACTGTTCATGGGGTTTTCAAGGCAAGAATGCTGAAGTGGTTTGCTGTTCCCTTCTCCAGTGGACCACGTTTTGTCACAACTCTCCACTATGACCTGTCCATCTTGGGTGGCCCTACCTGGCATGGCTCATAGTTTCACTGCCTTAGACAAGACTGTGATCTGTGTTATCAGTTTGGTTAGTTTTCTGTGATTGTAGTTTTCATGTTAATATTTATTCACAAGTTCCTCTTTATAGTGGCCATTTTTTTCCCCTCACCCTTCAGTCTCCTCTCTCTGTTTAAGGAGTTGTCCATCTTATGAATCTTGGTGGTTGACAGGGTCAGCCAACCTCATGCATATTCCTGGAATTTACAGTCAGAAACTAGTGACAAGAAGGAACAAAGAATGAGAAAATAAATAGTGATTGTAACAATAGCAACAATTTGTTTCCAGGGGCAGTTCATCTGCATATCTGAGGTTATTGATATTTCTCCCAGCAATCTTGATTCTAGCTTGTGTTTCATCCAGCCAGGCATTTCACATGATGTACTCTGCATCTAAGTTAAATAAGTAGGGTGGCAGTATACAACCTTGATGTACTCCTTTCCCAATTTGGAACTGAAAGGTTGTTGCTGAACTTCAAAAGATGTTGGGATTCTTGGCCTCTGGAGAGGAATTCAATCTGGGGCCAGAGACAAGGTTTGAATGCTCAGAGCTTTGTGTAATAAAGTTTTATTAGAGTATAAAAGAGATTAAAAAAAGCTTCTGACATAGACACCCGAAGGGGGCAGAAAGAATACCCCGTTGCTAGTCTTTAGCTGGATGTTATATAGCTACTAGCAGTCTGCTAATTAAAGAAAGAAAATGTCTCAAAACCCAGAGAATGGCACCAGGCCGTCACCCACAAGATGCATTTTGAGATAATCTTGGCATCAGGTGAGTCATCCCAGGCCCTGAAACGATTGACATAAATCTTCAAGAAAGGCAGATTCCCATACAAATATATAGTTTCATTAACATAGATTAAGAGAACAATGAGTATAACATACTGATTTGTCAAGTAGGTTCTGAGCCTTTAGGGAGAACCAACTAGAAGACAGAGTCTGGGGTAAATACATAGTACATTAACATCAGTAAGACAAACATTTCCATAAGAAAAATGCATTGGTTATCTCCAAGATTTGAGAAAAGTTAAGTTCAGGTGGAACCAGATGTCATAATGGCAACACAGAATTTTAAGAGAAACCTCTTTTTAAATTTGTATAGAGAAGGGGAAAAAACATAACACTAGTTTCTTCCTGCCACTTAAGAGAGAGAGAAAAATGTCTGACACTTGCAGCCTATTTCCTCCATTGGGAGACCACTGGCCTTCCTGCCTGTTAGCCTCTCAGAACCAGTTCCTTATTCTCCATGTCCAGTTCTAACTGTTGCTTCTTGACCTGTATACAGATTTCTCAGGAGACAGGTAAGGTGGTCTGGGGAGATGTGTATAAGAGACAGACTTAAGAGAGAGAGAAAAATGTCTGACACTTGCAGCCTATTTCCTCCATTGGGAGACCACTGGCCTTCCTGCCTGTTAGCCTCTCAGAACCAGTTCCTTATTCTCCATGTCCAGTTCTAACTGTTGCTTCTTGACCTGTATACAGATTTCTCAGGAGACAGGTAAGGTGGTCTGGTATTCCCATCTCTTTAAGATTGTTCAGGGGACGACAGAGGATGAGATGGTTGGATGACATCACTGACTCAATGGACATGAGTTTGAATAAACTCTGGGAGTTGGTGATGGACAAGGAGGCCTGGCATGCTGTAGTCCATGGGGTCACAGAGAGTCAGAAAGGACTGAGCAATTGAACAGTTTTTTGTGATCCACACAGTCAAATGTTTTAACATAGTTAGTGAAGTAGAAATAGATGTTTTCCTGGAATTCTCTTGCTTTTTGTCTGATCCAACGGATATTACAATTTGATCTCTTATTCCTCTGCCTTTTCTAAATCCAGCTTGAACATCTGGAAGTTCTCAGTTCATGTACTGTTGAAGCCTAGCTTGGAGAATTTTGAGCATTACTTGCTAGCATGTAAAATGAGTGAAATTCTGCAGTAGTCAGAGGAACTGATTCATTGGAAAAGACCCTGATGCTGGGAAAGATTGAAAGCAGAAGGGTATGACAGAGGATAAGATGGTTGAATGGCATCACCAATTCGATGAACATGAGTTTGAGCAAGCTCCTGGAGTTGGTACAGGGAGGCCTGGTGTGATGCAGTCCATGGGGTCACAAAAAGTCAGACATGTTGAGTGAGTGAACTGAACTGTGCAGTAGTTTGAACACTCTTTGACATTGTCTTTCTTTGGAATTGGAATGAAAACTGACCTTTTCCAGTCCTCTGGCCACTGCTGAGTTTTCTAAGTCTGCTGGCATATTGAGTGCAGCACTTTCACAGCATCATCTTTTAGGATGTGAAATAGCTCAGCTGGAATTCTATCACCTCCACTAGCTTTGTTTGTAGTGATGCTTCTAAGGTCCACTTGACTTTGCACTCCAGGAAGTTTGGCTTTAGGTGAGTGATCACACCATCATGGTTGTCTGGGTCATTCAGATCTCTTTTTCTCCTAGTTCTTCTGTGTATTCTTGTCACCTATTAATATCTTCAGCTTCTGTTAGGCCCATACCATTTCTCTCCTTTACTGTGTCCATCTTTGCATGAAATGTCCCCTTGGTATCTCTAATTTTCTTGAAGAGAGTCTTTCCCACTCTATTGTTTTCCTCTATTTCTTTACATTGAACACTTAGGAAGGCTTTCTTATCTCTTCTTGCTATTCTTTAGAACTCTGCATTCAGATGGGTATATCTTTCCTTTTCTGCTTTGCCTTTCACTTCTCTTCTTTTCTCAGCTATTTGTAATGCCTCTTTAGACAAACATTTTGCCTTTTTGCATTTCTTTTTCTTGGGGATGGTCTTGATCACTGCCTCCTGTACAATGTTACAAACCTCCAACCATAGTTCTTCAGGCACTCTATCAGATCTAATCCCTTGAACCTATTTGTCACTTCCACTGTATGATTGTAAGGGATTTGATTTAGGTCACACCTGAATAGCCTAGCTGTTTATTCTGCTGTCTTCAAATTAAATCTGAATTCAGCAATAAAGAATCATGATCTGAGCCACAGTCAGCTCTCGGTCTTATTTTTGCTGACTGTATAGAGCTTCTCCATCTTCGTCTGCAAAGACTAACTAAACTGATTTTGGTATTGTCCATCTGATGATGTCCATGTGTAGTGTCGTCTCTTGTGTTGTTGGAAGAGAGTGTTTGCTATGACCAGTGCGTTCTCTTGGCAAAACTCTGTTAGCCTTGCGCTGCTTAATTTTGTATGCCAAGGCCAGATTTGCCTGTTACTTCAGGTGTCTCTGGGCTTCCCTCATAGTTCAGTGGGTAAAGAATGTGTCTGGAGTACAGGAGACCTGGATTTGATTCCTGGATCGGGAAGATCCTCTGGAGAAGGAAATGGCAACCCACTTTAGTATCCTTGCCTGGAGAATCCCATGGACAGAAGAGCCTGGCAGGCTACAGTCCATGGAGTCACAAGAGTCAGACATGACTTATCAACTAAACCACCACCACCACCAGTTATTTCATGACTTCCTACTTTTGCATTCCAGTCCCCTATGATGAAAAGGATGCACGCACGTGTGTGTGTGTGTGTGTGTGTGTGTGTGTGTTAGCTCTAGAAAGTTACGTAGGTCTTCAAAGAACCATTCAATTCAGCTTCTTCGGCATTAGTGGTTGGGTGATAGACTTGGATTGCTGTGATATTGAACGTTTTGCCTTGGAAACGAACAGAAACCATTCTGTCATCTTTGCGATTACACTCAGTACTACATTTTGGACTCTTATTGACTATGAGGGCTACTCCGTTTCTTCTAAGGGATTCTTGGCCACTGTAGTCAATATAGTGGTTATCTGAATTCTCCCATTCCAGTCCATTTTAGTTCACTGATTCCTAAAATGTTGATATTCACTATTGCCATCTCCTGCTTTTCCAATTTACCTTTATTCATGGACCTAACATTCCAGGTACCCACTCCAGTGTTCTTGCCTGGAGAATCTATGGGGTCACACAGACTCGAATGCAGCAGCAGCAACATTCCAGGTTCCTATGTAATTTTGTTCTTCATGGAATCGGACTTTGCTTTCACCACCAGACACATCCACAGCTGGGTGTTGTTTCCACTTTGGCTTAGCCTCTTCATTCCTACTAGAGCTATTTCTCTGCTCTTCTTCAGTAGCATATTGGGCACCTATCAACCTGGGAAGTTCATCTTTCAGTGTTATATATTTTTTCCTTTCCATACTGTTCATGGGGTTTTCAAGGCAAGAATGCTGAAGTGGTTTGCTGTTCCCTTCTCCAGTGGACCACGTTTTGTCACAACTCTCCACTATGACCTGTCCATCTTGGGTGGCCCTACCTGGCATGGCTCATAGTTTCACTGCCTTAGACAAGACTGTGATCTGTGTTATCAGTTTGGTTAGTTTTCTGTGATTGTAGTTTTCATGTTAATATTTATTCACAAGTTCCTCTTTATAGTGGCCATTTTTTTCCCCTCACCCTTCAGTCTCCTCTCTCTGTTTAAGGAGTTGTCCATCTTATGAATCTTGGTGGTTGACAGGGTCAGCCAACCTCATGCATATTCCTGGAATTTACAGTCAGAAACTAGTGACAAGAAGGAACAAAGAATGAGAAAATAAATAGTGATTGTAACAATAGCAACAATTTGTTTCCAGGGGCAGTAGCAAGAGTGGTACTTGCACCAGTGCAAGTTTTGGTGATCAGTGACAGCGAGAAGGGTGTCCTCAGTACACAGGTCCCATGGTATAATAGACTTGGCCTGTGATTTCAGCCATACTTTTGTTTATATTTTAAGCTTGTTGCTTCAACATCTTTTTATTTTTTTAATGATCCTGTGAACTACTCATTTTCTCTGGAAAATCTTTTTTGAATTTAATCAGTGAGTCAGTTTCTGTTGCTTTCTGCTCAGACCTCTAATTCATACAATGGTCATAAAATGTCAAGGCCTAGAGAGCAACTTGAATACATCTAATCTAGCCAGTCTGTTACATATGTGAAAACTGAGCTAATGATATAACATTTTATATTATACAGGCTTAAATGAGACTTCATCTTAGAATGTACACTAGAAAGTCCAGAGAGGGGGATAATGATTTTACCTGAGGAGTTTTAAAAATAATGGTGCTAAAAAGTCATTCCAGTTAATAACTCCAGATTGTTAAGAAAGCATAGAAGAATAATAACTTTCTTGGGAAAAATTTCATAGGAAAGATGGAAGTTTAAAATGCAATTTAATGGAAGAAAAGTAATAGATTTTATTGTTTTCTATTTTTATAGTCAATTCTCAATATCTTGTGTAAAGCGTCTATGTTAGTTAATGGTCAGTGGTCATCACATGATGTCAGTTATTGGGTTGGCCAAAAAGCTCATTTGATGTTACAGAAAAACCCAAATGAACTTTTAGCCAGCCCAATAGAAAGGTGAGAAATGTAGGGTTGAAGGTGGAAAAGGTACAAGAAATAACATCATAGTAGTTAAAATTTTAAAGTTTGGTTCTGATCAAAACAAATATTTTAAAATGACAAAAGAATTGATTTTGTGAGGAAAATTATGAGGCTTGAAAAATACACAAAAATCTCAGCCCTAAAAATAAACCTTAGGTCTTATTTAAAGTAAGTTCCAGATGAATTGCAAATATTGTCTCAACTTTAATGTTTCATTGAACATAAACCTAATAGAAAACCCCATATGGTTTAGCTTCCCTCCATCTGCTTCATTTAAACTATTTAAATATTTTAAATATAATGTTGATTTTGGGAATAGAGCTAATAACATTTTTATAGATGACAGATATTATACAAGGTATGTTTTTGAATGGGGCCTTGGTTTTGGGTACAGAATTTTATTTGCAGGGAATCCATATCAATCTTCTTGGGAGATTTTTTTGTAGAAATATTTCTCATTATGTATAGCTCAAGGATAACTGGAGAAAAAAAATTATTCTTAGACTTTGCCATTGCAAGGACATCTGGTGGTTTGTTAAACTGAATACTAGGTATCCATCTTACACATTGTAGACAAACTCTTAGGGATTACTGGATCTTTATCTCAAGATACTTGTTTGAGAGAATCTTTGTGGCTTTTAAAATCCGAAGTAAAAGTTTATACAGACTCAAGAATTTTAATGGGTTGGTCAAAAATTTCTTTAGCTTCTTCTGTAAGGTGTTATGGAAAAACTTGAACAAATGTTTTGGCCAACCCAATAGATATTAAGATTTATTGTGTTCTTTTGAGGGGTTTCCCTGATTTAGGGGTTTCCTTCCTAATGAAGAAGATGCAGGTTTGATCCCTGGATCAGGAAGATCCCATAGGGAAGGAAATGGCAACCCACTTCAGTATTCTTGCCTAGGAAATCCCATGGACAGCAGAGTCTGGTAGGTGACAGTCCATGGGGTCACAAAGGGTCAGAAATGACTAAGTGCATGTACACACACATACATACACAGACACACATCTACTTACCCAGGAATTTTGAAAGGAGGAAACTTTGATGGGGTTATCTGAGTGTTTTGCTAGTAGGTGTTTCATGTGGCTGACAATATGTTAATTCAAAATGGATGTCTTTTGAAGTGACTTTCTTAGCAATCAAAAGCTTAGTGTCAGACATTTATACTATGCTTGTTAACCCTAAGAGCTAGTATTAGGATCCCTAATTTGCAGATGAGGAAACTTGACAAAGGGAAGCAAAGAACTGTAGAGATAGCAAGTCTTTAGTCACATGGCTCTAGGGCAGGCCTTTAACACCTTAGGCTATGCTGACTTTCAATACATGCTATAACCAACCTCATCAGTCTGGCAGCATCTGTTTGCAAACTCCAGAGTGCTGAAATGCAGCTGTGGCTAAAGTGTCCATAGCTTCATATTTCCTCCATCAGAGTTGTAATATGTGTGTGTGTATGTGTGTTTAGATTATTTGTGGTAAATGTTGATTTCAGTAGACTGGCAAGTCAAATATGTATATGGATTACCCAGAGCTACAAACTGAACTTACAGTAATGTATACCCCAAACACTATACATTCAAAGAAATGGAACCGTGAAAAATGTTTGATAACTCACAGGTAGGCAAAAGAAAGAGAGAAAGAGGAAAAAAAAAAAAAAAACAAACCAGAAACAGATGACAGACTTAAACTCTAACATGTCAGTGATTACCTTAAACACACAAGCCATAGACAATGATTAATACATTGACCTTTATCATACTTTATAACTTCTCTTTGAAACATAATTATTAAGGACATGAAAAGAGCAATCAAAAACGTTTGGAAAAATATATATCTGACAAAGAACTTTTATTTAGAATTTATGAAGAACTCTTATAATTCAATAATAAGAAGAAAAAAACTATTAAAAATGGTTTGAGGATCTGAACAAATATTTCACCAAAGAAGAAATACAAATGCTCAGGAAGTACATGAAAATATGGTCTAATTCATTAATTGGAAAATGCAAGTTAAAAATCACAATTTGATAACAGAATGCATTCAGTAAAATGATTAAAATTAAAAGACAGTGCCAAGTGTTAGGGAACATGTGTATCAACTGGAGCTTTTGTACATTGGTGATGGATGTTTAAAATGGTAGTATCACTTTGAAACGTGATCTTATAATTTCTTACAAAGAGATACATGCAATTATCATCTTACCTGGCCATACTGCTCCTAGCTATTCACCCATAGAAATAAAGACATATATTCCTACACATTTTTAAAAACATATATTTATAGAAAATATTCATAATAGCTCAAAACTAATTTAATCCAAATATTCATCAGTGGAACAAACTTTCAAAAAGGAACAAGCTACTGATACACACAATGACTTGTATATATAAAAAAGCATTGTGTTGAGTAAAAAAAAGCCTCAAACAAGACATTTATTTTATAATTTTACTTAAATTATAAAGCAGGAAAAAACAATCCAGAATGGTGGAGGCTAGATACCTAGTTATCTTTGACTGGAGTTTGGAAAGAGCACAAGGGATACTTTTAGAGTGAAAGAAATGTTTTATATTCAATTGTGCTAGTGGTTACATGGATATCGTTTTGTTGAAATTTTTTGAACTGTAGACTTCAAATGGTGCATTTGGTGTAAACTCAATAGATTTTAGTTAAAATGTTTAAAAAGCAAAATCATTATGGTAAAGTAAGCTATAAACAAAACAAATTGAAAATACTAAAGCCAGTTATGGTACTTAGCCATAGAAGCTAATGATGATTTTATATGTCATACACCACAATGGGCTATCTATGTATCTATTGTTGTTAGAAAGTGTCATTAGGGAGACTGAAAAATTGGAAGACTTGATTTACCCTGGGGGTTTAGAGAATACTTCCCGAGGAAGGGACATCTGTGATAAAATATGAATGATGAACAGAGGTTAACTGTATAAAAATGGAATGAAGATGGTGCAGGTAAAGAATGTTCACAACTGTAAAAAGAGCATGCCCTGAAGCCTCGTGGGAAATAAAGTGAAAGTGAAGTCGCTCAGTCGTGTCCGACTCTTTGTAACCTGTGGACTGTAGCTCACCAAGCTCCTTCATCCATGGGATTCTCCAGGCAAGAATACTGGAGTGGGTTGCCATTTCCTTCTCCAGGGGATCTTCCCGACCCAGGGATCAAACCCAGGTCTCCCACATTGCAGGCAGACACTTTAACCTCTGCACCACCAGGGTGGGACACAGATAGCTGGCTGAAATCTGGTTGAGAGGAAAAAGGAGACATAGATCAGAAACAGGCCACAGAAGATTGTTTAGGATTTTAGTCTAATATTATAAGGTTATTAAAAGATTATGAGTTGGAAATGTTCATGTGTGACATCAGATTTGTATTTTCAAAAGATTTCTCTGACTGCTATATAGAGATTGATGGAGTGGGGCACAGAGAATGGATACAGGGAAAGTAGATGGTTATTGCTGTAATCCCCAAAAGAGATAATAGTATATTAGATAACTTAAGCTTTTGTGGTAGAAGTGGTAATGAGAAAAGTAAACAGATTTTAAAGATAGGAGGTAAAATCAAAAAAGCTTTGTTATATATTAGATATGGAGGAAGGAGGAGTCTGTGGTGTCAAGGTTGCTTCCTACATTTTCCTCTTATAGGACTAGACATATGATGATAACATTCACTGAAACACAAGGGGAAAAAGCAACTTGGGAGAAAGTTCATCCATTCAGTTTTTATATATTATTAAAGTGGCTTTGAGAGAGCTAAATAGACTGATGGGGTGCTGATATAAATTTAAATTTTGAACAGATTGCACTTCCCATCTTTTCTCTTTGTTTCTAGTTGCCTTTCCATCTTTGAAAGATTTTTCTCCCTTTTTGAAAATCCAGGACATAAATGTTGTTTACTTAAGGTGATGTAAGCAGTTTGATGGTGCATTTCCTTTAAAGAGCTGTGTCACAATTCTACATTTTGTCAGAAACACATGATTTTATTTGTCAAAAACTTATTTTCTATTTGTTAGGAAAAGACAGGTAAAGAATTTGTTTCTCTCCTATGTGCTCACCGTGTGTGGCCTGTTGTGTTTTGTTTAGCTGTGTGGAGCTTTCAATGAGATTCTTTGAAACTATTGTTAATTGTACAATAAATTGGAGTAAAGGAGAGGTCTATACCTCTGATCAATGATTGACGTAGGAAAACTTAAAATGGAGAATAAAGCAAGGAAAATGTACTGAGACCTAGACCAGATTTAGAAGCTCCTTTAAGCTTTCTTGGAACATCTGGTCTTTTAGTATGAGGATAAGCACAATGTATTATGTAAATTATCATGGAACATTTTGCAGAGTCAGTGCCGTGCTGTGGGAATAATGTCAACGCGAAGGACACTGAGGTCAGAAATTAGCCTGGCTCAAGGACATTTTGCTACAAAAATATTCTTAGTTGTAAAAAATGAGCTGAGAGTTATTTGTAAACTCAATAATAATTTAGAGTCAACAAATATTTTCTGAGTATCTAGGAAGTGCTAATATGAGCTAGATACTGCCAGAGATATGAAACTAAACAGTCCATTATTTAATATGGATTTAAAAATGTAAAATAAAAATGAACTAAGACCAGTGTGTCCTCTTGGAAACTGAGTCTGGTGTTAAAGTGACATTTTTTACTGCTGGACTCAACAACTGTAGTTGGATTCACTGCTACTCTAACTACAGGATCTCTGCCCCCACCCCCATTCAAAAACCAAGATTCTGAGGGCACCTAGAATATATCCAAAAGACACTTGTGAAAGCAGTGTTGTTCAGTCGCTCAGTCATGTCCGACTCTTTGTGACCCCATGGACTGCAGCATGCCAGGCTTCATTGTCCTTCACTGTCTTCCAGAGCTTGATCAAACTCATGTCCATTGAGTTGGTGATATCATACAACCATTTTGTCCTCTGTTCCCTTCTCCTCCTGCCTTCAGTCTTTCCCAGCATCAGGATCTTTTCTAATGAGTCAGCCCTTTGCATCAGGTATTGGAGCTTCAGCATGGAGAAGGCAATGTCACCCCACTCCAGTACTCTTGCCTGGAAAATCCCATGGATGGAGGAGCCTGGTAGGCTGCGATCCATGCGGTCACAAAGAGTCAGACACGACTGAGTGACTTCACCTCACTTTTCATTTTCCTGCATTGGAGAAGGAAATGACAACCCACTCCAGTGTTCTTGCCTGGAGAATCCCAGGGACGGGGGAGCCTGGTGGGCTGCTGTCTATGGGGTCTCATAGAGTCAGACACGACTGAAGTGACTTAGCAGCATGAAGCACAGTAGCCTTACTGTTTTATCTTAGAAAATGTGAGAGCATATTTTGCATTCTACTCTTCATTTATACTTGTTTATATGTGAAATATTTCAAATTAGTTAAGATAAAAAATTATTTACAAAAATGTTGTAAGTTTGTCCTGCGGCATCTTGTATCTCCTAGTATAATTCAGGGAACTCTATGCATAATTTAGTTTGAAACATGTAATTCTTCAGTTAAAACTCAAATTACAGAGTAGACATGCTCACACACACACAGCATACTATTTCCCTGTTATTTTTCATATATAGAATTTGAGATCACTTCATTTGAAATAATTGTAAAATCATAGCATATATCTTTAGCAGCCTAATAAGTAGAATAGAGAGGAACAATGAGCATGTTCATTGTATAGAGCTGTTTATATGGTTAGTGGTAGCTACTTAAGAAAGATCTGTTGCCTTGACTAGAAGTATGAGCACATGAAAATATTTGCTAATCTGATTCTTGCATAGAGAATGTGAAACAACTTGCAAAAATAAAAAAAATTATGAAATACAAACATTCTTATTGTTGTATATGATGGTAATAACAAAGTACTATTTCTTTGCTAATGACTTGGAAATAATGATGATATTTAATAGCCAACCCAGTTGAACTCACAAGGAATTAATGTGAATACCTATCTGGTAGATGATGAATCACAATGTTATATGGTTAAACCAATAAGGAAGTCCCCAAAACTCCTAATCAAAATAATCTAGGAACAATTCCAAGAATACAGAACTTGAATGTGACTGTAATTTAAGCAACAGAAAACTAATCAACTTTATTATATACTATTTGGAAAAAAGACTGTGCATATAAAAGGGCAAGAATTACCCTAGAAAAGTTATTCTAAAAAGTGATTGACAACCTCTTTTCTGATTTCCAAAGAGTCCTAATGGGCCAAGAGCTGATACATAATGAAATTTTTTTTTCAGTTCTTATTGATCAATATCATGCAATTTCATAAGCTTTATTCTTACATATGCTCTATATATTTTTATGTATTTTTTAAATAATTCAATAGTATGAGTTAGAATATCTGGACAAATTAGCATAGTACTAAAGTTGAGTATTTTAATTTAGTATTGCACTAAGAAGTTCTTAGAGTACATAAATATTATATCACATGGCCATTATGAATGCTTGGCAATTGTGCAAAGCCTTCAGTGGAGTCTTCAAAATTTTTAGGAAGGATGCTCCCTTTCTCTGCATCAATCAGTGCTTTCTCATTTTAGTAATGGAGTTAAATTGCTATTATCATTAATTTTACATTTGTTTATCATTTTCTTCTTTGGTCATGGTTTTAATGTTATTTTCTTTCTAATTCCTTGTTATCACTGAAGTTACCCCCTCTCCCCTCCCCCCCCCCCCCCCCCC
>SJYX01016352.1:256534-268820 GCA_006410675.1 Oreotragus oreotragus | reverse complement strand
TTTTCCCCTGAGTTCCCCCCCTCTCCCCCCCCCCCCACACACAAAAAAGTGAGAATGCATGCACCTTTGGATAAGTTGGCCTAGGAGGGCTTGGATAAGTCAGCCTAGGAGGGCTGATCAAGAGTTGGAGTAACACTGGTCATAAGGACAGACAGGGGAGCTTAAAGAGCCAGTAAAGTAGCATTGTCCAGAGGTTAAATTTGCAGAGCATAGTTTCTAGTCTGTAGAGAAATTCATTCTGTGTGAGTGCACGGATGATATACTGGACTTTGTTGTGGCCTATGTGAAGCAGTTCTCCATTTTACCAGGTTTCCCTGGTAGCTCAGTTGGTAAAAAATCCACCTACAATGCAGGAAACCCCAGTTTGATTCCTGGGTCAGAAATATCCCCTGAAAAAGGGATAGGCTTCCCACTCCAGTATTCTTGGGCTTCTTTGGTGGCTCAGCTGGTAAAGAATCTGCCTGCAATGCAGGAGACTTGGATTTGATCCCTGGGTTGGGAAGATCCCCCGGAGAAGGGAGTGGCTACCCACTCCAGTAATCTGGCCTGGAGAATTGCCTGAAGAATTCCATGGACTGTATAGTCCACGGGGTTGCAAACAGTCGGATACGACTGAGCAACATTCACTTTCGCTTTGTTGTGATTCCATGTTTACTAAGTAACACCCTAATTGCTCATTTAATTTCCTGGAGTTTTGAAATTCCAGGAAGGGGTATCCTGGTAGAGGCACAAGTATTATAGCAATTGGAAAAGATTGTCTATTGTTATAAACTGACAGTCTGCTTAATGAACATACTTTTCATATGAATCTGACTACTAGTTTGACAGGGCTTCCCAAGCGGTGCTAGTGATTAAAAAAAAAAAACCCACCTGCCAAAGCAGGAGATGCCAGAGATGCGAATTTGATCCCTGGGATCCCCTGGAGAAGGGCTTGGCAGCCCACTCCAGTATTCTTGCCTTTAGAATCCCATGGACAGAGGAGCCTGGCTTGCTAAAGTCTGTAGGGTTGCAAGAGTAGGACACGACTGAAGTGAGTTAACATGCACGAACTGGTTTGACAAGGGTCAGATCCTAAATAGAAGTAAAGTTGCGACAAATGATGCTATTTGCCAAACAGTCATCTTAACAATTTCTGTTGATATCTGGACATATTGCCATCTATTATCAACCTATAAGAATTTTCACTTACTATGAACCATGGTGAAATTATGAATGCTAATATAATCTTTAAAAATATTCTTATAAAAAAGAACTACCAGTGCAACAATCTTTCTTTTTACGTTCCCAATGATATAATTTAGTTTGCAAATTTTTCCTCAAAACTCCTCCAGCCATTGATCTAACTCTACTCTGCTGCTACTGCTGCTAGGTTGCTTCAGTTGTGTCTGACTCTGTGCGACCCCATAGATGGCAACCCACCAGGCTCCCCCGTCCCTGGGATTCTCCAGGCAAGAACACCTGAGTGGGTTGCCATTTCCTTCTCCAATGCATGAAAGTGAAAAGTGAAGGGAAGTCGCTCAGTCGTATCTGACTCTTAGCGACCCTATGGACTGCAGCCCACCAGACTCCTCTGTCCATGGGATTTTCCAGGCAAGAGTACTGGAGTGGGGTGCCATTGCCTTCTAGAAATGCTAAATCCTTCCCTAAATGCTAAACCACTTGGAGTTTGCTTTGATTGCCTAATATAGTAAAGATATCTGTTAAGGATTTCCTTTTTTTTTTTTTTAATGTTTCCTCTTTCATCAAGAAGTCAGTTGAAAAAGTCAACGCAGTCATTCTGCTTTCTGGCAGCATTCAGCAAAATACAATTCTAGCATTATTAGTATAAGTATTATGATATTATGACTTAGCAGCAATATTTCATACCAAATCAATATAGTCCTGAATTTATAAGAATTGACCATTCACTACATGGTGACTGATTTCCAGTTTCAACTTTCTTTGATGGTGGAGACAGTTTCAGAATTTGAAAGTTGCTCACTTTCCATTTAACATTATATAGCTAAGTAGAATTACAATCACCTTGAAATAAAGCCCTATCAGAGACAAGTTTTTTAATGGAGCACCTATCTTTTGGAATTATTGATCACATTGATTACATTCTCCTTAGGAATTCCTTCCATGTCGCATTTGTGGTCCTTCTTTTAGCACTTTAGATAGCATTTTGGAAGATGAGATACAATAATAATAGAAGGGTTATTTTCTAGAATGTGGTGGCATTTGTCATGTTTTAGAATCATAAACCATAGCACCATTCATTTGTCATATTACCCTTTTTAAAATGAACTCATTTCTTTACAGCCTTATGCCAAAGTTAAAATGTCAGCTACACATTAATATCTAAAAGTTTAAAATGGAATTTGGTGGTGGTGACAGGAACTCTAAAGATATTGGTTCTGCTCAGATCATTCTTCAAATGTGTATTCCTTTAACTCCACTGAAAAAAAACATCTTCTAAAAGGATGGGGATTTAGTAATTCTAGTCTGTATGAAATTAGTTCACTACTCATGATTTATTACCTCAAATCTTTGTTTTCTACTCCTCTTTTACCTTTTATTCACATTGTAAGGCACTCTGGTCCCTTTCCAGGGCATGTTTTCTTAAAAAGTATTGAAATGTGTATATATTGTTTAGGAAAGTGCTGTGTTCTCCCTTCTACTAATATACTGAATGATTCATTTGAGGGCTTTCCAAGTTGACAAAAAAAATCTGAAAATTAAAAAATAGAGGATGCACAAGATTTGCCACAAAATTTGTACATCACTGAGAATAATCCTTTTTTTCTCCCCTTCTATCTGTTGGCTCTTCTCAGCGTATATGTAAAGATTTGCATTAATTCATCAAATACTGGGTATCCTCTCTATTCACAGAAGTAAGGTTCACACAGGTAAACCAGATAGAAATAATAGTTTCAAGGTGAAATCCTCGTTTAAACAACAATTTGGTGAAGGCAGTAATTACTATAAGAGTGTAGATATATTGAATGACATCAGGTGGTGAGTGATAAAAGATATAGATGGCATTGAATTGGGCCTTGAAGGATAAGTGGACTTCAGATAGACGGAAAAGATGATGGAGAGCGTTGCAAATATAATATAAGAGCAATTATGCAGACAGAAGTGTAAGCACTCAACGGCCAGTGAATACATCTGCCTGAATGCAGCAAGGAGTTCACTCTGGGAAGTAAGAAAGAATAAAACTAGAGACAGAGACTGGATAATATAGAGATATTTCTTAAATACAAAGATGAGGATGTCCTCACTAAGACTGTCTGTACCATGGGAGTTTCATGTCCTTAACAAGTGGGGAATGGAATTGGTCTTGCAGCTTAAAATCTGGTAGAGCTTGTGTAAGAAAACCTGAGCCTCTACCTGCCCACTGAGCAGATTTGTGAAATCTTGGATACTGCCTTGATTCTCTCATTTGATCTGCAATTTCTATTGTTAGATTAGAGTCCTATTGTTAATCATTGTCTCTTTGGCTGTCCCCTTCCTTTTAGGTGGGCTTCTCTGATAGCTCAATTGGTAAAGAATCCACCTGCAATGTAGGAGACTCCAGTTCGATTTCTGGGTTGAGAAGATCCCCTGGAGAAAGGATAGGCTACCCACTCCAGTGTTCTTGGGCTTTTCTGGTGGCTCAGCTGATAAAGAATCTGCCTGCAATGTGGATGACCTGGGTTTGATCCCTGGGTTGGGAAGATCTCCTGGAGATGGGAAATGCTACCCACTCCAGTATTCTGGCCTGGAGAATTCCATAGCCCACGGGGTTGCAAAGAGCTGGACATGACTGAGTGACTTTCACTTTCCTTTTATGGACTGTGTCTAGTTTTGTGTTCCCAGACTAGTATATCATGTTCTAAACTCAGAACTATGGTAAGGAAATCCATCTGATTCTAAAAATCACCACTACTTTGAAAGTACTGCTGCCATACCACAACCATGATATCAAATAATTCCTAGGTATCACTAATACAGGTTACACCCAAAATTGCTTTGCCCCTTTTGTGTTGTAACTTTAACATACTCCTCACTCCAACCTCTGCTGCTGCTGCTGCTAACTCACTTCAGTCGTGTCCGACTCTGTGCGACCCCAGAGACGGCAGCCCACCAGGCTCCCCCGTCCCTGGGATTCTCCAGGCAAGAACACTGGACTGGGTTGCCATTTCCTTCTCCAATGCATGAAAGTGAAAGTGAAGTCACTCAGTCGTGTCTGACTCTTTGTGACCCCATGGACTGCAGCCCACCAGGCTCCCCCATCCCTGGGATTCTCCAGGCAAGAATACTGGAGTGGGTTGCCATTTCCTTCTCCAATGCATGAAAGAGAAAAGTGAAAGTGAAGTCGCTCAGTCTGTCCAACTGTTAGCGACCCCATGGACTGCAGCCCACCAGGCTACTCCGTCCATTGGATTTTCCAGGCAAGAGTACTGGGGTGGGGTGCCGTTGCCTTCCCCACTCCAACGTCTATTTCCTCACAAAGCCTTATAGTCTGTTTCCTGCTCCTTCCTATTCAGTATGGTTTTGATGCTGTCCCAGTGTGTCTCACAACTTAAGAAAAACATGATCAAGTCCTCTGTCTTATAAAGACCTCTGTTTTAGAGACAACAGAACAAAGTCATAGAATGGCAGATCTGTGAAAAACCTTAGAGTTAGGCCAGCAAGTCTAAACCCTTCATTTTACAGAGAAGGACATCTAAGACTCATAAGAGTTTAACTGACTTGTCTACTTTCTGTTTATGTCTCCAGATATTTTAAAGAGCAAATAAGCAAAGGGGTTAGCATAATATCCCTCTTGTATGTCTTTGACACATGGAAGAAATTTGTCCCTATCTTCCACCAAAAGTGTTTCACATTTTCACCACTGTCCTCAACTACCTCCTTTCTAGCTGGTGACCATGTCTCCTACATCACAGAGAAAATATATGTGACTCAGTAAGTGTCAGAGATCAATAAATATCAGCTATGATTACTTCTTTTGTTTCTTCTAGTCTTAGTAGCCAGGCCTTTGGATCTCAAAACTTTCTACCCCATTTACCACTGATCTACATAATGTAAAGCTCTTCAAGTCACTTCAGTCACTCAGTCGTGTCCAACTCTTTGAGAACCCAGGGACTGCAGCACTCCAGGCTTCCCTGTAAATCACCAGTTCCTGGAGGCTGCTCAAACTGATGTTCATTGAGTTGGTAATGGCATCCAATCATCTCATCCTCTGTTGTCCTGTTCTCCTGCAATCAATCTTTCCCAGCATCAGAGTCTTCTCTAATAAGTCAGCTCTTCGCATCAGGTGGCCAAAGAATTGGAGTTTCAGCTTCAGTATCAGTCCTTCCAATGAATATTCAGGACTGATTTTCTTTTGGGTGGACTGGGTGGATATCCTTATATCCAAGGGACTCTCAAGAGTCTTCACCAACACCACAGTTCAAAAGCATCATCTCTTTGGCGATCAGTTTTCTTTTTGGTCCAACTCCCGCATCCATTGGAAAAGGAAGTGGCAACCCACTCCAGTATTCTTGCCTGGAAAATCCCAGGGACAGAGGAGCCAGGTGGGATGCTGTCTATGAAGTCGCAGAGGGTTGGATATGACTGGAGCAACTTAGCAGCAGCAGCAACCCACATCCATACATGACTACTGGAAGAACCATAGCTTTGACTAGACAGACCTTTATTGGCAAAGTAATGTCTGCTTTCTATTATGCTGTCTAGATTTGTCATAGCTTTTCTTCCAAGGAGCAAGTCTCTTTGAATTTCATGGCTGCAGTCACCATCTGCAGTGATTTTGGAGTCCAAGAAAATAAAGTCCATCACTGTTTCCATTGTTTCCCCATCTATTTGCTATGAGATAATGGGACCAGATGCCATGATCTTAGTTTTTTGAATGTTGAGTTCTAAGCCAACTTTTTCACTGTCCTCTTTCACTTTCATCAAGAGTCTCTTTAGTTTCTCTTCACTTTCTGCCATAAGGATGGTGTCATCTGCATATTTGAGTTTATTGATATTTATTCCAGAAATCTTGATTCCAGCTTGTACTTCATCCAGCCCAGCATTTCATATGATATAATCTGCATATAAGTTAAATAAGCAGGGTGACAATATACAGCCTTGTCATACTCCTTTCTCAATTTGGAACCAGTCTGTTGTTCCATGTCCAGTTCTAACTGTTGCTTCTTGACCTGCATACAGATTTCTCAGGAGGCAGGTCAGGTGGTCTGATATTCCCATCTCTTTAACAATGTTTCACAGTTTGTTATAATCTACACAGTCAAAGGGTTTGGTGTAGTCAGTAAAGCAGAAGTAGATGTATTTGTGAAATTCTCTTTCTTTTTTCTATGATCCAATGGTATTGGCAATTTGATCTCTGGTTCCTCTGCCTTTTCTAAATCCAGTTTGAATATCTGGAAGTTCTCGGGTCACATACTGTTTAAGCCTAGCTTGGGGAATTTTGAGGATCTCTTTGCTGGTGTGTTGGATGAGAACAATTGTGTAGTAGTTTGAACATTTTTTGGCATTGCCTTTCTTTTGGATTGTAAAGAAAACTGACCTTTTCCAGTCCTCTGGCCACTGCTGAGATTTCCAAATTCGCTGGCATATTGAGTGCAGCACTTTGACAGCATCATCTTTTAGGATTTGAAATAACTCAGCTAGAATTCCATCACCTCCACTAGCTTTGTTTGTAGTGATGCTTCCTAAGGCCCACTTGATTTTCACATTCCAAGATGTCTGGCTCTAGGTAAGCGATCACACCATTATGGTTATCTGGGTCATTAAAATCTTTTTTGTATAGTTCTATGTATTCTTGCCACTTCTTCTTAATATCTTCTGCTTCTGTTAAGTCCATATCATTTCTGGCCTCTATTGTGCCCATCTTTGCATGAAATATTCCCTTGATATCTCCAATTTTCTTGAAGAGATCTCTATTCTTTCCCATTCTATTGTTTTCTTTATTTCTTTGCATTGTTCACTTAGGAAGGCTCTCTTATCTCTCCTTGCTATTCTTTGGAACTCTGAATTCAGATGGATGTATCTTTTTTCCGTTGCTTTTCATTTCTCTTTTTTTCTCAGCTATTTGTAAGGCCTCTTCAGACAATCATTTTGCCTTTTTGCATTTCTTTTTCTTGATGATGGTTTTATTAACCGCCTCCTGTACATTGTCAGAAACCTCTGTTCATTGTTCTTCAGGTACTCTGTCTATCAGATCTAATCCCTTAAATCTATTTGTTACTTCCACTGTATAATCATAGGGAATTTGATTTAGGTCATACCTGGATGGTCTAGAGGTTTTCCCTACTTTCTTCAATTTAAGTTTGAATTGTGCAATAAGGAGTTCATGATCTGAGCCACAGTCAGCTCTCTGTCTTGTTTTTGCTGACTGTATGGTGTTTCTCTAAAGCTGTGCCCATCCTTAAAATTAAGGAGAACACTTTCCTGTCACTAATCCATTTACCTCTTCTCTGGATTCTAGTCCTCATACTTTCAGGGACCTCTACTCTTTTAATATATTTTAATATTTATTAAATGTGGCTACTCTGTTTCTATTCTGGTCTTTTAGTATATATACATATACCTATTCAAGCTGCTCTCATTTTTTAAAATTCCTATTGTTCTGTCCCTTCTTCCTTTGGATGACAGCCTTCTAAAAATTATAGTCTACTCTAACATATCTGTTTTCATCTCTAATTTTTTCTATTACTTCTGTTTGGATTATATCTCCTGAGTTCCACTGACTATTCTTGCCAAGATTCCTGGTGGCTTCTTCATTGCTATGTTACAGTCCATGAAACTCTTCTCCCTTGACATTTTGATGTCAAACTCTCCTACCTTTTGAAATGTTTCACTTTTTATCTCCTCTGTGATATGCCTTCATGCCTCTCAATACAAATCTTACATGTTAGCTTTGCCATATGCTGTTTCAGTTCAGTCACTCAGTCAGGTCTGACTCTTTGTAACCCCATGGACTGCAGCATGCCAGGCTTCCCTGTCCATCACCAACTCCTGGAGCTTACTCATACCCATGTCCATTGAGTTGGTGATGCCATCTAACCATCTCATCCTCTGTTGTCCCCTTCTCCTCCTGCACCCAATCCCTCCCAGCATCAGAGTCTTTTCTAATGAGTCTGTTCTTCACATCAGGTGGCCAAAGTATTAGAGTTTCAGCTTCAACATCAGTCCTTCCAATGAACACCCAGGACTGACTTCCTTAGGATGGACTGGTTGGATCTCCTTGAAGTCCAAGGGACTCTCAAGAGTCTTCTCCAACACCACAGTTCAAAAGCATCATTTCTTCAGTGCTCAGCTTTCTTTGTAGACCAACTCCCACATCAATACATGACTACTGGAAAAACCATAGCTTTGACTAGATGGACCTTTGTTGGCAAAGTAAACTCTCTGGTTTTTAATATGCTGTCTGGTTGACTATGGACTTAATTTTTCTTCTTTTATTCTGTGCACTTTCTTTGGGTGATCTCATCAGTTACTATGGCTTCACCTATCACAGTAAGTGGATGATTCCCACATGTTTCTTTTCATTGTGAAAATATCACTTGGTCTTCAAAATTACCTATCATAATGTCTACATTACTGGAATAAGTATATTGACTCAATATCTTCAAACTTTCCCTCCAAACCTTTACATCATCACATGTTCCATTTCTTATTATCTGCCACCATTCATCTATTTGCTGAAGACAAAAATCTAGAAGTTACTGCTAATTCTTGTCTATTAGGATAACTTTTATCCAATTACTCACCAGATTTCCTGTTTCTTCTACCATATTAATATAGTTTCCTTTTCTTTTCCCATTTTCACTGTCTTATTTCTGTTCCACATAATTTCATTCCTATATTATGAAGATATTTATTCAAAAAATTTTTACTGACAGCCTACTATGTGCCAGCCACTGTTAAGTGCTGGCAATATAATAATAAACAGACTAATCCCCATTCTCATCAGACTTACTTTCTACTGGAAGACAACAAACAAGTGAATAAATAATACAATTTTTGACAAGTATTATTAAGAAAGTAGGGGCTTCCCCAGTGGCTCAGTCGTAAAGAATTACCTTGCTAATGCAGGAGACACAAGAGATGGGGGTTCAATCCCTGGGTTGGGACAATCCCCTGGAGAATAGAATGGCAACACACTCCAGTATTCTTGCCTTGAGAATCACATGGACAGAGGAGCCTGGTGGGCTACAGTCCATAGAGTTGCAAAGAGTTGCACACGACTGAAGCAACTTAGCATATACTCAAATTAAGAAAGTAGTGCAATAGAATCAGGATGGGGTGAGCATGTGTATGTGTATTTCAGACAGAGTTGCCAGGTGGGACACTTACTAGGAAATGTAATTTGAATGGAAATCTGAATGATGACAAGGAACCAGTCAAGTGGATGGAGGAATAACTTGAAAGAAACAAGTGTAACCCTGAATGAAGAATGACGTTAGTGATTTCCACGTAGAACAAAAAGGTCACTGTGACAGAAGCTTAGTAGAGAAAAGTGAGAGATAAAGTTAGAGAGAAGCCCAGATAAGATCACATAGGCCGTTTTGGGCTGTGCTACTGAGCTTTTATTTCTAGTCTAGATTTAATGGAAATACAAATCAAGGAATTATTGTGATCTGATATATATATATATATATATATATATATATATATATATATATATTTGTTTTTGTGTAGGGNTATAAGAGACAGTATATATATATATATATATATTTGTTTCTGTGTAGGGAACAGGCTAGTATAGAGGAGAAAATATAGATGTAGGGAGATTGGATAGGAAACTAATGCAAGTGTCCAGGTAAAAGATGACTAGAATGATGGAAACTGGAATGGTAAGAAATAGATTTCAGATATATTTTAGAGTTGGAGCTGACAGAAGTTGCTGATGAAGAGATGAGGAAAAAAGAAATCAGAATGTTTCTTTATAACTGGCCTTTCTTCTTCCAGTTTCATCTCCTTAAAGTCCATTATCATAAATAGTGTCAGTGTTGTTTTCGTAATAGAATATTATGATAATTAAACTACCTGTGTGGTTATCAAACATGTGTGCTATTTGCCTCCAGGACATGTTTGGCCATGTCTGGAGACAGTTTATGGGCTTCCCTTGTGGCTCAGCTGGTAAAGAATCTGCCTGTAATGCAGGAGACCTGGGTTTGATCCTTGGCTTTGGGAGATCCCCTGGGGAAGGGAATGGATACCCACTCCAGTATTCTTGCCTGGAGAATACCATGGACTATAGTCCATGGGCTGTTGCAACTTGGAAGTGGGGTTGTTACTGGAGGAGTGGGTAGAGAGAAGCCATGGATGCTGCTAAACATTTTTCAAAGCATAAATCAGCCCCCCACAACAAATAATTATTTGGTCTAAAAGACCAAAAGTGATGAGGTTGATATATCTTGCTCCACTCAGTTAGTGCCACCTACTCTGAAAAGCCTATCCCAGTTTAATAATATGGTAATATTGGCTAACATCATTTGAACACTTACTGTGTTTTCCTCTAGCATTGGGAGTACACATTAGTAAATCTGGAATTGTTATTACCCCCATTTCACAGATAGGGAAGCTGAGGCTTAGAATGATAGAAAATTTGCCTAAAAACACAATGTTAGACAATGTTAGATAGAGCTGAGATTTGAACCCAGATGTATTTTTCTGAAAAGTTCTTAAAACTATACAATATTATCTCGCTCCCAAGACTGAAGTAGGATTCTTCCATGGTGAGTGGTTTGATTTTAAAGCTAATTGCATTGTATTTTAACTGTTCGTTTGCCTGTTCCCAACCCTGTGCCAGACACTAAACATGTTCCTTGAGGGGAGGCATTATGCCTTTTACCTATGTGTCCATGTTACTCAGAGCAGTGTCTGGCACACTATAAACCTTCAATAAATGTTTACTGAATGAATACTTACATTCTAGAAATGTGTGCACAGTTTATTATTTCCCCAGAGTGATTCCCCAGTTAAATTCACAGATTCATTGAACAAGTTTTACAGATAGGAATTAATCTCTAAGGGAGATAGCAACTGGCAAAATTTACATTTGTAATCTCCATTGAGATTCTGTTAGTGGTAGGGTGGTGGGAATAGAGGAGATACACAGTTGTTTTGCATTTTATAAGCTTTAAAGTGTGACTTTAAAGAACTGACAACTCCCTTTTTTTGTTGCAGAAATTTAGCAGCATTATATTTCCTAAATGGTTCTCTAAGAAAAAACTCACTTCCATCTTTGACCCAAGGTTCACTTAAATAAGAAAATACATGAAGGAGCACTCAGGACTAAGTTCATGTTTTCAGAAGAATGATTTTGACTTCATAAAATTATAGACAGGTATGGGAAGCTAGATACAGTTTATAGAAAACTACTATGGTAACCACAAGTATACAAAAATAAAGAACAATTTTGTGAATTTATTTGAGAACTAGGTTTGTCAAATAGTGCACAACTGCGCTGATTACATATGTCTGTTTTTCTAATCTTTGCCTAATTCTGCCCTGGTGGGTTCCAGAGACTGTTGATTTTAAGAAAAAAAAGATGCAGAAGCTATTGTAACTCTTCCTGGGCCATAGGCTCTCTGGACCCAGAGTATAATGCAGGTTGTCTTTCTTGGCTTGGCTATAGACAAAGACAGTATCCTTTGAACAAAGTTTAAGTAGGCTCCACTGAGGCCTCTTTATGACAAAGCCTCACCTTTGAACTTTGTTCTTGTATTTATTTCAGTATTAGGAAAAATCCTGCTGGATCAGTTTAATGAAATTCACCCAAGCTTGACAGAGCAAATTCCTCAGTCCCCCACCCTCAATATATTATCATACTGGTCAACCTTCAACAAAAATCTTTTCTTGTCAGTTCAGTTCAGTTCAGTCGCTCAGTCGTGTCCGACTCTTTGCGACCCCATGAATCGCAGCACGCCAGGCCTCCCTGTCCATCACCATCTCCCGGAGTTCACACAGACTCACGTCCATTGAGTCAGTGATGCCATCCAGGCATCTCATCCTTGGTCGTCCCCTTCTCCTCCTGCCCCCAATCCCTCCCAGCATCAGAGTCTTTTCCAATGAGTCAACTCTTTGCATGAGGTGGCCAAAGTACTGGAGTTTCAGCTTTAGCATCATTCCTTCCAAAGAAATCCCAGGGTTGATCTCCTTCAGAATGGACTGGTTGGATCTCCTTGCAGTCCAAGGGACTCTCAAGAGTCTTCTCCAGCACCACAGTTCGAAAGCATCAATTCTTCGGCGCTCAGCTTTCTTCACAGTCCAACTTTCACATCCATACATGACCACAGGAAAAACCATA
>SJYX01016352.1:240383-252554 GCA_006410675.1 Oreotragus oreotragus | reverse complement strand
GTGTTGACCATCTGGTGATGTCCATGTGTAGAGTCTTCTCTTGTGTTGCTGGAAGAGGGTGTTTGCTATGACCAGTGCATTTTCTTGGCAAAACTCTATTAGTCTTTGCCCTGCTTCATTCCGCATTCCAAGGCCAAATTTGCCTGTTACTCCTGGTGTTTCTTGACTTCCTACTTTAGCATTCCAGTCCCCTATAATGAAAAGGACATCTTTTTTGGGTGTTAGTTCTAAAAGGTCTTGTAGGTCTTCATAAAACCGTTCAACTTCAGCTTCTTCAGCATTACTGGTTGGGGCATAGACTTGGATAACTGTGATATTGAATGGTTTGCCTTGGAAACGAACAGAGATCATTCTGTTGTTTTTGAGATTGCATCCAAGTACTGCATTTCGGACTCTTTTGTTGACCATGATGGCTACTCCATTTCTTCTGAGGGATTCCTGCCCGCAGTAGTAGATATAATGGTCATCTGAGTTAAATTCACCCAAAATCCTCCTACCTCACAGGTTTCCTCTCATTAATTTTCCATCCACTGACTCCCCTCCTACTCTTTGTCTATCAGTTCCTACTTGCTCTTGTAGGAGTTGATCTCAATCTCTCTCCTCTGCTGTAAAAACCCCATCATAGTAGCACCCCTCACCAATAAAAATCTGCCTTACCGTTTTTAACAAGTGTCATGAATAATTTTTTATTTCGCACTATGATACCCAATTTTGAGGATTTAGATGATTATGCTATCTTACTAAACAAGATTATAGATCCACAAATAAATAACCATTATTCTAGCTACCTAATGGAACTTTTCTAAATAGCTAGTAATAATGATAACCTGGGATTTGTAAAGTAAGAGAACACTACAGAGGAAGGAAGAGAGCAGATCTAGGACAGTTAGGAGAACTTCAGGGATTGGCAGACAATTATGATCACAATCTCAGTGGTATAAACAACAATCAAAGAGGAGAAAGTAAAGCCACTGTTGGAAATATCCAAGAAGAGGTGGCAGGGGAAAAGTTTTGAAGGTTGAATTCAAGTAAGAAATTCCTAGGACAATTGGCGAAAAAATAGAAATGGGAAGGAACAGGGGGTTTTGAGAATAAGGCAACAGAGTTAGAGTACAAATTTAGAGTGGTGTCAATAACTAGATTGACATAATCATGAATTCCTGAAGTAGTGGTTTAAAACACCCTTCTATTCACCCTGACCAGGAATAATACTGGCTTCAAAACCAAGAGAAGAAAGTGGCTAGCATCTGTTAGCTGTAAATTTTAAGACTTTAGTGACAGGAACTGCACTATATCATTTTACACCCTCCCCAAGGTACACAAAACAAATTGGATGACTGATTCCTTTACCCCATGGGGTGACCCACTCTGGGGGATAAGAAGGTCTGGTGGCTTCCAGATAGAAACATTTTCCTTAGATCAATGCTCTATCTTCTGATTGATGTCCCTTAATACATTTTCCCTCTATGTAGAGCTCCAGATAGTCTGTCCATTGGCTGTTCTCAGTGTCATAAGATCTTTCTTCTGACATAACTCCTAAGGTGTTAGGCTCATTGTATGTCTTCTTAGAATGATGTTTGGCATTTCCGAGGTTGCCTTCCTCTATATACAGATGGCCAATATCCTATGTCCATTGATTGCATCTACAGGATGCTGGTCAGCATCACCAAAATCTCTCTTCCTGGTTGTGATGGTCTCCCAGCACCTTTCCAGGATAGTCAGTACCAATGCTGCTACTGAGCCCTCTAGTGGCAAGTATGGAAATACTCAGATTTTTCAGGGGTTAAGTGAAAGTGAAGTCGCTCAGTTGTGTCCGACTCTTCAAGACCCCATGGACTGCAGCCTACCAGGCTCCTCCNCCCAGCACCTTTCCAGGATAGTCAGTACCAATGCTGCTACTGAGCCCTCTAGTGGCAAGTATGGAAATACTCAGATTTTTCAGGGGTTAAGTGAAAGTGAAGTCGCTCAGTTGTGTCCGACTCTTCAAGACCCCATGGACTGCAGCCTACCAGGCTCCTCCGTCCATGGAATTTTCCAGGCAAGAGTTCAGGGTTTAGCTCCTCTAAATTAACTCAATACCCTTTGATTTAGCCCAGGCAATTAAATCTAAGCCAAAGCAGATTGTAGACCTATTGAATAATTCCTGGTCTCTTAATGAACCCTCATACATTCAAATGTAGTTTTTCTGTGGTGTGACAGGGTAAAGTACATTATTCCTTCTCTCAAATTATCTAATGGATTCGATAACAGGCTCCAGAGTATCTCCTGAAGAGAAATGGTAGCTCTAGAAAATATATCTCATTTACAGAAGCAAGTGACTTTAAAATGTCAGTTGTTTTTTGTTTTTTAAGAAATCTGTGAGGTGATAAAGGTGTTAATTCAATTGAGAGGATCTTTTTCACAATAAATACATGTATCAAATCATCATGTTGTATACTTTAAATATTTTATGATTTTATCAACTATAGAAAGCTGGAAAAAATCAGGTATTTATTAAAGCACTCTTTAGTAAAATATCTCCAATGATAAGTCAGAAAGATCCTCCACATTTTCTTTGTAATTTTTATTTAATATTTAAGTACAGTTGATTTATAATGTGTTTCAGAAGTACAACAAAGTGATTCAGTAGTACCTATTAATATGTCCATTCTTTTTCAGATGCATTTCCCATATAAGTTATTATAGGATATTGAGTAGAGTTCCCTGTTCTATACAGTAGGTTCTTGTCCATTATATATTTTATATATGTGCTGATGTGCCCAGTCATGACCGACTCTTTGTGACCCCATGGACTGTAGCCCACCAGGTTCCTCTGTCCATGGAATTTTCCAGGCAAGANAGATGCATTTCCCATATAAGTTATTATAGGATATTGAGTAGAGTTCCCTGTTCTATACAGTAGGTTCTTGTCCATTATATATTTTATATATGTGCTGATGTGCCCAGTCATGACCGACTCTTTGTGACCCCATGGACTGTAGCCCACCAGGTTCCTCTGTCCATGGAATTTTCCAGGCAAGAATACTGGAGTGGGTTGCTACTTCCTTCTCCAATTTTAACTATAGTAAAGTGTATATGTTAATCCCAAACTCCTAATTTATCCCCCTCCCCTAGCTTTCACCTTTGGCAACCATAAATTGGTTTTCAAAGTCTGTGAGACTGTTTACATTTTGTAAATAAATTTCTTTGTATCATTTTTTTAGATTCCACATGTAAGTGATATCACATGATGTTTGTCTTTCTCTGACTTCACATAGTATGATAATCTGTAAATCCACCCATATTACTGCAAATGGAATTATTTTATTCTTTTTATGACTGAGTAACCTTCCACATCTTCAACAGCTACAGCCTTGTTTGTGATCACTGATACTGAGAATGATAATTTGAGACTGAAACTGTGGAAAATTCTGAGAGAGATGGGAATACCAGACCATCTTGTCTTTCTCTTGTCTCCTGAGAAATCTGTATACAGGTCAGGAAGCAACAGTTTGAACTGGACATGGAACAACAGACTGGTTCCAAATAGGAAAAGGAGGTACATCAAGGCTGTATATTGTCACCCTGCTTATTTAACTTATATGCAGAGTACATCATGAGTAATGCTGGACTGGAAGAAACACAAGTTGGAATCAAGATTGCTGGGAGAAATATCAATAACCTCAAATATGCAGATGACACCACCCTTATGGCAGAAAGTGAAGAGGAACTAAAAAGCCTCTTGATGAAAGTGAAAGAGGAGAGTGAAAAGTTGACTTGAAGCTCAACATTCAGAAAATGAAGATCATGGCATCCAGTCCCATCACTTCATGGGAAATAGATGGGGAAACAGTGGAAACAGTGTCAGACTTTATTTTGGGGGGGCTCCAAAATCACTGCAGATGATGACTGCAGCTGTGAAATTAAAAGACGCTTACTCCTTGGAAAAAAGACCTAGATAACATATTCGAAAGTAGAGACATTACTTTGTCGACTAAGGTCTGTCTAGTCAAGGCTATGGTTTTTCCTCTGGTCACGTATGGATGTGAGAGTTGGACTGTGAAGAAGGCTGAGCACCGAAGAATTGATGCTTTTGAACTGTGGTGTTGAAGAAGACTGTTGAGAGACTTGGACTGCAAGGAGATCCAACCAATCCATTCTGAAGGAGATCAACCCTGGGATTTCTTTGGAAGGAATGATGCTAAAGCTGAAACTCCAGTACTTTGGCCACCTCATGCGAAGAGTTGACTCATTGAAAAAGACTTTGATGCTGGGAGGATTTGGGGGCAGGAGGAGAAGGGGCCGACAGAGGATGAGATGGCTGGATGGCATCACTGACTTGATGGACGTGAGTCTGAGTGAACTCTGGGAGTTGGTGATGGACAGGGAGGCCTGGCGTGCTGCGATTCATGGGGTCGCAAAGAGTTGGACACGAACAACTGAACTGAACTGATGAGTTTCAATAGTTAATAACATATTACTAAGCATGTTAAGGCAGAGGAGCTTCAGTGAGTTCAGCAGAGGCTTGCAGAATTTTTTCAAGCAGAGAGAGATTCAGAATGTGATTGGGATGGTAGAAGTACGAGCAATTACTCACAACTGAGGCCAGGCCTGGGGCAACTGGGAAGGCTCTGTGCAAGAACTGATAAGCAAGCTGAGTTTTGAAGCGTAAGTCATATTTTCATGGGTGAAGGAAGTAGAGCATTTGAGGTTGAGTGAACACCATGAGTAAAGTCACTGGAGGAGTGAAATTTCATAGTGAATAATTTAATTTAGCTAGAACCTAAAAAACACATGAAGGGAAATATTATCTTAAAGGTAGAAAGAAAAGTTGGGGCCAGATCACAGAGAATACCCATGGAATAGAGTAAAAATCTATCCAACATGACATTTTCAAAGAATTGAAATTGCCCTGATTTTATGAATGCATTTGATTTCAAGCCCCCACACCTGCTGATAGGAAACTTGAACTTGGTCAAAGGCTATCTAAATTCTTGTAAATATCAAGCCAATTCAATATGAAGCTTGCCTGTCAGTATATATCTTCTGTTTCAAGAGATGTCTTTTTCTTCTCTTCCTTCTTAGGACAGTGTCTGGATGCTCAGGAAAGTGTATGTGTTCTTATAGCATGGGGAAGGAAATGCAACTCTGCCAGGGTCCAGCCCTGGTGGATCCAGGGTAATTCGAAGGTGAGACGGAGTGGGCGTCCTAGGAAAAAACTTAATTACAGACATATATAGAGATTAGAAATGGATAGTGTAGTAGGAAATATTAGTGGAGAGAAAGAGGCTGAATAACTTGGTTTACGTGGAATACCAATCATCACCTATGTAGGCCACAGGCGTCTTTCAGTTCTACCGAAGGAGAGGAGGCACTAATGCCTCCCCAGTCTGATCTTAGAAGCCCCGGCAAAGTTAGTAGGCTTGGTGCGTACCCTCGTACCAGATGGGAATTCAGCCAGGAAAAGGGGGTGCAAGAAAGAAATGACACGGGGGAATCAGTCTTTCCAGAAACTGATCCTATTTCTTTATTTTTCAGGTTTGCTTATATACCTTTTGTTATACATAGGGATGACACAGAGTCACACGGGGGTCAGCAGACCTGACCCTTGTCACAATCAGGTGCTTCATATAAAATTATACAAAAGTCTTATGGGTTTTACAACATCTTTTGGCCATGAGGCCTGCTGACATTTTATGGCCCTTTCTGATAACAGTCAATTAACCAGAAAACTTATTTTTTCCAGGGGTGATTTTTTCTTAAACCAGACGCCACCCTCCAAATAAAGTTGCATTCCTATAGGGTGAGGGTGTAGTGAATTACAACTAAGAAAGGAATTTACTTAGCCTAAGGTTTAACATGATTAATCTTAAAGGTTAATACTTATTTCTCCTATATGCTAGTTATATTCATTATAAGGGCAAGGAATACGGAAATTTAGCAGCAAATACTGGCTCAAAAAATGAAAACCTTTCACCAATGTTCCCTTTAAGATAGTGATAAAGTTACATTTTTACATAGCAAGGACACAGTGATTTATAACAAAGTACAGTGATCTATAACAAAAGAGAAAATTCATTAACTCAAAAAGTCTAGTATAGCTAACATCAAAAACTACTATATTTCCTTTTCTATATTCCAAATACATTGATTAATGTATTCCCAGGTGCCTAAGGATATGGAGGCCTGACAGCAATCATTGACTCAACAATGAGAAAAGCCCTATGCTAATACTCCAAACTCTCTGTGCTGTTTATGGTTGAGAGATTGTCACACAAGCTAGTCTGTCAGCAGAGAGGTTTGACCTGAGACACCCTTGTCACACCCAGGGCAGGGAATTAGCAGTAATTATTGGCATGAAAAATGAAAAAACCCTTCACCAATATAATTTTTAATCAACCTACTATGTTATATTAATAATTTTTTAACTTCTCAAAAGAGTCTGTATTTAAAAAGTTTTAAAGCATCTCGTGCCTCTCAAGGTTAGGAGGCTGTAAACAATCACATGTGGCAGAACGAACCTGATCAGGGAGGCTAGAGGACCTCCAGAGGAGTTTGTAAGTTGAAACACTCTTGTCACACCCATGAATTTTTATTAACTGGACCTGCAAGTTAACTCCTTCTCCAAGAGAAATGGTTATGGGGGAGAGCCCCCCATAAAGTCAGAGGTGTAGGTGAGAGCATAAAACAGACTCTGGTTTTGGGGTTGGATGCTCGGGAGCAGGGGGTTTCCTGAGGCTTGATCACGCCTTTGTGTATGCCAAGCCTCCTTCATGACCTTTTCCATGGGTGGAGTTCCTTACGCTGGCTCCTGGCACAACTCCTCATTCTCTCTTCTGAGTCTTCTTTGACATCTTAATGAAAATTCTCCTTATCATGTCCAGTCACTAGTGAGCCTTGGATGGTGCCTGATGAAGTGTTACTTGTCAACATTTCCAGTCATGAAGTCTCTAGCCTATGGATCTTCTTATCCAGACCTCACAGCTTTGGCTTCTTCAGGAGTTCTGTAACCCTTCTCTAAGGTGTGTGGGGACTTCTGGATTCCTTGTATATGTCTCTACCTCTATTAACACAATTCCATTGGGTCAGAGTAGAAGATAAATATCAGTTGTTTTGAAAATAAAGTAAATAACACTTTATGGCTGAGGAAGAAGTTGATTTTGAGTCTCTTTTACTAGAGTAACTAGGATGATGGTGAAGCTTCCGAGGTGGCTCTAGTGGTAAAAAACCCACCTGCCAATACAGGAGACAAAAGAGATGTGGGTTTGATCCCTGGGTTGGGAAGATCCCCTGGAGATGGAAATGGCAACCCACTCCAGTATTCTTGCCTGGAAAATCCCATGGACAGAAGAGCCTGGTAGTGTACAGTCCATAGTGGGGCAGAGAGTCAGATATGACTGAAGCAACTTAGCACAGAACGATGCTATTGGCCTGATCTAAGAAACACAGTTCAGTCGCTCAGTTGTGTCTGACTCTTTGTGACCTCATGAATTGGAGCACACCAGGCCTCCCTGTCCATCACCAACTCCCAGAGTTCACTCAAACTCAACATCCATTGAGTCGATGATGCCATCCAGCCATCTCATCCTCTGTTGTCCCCTTTTCCTCCTGCCCCCAATCCCTCCCAGCATCAGAGTCTTTTCCAGTGAATCAACTCTTCACATGAGGTGGCCAAAGTATTGGAGTTTCAGCTTTAGCATCATTCCTTCCAAAGAAATCCCAGGACTGATCTCCTTTAGAATGGACTGGTTGGATCTCCTTGCTGTCCAAGGGATTCTTAAGAGTCTTCTCCAACACCACAGTTCAAAAGCATTAATTCTTTGGTGTTCATCTTTCTTCATAGTCCAACTCTCATATCCATACATGACTACTGGAAAAACCATAGCCTTGGGAGGAGGTAAAGGAGTAGAGAAAAGTGGTACTGGATTGGACATGGTGTAATTTTTTTTAGCCAGTCATGAGTTACAGAGCAGTTACTTGGAAATTAAATTGTGGAATTCAGGGGTAAGATTGGGGCTGGAGATAGAGTTATTAAAATTATAGAAGTAGGTCATGTTATGAGACAGAGAATGTGGGCCAAACAGAACACGTGCATGCAAGCTCAGTCATGTCCGATTCCTTGTGACCCCATGGACTATAGCCTGCTAGGTTCCTCTCTCCAGGCAAGAATACTGGAGTGGGTTGCTATTTTCTCCTCCAGGGGATCTTCCCAACACAGGGATTGAAAATCCAAGTCTCTTGTGCTCCTGCATTGTAGTCAGATGTTTTACCACTGAGCCACCTGGGAATCCCAAGCAGAACACAGAACCAAGCAATAATAGAATTTTTAGAGATACTTAATTTTTTAAAGAAATACTTTTTTTAACACAAAAATCATTTTGTGAGAGATGCTTAAAGAATGGAAATAGGTTTAAAAGGATCCAGTTAAAGAGATTGAGAAAAAATTTAAATTAGAAGGAGAAACAGGAGATAAGGGTGCCATAGAGCTTAAAGAGGAGACAGATGGAAGAAGAAACCACAGAAGACTATTATTAATGAATATTACTGATCTTTGAGAGGGTTGTTTCGTTGGTGTGGCATCAAGATGTCAGTAAAATGGTTTTGAAGGATAGCTAGAGAGAGCTTCTCTGAAAGAAGGATAACTAGAAAGGGAGAAATAAAGGGAAGTAAAGTTAAGGGAAATGCTTTTTGTTAGGAGCATAGACTTGATCTGCTTCAAAGTGCTTGTAGGTAGAGAGCAAGATTGCATGGAATGTGAAAATTGAAGATAGAGGAGAGAAAAATGGACAGCTGATGATATGAGTTATCAGAATATACTTTTAGGATGGGATAATGAGCTCTGGGGAAAAGGTTAGCTTTTTCAAGGAGAGATCTTTTTTTCTTTCTCTTTTTTTGAGACAAGAGCAGAAGAGTTTAGGATCAGGAAGACATGGAAAGTTTTTCAACCATGGAAGAGTCATGTTATCTCAATCCTTAGTTAAGTACAATACATTTTAAAGTCTTTCTTCCTAATCAAATCTTTACAGTATTCAGTTTGTTACCATAGAAGAGTAAGCATCTGAGTTGAGTACTTGGTAAGTGTATATATAGGAAATTTACAGATACATTCCTATTAGGAAAGACAGTTACTTCCGTGTAGTCTTTTGACCTGTGCAGTCACATGTGAATATTCATGCCCTTGGCCTGGAATATTTCTTTGCAAGGAGATAAAGAATTCTTAACCTTAAGCTGGACATATCTATTTATTTGGGAATATGTTTCCCCATTTTCTATTTCAGGCTTGACATGAACTTATTTGTTATCCTTAAGCACCTGTGGCATATGGTGCCTGGCCAGCCCACTGCTATATCTTTTAAGGGGAGAGACAGCATCCTTCCTTTCCAAGACAAAAGGAGCTTGTGTAAACCTTCTATCTTTGGCTGTGGGGTTAGACCCGCTGACCAGGGGAGACCAACACTCACTATTGAAGTTGATCTGGCTATGGCACTTCTCTATGTAAGTGAAGCATTTTCCATCCAGTGCCTATGTCATTCTTGTCTCTTGATGACCCTGACACCCACACACCATGCAATGAGTTGACATCCTGAGACTGCTGCTCCTGGTGGTGAGCAACAGGTGACACTTGCTTGACAATTTCAACCTGGTCAGTCTTTTATAAATAAAGAAGATTATCAGCATTTGCTTTATGTGATAATGATTCCCTGAGAGCCAGGCACATTTTAGGACCTTGTTACAGTCTTCCTGGTCCAGATTTTTCTGCTGAAATTGCATTTCCCAAGATCAATTTCTTTTCTGGATTACTCTCATCTGACATCTCTGAAATAATAGAAATGAATCTTTCCCTTTGAAAAGAGTAACATGTAACTTGCACCAAGGCTTATGGTGTAAGATACTGAAGTGTCCCAATGAAGTTCTAAATCAGCATTGATAGAGTTTCCCTCATGCTGAAAAGTTATCTTTGCAGCCATTGAGAGGCTATATGTGTGTTGAGGGTGGAAATAAAGCCAGGGTGGGGCAGTAGGGAAGCATTACTGTCATCTAGGGCTGTGTATATCAAAAGATTTAACATGTTATTTTTTCCTGTACTTTCTAGGTTTTGTTTTTTGAATTCACAAACAGTCTCCATTTCTTGATTGGTCATTATTGTTAGACAATAGACCATGTAGATGTACATATATTAATTCAGTTTCTCTTCAAATAATACTACAAGATAAGCATTATCTTCCTGAGTTTTACAGTGGTTAGATAGCTTGTCTAAGATCACAGACTGGTAAGGAATATTCAAGTTCTGAATGCAAATCTATGTGACTTCAAAGTTCATGCTCTTATCTGATATTCTATCCCATTCTTTCTAAGGTCTCATTAACCATCAGAATCACTTAGAAAGCTTTAGAAATGAGGATTCTCATATAAACCATGTATGAAAACCTCTGTGCTCTATTAAGGAGGAAAGAAAGACCAACATTATACACCATCCTTCTCCCACCTCCTCACTACAACACAACACTGCAATATTTTGCATCATCAAAGAAAATAAAATCTGTGGGTCATGGTTGAATGCATAGTCAAAAGAACAGTGATAACATTCTTGGACCCTGTTGTTCTAGTGGAATCCTAGCCAGATTTCTATTTTAAAGTTTCTTTTTTCTACCATTTGTTGTTGAGAAAATAAAGAGAGGTATTTCTGCTATATACACGTCAAGATGAGGACACAAAAACATTAAGAAAATGAAGACCACTGTTTTCAGTAGGTTGAGAATCCTATTTAATAAGATATGAGGAAGAATTTAAGTATGTCTGTGTTAAGACCTTGGATGGTGTTGTGGTGGCTAGAATACCATGGTTTTCATAGGTTCTTATAATTTTAGAGAGCCCAGTTCATTCTGTGGAAATGATATTTTCTCCTATTAAATTGTCCATGAAGCTATTCTGTGAAATAGACTGCAAGTTTCTATTTCAAAGTTAGTAATACTGTCTTGGCTTCACTGAGCTAAAATAATAAAATAGGTAGGTAGGTATAAATATGTAGATAGATGGATGATAAATCAGTTTTCAACAAAGCAAAGAGATCATTAATAACTTTTGAATAGAAAGTTGTAGTTTATATTTTATAGAATAATTATAATGTGTCTATGATTTATATATTTTAAATAATCAGAAATTAAGTGGACTTGTAAATGGTGGTATCCTCAGGCTACTGTCATATTAAAATTGAGAACTGGACCTTGATTTGGTTTTATGTGGCTTGAGACAAAGAGCAATAGGATATGGTGAAGGATCTATTAAATGTTTGATTTGTTCCCATTTTTTCAAAGATCTGGATTATAACAGATATATAATTATATAATACCACCATTTGTACTTGACAAATCATTTAGAAACTGTCACTTAAAATTTCTTGAGGGAGTCTTTAGTAAAGTTTTTTTTTTCCACCTACAGAGCAACATGGACATATCTCAGTCTATGATAGTGAGAGGGTAACAGGCAGGAAGGCCAGGGGTCTCCAAACGGAGGAAATAGCCTGCAAGTGTCAGACATTTTCTCTCTCTTAAGCGGCAGGAGAAAACAAACTAGCGATATTTTTTTCCCTTCTCTATACAAATTTAAAAGAGGTTTCTCTTAAGATTCTGTGTTGCCATAATGATACCTGGTTTCACCTCAAGTTAACCAATGCCTTTTTCTTATGGAAATGTTTATCTTAAGCTATGTTAATGTACTATGCATTTACCCCAAACTCTGTCTTCAAGTCGGTTCCGCCTTTTGGGCTCAACCTACTTGATAAACCAGTATGTTACACTCCGATATTGTTCCTCTAATCTATGTAAATGAAACTATTTGTATGGTGATCTGCCCTTCTTCAAGATTCAAGTTAATCATTTTATGGCCCAAGATCAACCATTTGGAGCCAAGGTTATCCCCAAATATTCTTATGGGTGTGGGGCCTGGTGCCATTCTAAGTTTTGAAACATTCCTTTCTTTCATTAACAGACTGCTGGTGACTATATAACATCCAGCTGAATACTAGCAGACGGGTACTCTTTCTGCCCCCTTCTGATGCCTATGTCAGAAGCTTTCTCTATCTCCTTTATACTTTAATAAAACTTTATGACACAAAAGCTCTGAGCGATCAAGCCTCGTCTCTGGCCCCGGATTGAATTCTTCTCCTCCGGAGGCCAAGAATCCCGGCATCGT
>SJYX01016352.1:217732-239926 GCA_006410675.1 Oreotragus oreotragus | reverse complement strand
TGAGAGGGTAACAGGCAGGAAGGCCAGGGGTCTCCAAACGGGGGAAATAGCCTGCAAGTGTCAGACATTTTCTCTTTCTTAAGTGGCAGGAGAAAACAAACTAGCGATATTTTTTCCCTTCTCTATACAAATTTAAAGGAGGTTTCTCTTAAGATTCTGTGTTGCCATAATGATACCTGGTTTCACCTCAAGTTAACCAATGCCTTTTTCTTATGGAAATGTTTATCTTAAGCTATGCTAATGTACTATGCATTTACCCCAAACTCTGTCTTCAAGTCGGTTCCGCCTTTTGGGCTCAACCTACTTGATAAACCAGTATGTTACACTCCGATATTGTTCCTCTAATCTATGTAAATGAAACTATTTGTATGGTGATCTGCCCTTCTTCAAGATTCAAGTTAATCATTTTATGGCCCAAGATCAACCATTTGGAGCCAAGGTTATCCCAAAATATTCTTATGGGTGTGGGGCCTGGTGCCATTCTAAGTTTTGAAACATTCCTTTCTTTCATTAACAGACTGCTGGTGACTATATAACATCCAGCTGAATACTAGCAGACGGGTACTCTTTCTGCCCCCTTCTGATGCCTATGTCAGAAGCTTTCTCTATCTCCTTTATACTTTAATAAAACTTTATGACACAAAAGCTCTGAGCGATCAAGCCTCGTCTCTGGCCCCGGATTGAATTCTTCTCCTCCGGAGGCCAAGAATCCCGGCATCGTTAATTCAACAACCTTTCAATAGGTAAGAAAGGAAATATTTTAAAACAAATTATATATAAAAAAGGCTCTTATTTTCTCTAACATCGTAACAAAGAGTCATTCATTAATTACATATTTATTGAGATATTACTATATTACTGGTACTATTATAGGAACACTAGAGCCAAGGCTTTTATTATTTTAAAAAATTTTTAAGGTATTTATTGAATTTGTTACAATATTGCTTCTGTTGTATGTTGTGCTTTTTGGCTTCAAGGCTTGTGGGATCTTAGCTCCCCTATCAGGGATTGAACCTGCGCACCCTGCATTGGAAGGTGAAATCTTAACCTCTGGACCACCAGGGAAGTCCCAGAGCTAGGGCTTTTAAATCACCTGGTGCCTAGTTACAATCCTTGCTGTACTCTTCAATGGCATTTCCATTTTACCATTGTTGGGGTTATTCTACCCAAGCCTGACTTTATAGCTAATGCTGTGAGTCTGTTTATCTTTTTTCAAGCATGAACTCAGTTGCAAGTGCCTGCATGAAGAGGAAAGAAAAAATTTTAAACCTTTCCTATAAGGTGTAGGAGAGAAATTAACAGAGACCTTCAGAGAAGGAAGGTCACCATGAGAAATCTTGTTGCCTTACAAAGTAAGGGAGAGAAAAAGGACATAAGCACTTTGTTTACTTTTATAAGAAAGTATTGAATTTTGAAGGCTGCTACACATACTTTCATAATTTGTTGTAGTTCTTTGTCTCTTTCCTGAAAAAATAAGGGGATTATGTTTTATTTAACAGGCCAGTGTTGTACTTTTTCTATATAAAATTTTATGTAAATGCTAGTTATTGGTTTAATTTCTCCTAATTTTCCATTATTTCTTGCTAGAAATTGTCAGACTTCTTGGATTGATCCTATAATTATTGTATAATTCTTTACGTTTTATTTCCTTTTCTCTAAGGAGGCAGTATAGTATTTATTTAAGCATTTACTCTGAAGCTAGACTGCCTGCATTCTAAATCAGCTTCCCTATTTACTAGGTTTTTATTTTGGACAAGTCACATATGCTCTCTGTGACTCATTTTTCTCATATGGGAAATTAATAATGGCCATCTTATAGACTGTTTTGAAGAGAAAATGGATTAATACATGTAAAGTGCTCAAAACAGTGAATGACACATTATAAGAGCTGTATAGAGTTTGTTATTATTATTGTAATTATTATTTTATCACTTGGATTTTTTTTGTTCTACCTTCTGTATATGTGTTCAATTCCTCTTTTCACCTCTTTTGATGAAATTAAAAAAGAACTGGATATTGTTTAGTTTCTAAGATATTATTCTTATTCTCTCATTCCTCTTTTTACGTTGCACCCTTTTTTTTTCATGGACATTAAATCTTCTGTCTGTCTAAGGTGTGAGTTCAGTTCAGTTATATCCAACTGACCCCATGGACTGCAGCATGCCAGGCCTCCCGGTCCATCACCAACTTCCAGAGCTTGTTCAAACTCATGTCCATCGAGTCGGTGATGCCATCCAACCATCTTGTCATCTGTCATCACCTACTCTTCCTGCCTTCAATCTTTCCCATCTGTCTGTCTAAGGTGTGAGTTCAGTTCAGTTATATCCAACTGACCCCATGGACTGCAGCATGCCAGGCCTCCCGGTCCATCACCAACTTCCAGAGCTTGTTCAAACTCATGTCCATCGAGTCGGTGATGCCATCCAACCATCTTGTCATCTGTCATCACCTACTCTTCCTGCCTTCAATCTTTCCCAGCATCAGAGTCTTTTCCAGTGAGTCTGTTCTTTGTATCATGTGGCCAAAGTATTGGAGTTTCAGCTTCATCATCAGTCCTTCCAATGAATATTCAGAACTTATTTCCTTTAGGATTGGCTGGTTGGATCTCCTTGCAGTCCAAGAGACTCTCAAGAATCTTCTCGATCATCACAGTTCAAAAACATCAATTCTTTAGTGCTCAGCTTTCTACAGTATGAAAAAGGTGTGAATTAGAGGGCTTAAAAATATTTTTATCTATGTGTTCTTGAATTGTCTCTCCCCGCCCCCCCCCCATATCTGTTTGTTCATTTTGGTCTGTGTTTTACATTGGAAAAGTGAAAGTATTAGTTGCTAAGTCATGTCTGACTCTTCGTGATCCCATGGACTGTAGCCCACCAGGCTCCTCTATCCACAGAATTCTTCAAGCAGGAATACTGGAGTGGGTTGCCATTCCTTTCTCCAGGGGATTTTCCCAATCAGAGGATCAAACCCAGGTCTCCTGCATTTCAGGCAGATTCTTTACCATCTGAGCTACCAGGGAAGCCCTTCACATTGGAAGTTGTATTAAATCTCTAGTCATTCTTCACTCTACACACATGTTTAAGAGTGAAAAAAGAGCTGTCAATTTATATTTATACTTAAGTGTGATACTGAAAAGCTATTTGAAAGCTCCTCATTCTGTTTCGATTCAGTCTCACTGTCATGTCCCACTCTTTGCTACCCCATGGACTCCAGCATGTCAGACTTCCCTGTCCATCACCAACTCCCAGAGCCTGCTCAAACTCATGTCCATTGAGTTGGTCATGCCATACAACCACCTCATCTTCTGTCATCCTTCTCTTCTTCTGTTCCTTTATTATTCTTCTGTTCAGTTCAGTCAGTCATGTCTGACTCTTTGCGACCCCATGAATCGCAGCACACCAGGCCTCCCTTTCCATCACCAACTCCTGGAGTTCTCCCAAACTCATGTGCATAGAGTCAGTGATGCCATCCAGCCATCTCATCCTCTGTTGTCCCCTTCTCCTTCCCCCAATCCCTCTCAGCATCAGGGTCTTTTCCAATGAGTCAGCTCTTCGCATGAGGTGGCCAAAGTACTGGAGTTTCAGCCTCAGCATCAGTCCTTCCAATGAATACCCAGGACTGGTCTCCTTTAGAATGGACTGGTTGGATCCCCTTTCAGTCCAAGGGACTCACAAGAGTCTTCTCCAACACCACATTCTTCTGTTAGTTAGCTGGTAATCTTCCCTGTAGATTGATTGTACAGAGACATGGATGTGGGGGAGAGTGTTTCCGATTTGTGTCTGTATGAGGTTTGTAATGTGTGAGGTTTTGTCCCTTTGGGGAGGCCCTGGTTCTTCAGAGATGATTTCTTTCATCTCTTGCCTAGTTGTTTTTATATAGGGAGCCAGAAAGAATGTGTGGATCTCAGTGTTCAATATGAAAACTTTTACTTTATCCCTTTTTTATTTTAAAGTTTCTTTCTTCCTCCTGCCACTTTGCTTGATTTCACTGGAGAGTTTAATTTCTCTAAATTATAGATACCTAGTCAACTATTAAGGTAAAGAAGGGCCTTTGAGAATCTAACTTGTTTTTATAGTCTTTACATAATTCTCTTTCCTGTTTTGTCTTTTCTTCCCCATCATCTTCTGAGATGTCTTAAATTCCTGAGCCTTTCCCAAGTTCCAGGTATTGAATTAGTTTGCTTCTTACTAGCACTCCCTCTGTAGGCCTTTGACATGAGTTTTTCTCAGATTTGTTCAGTCAGCATTTCTCCATTTTCTGTCTTTCAAAAATCTAATATTTCTTATCAAGTTTCATCTCCTTTGTCCTTATGGATTTATGCTTTTTTTTTTTTATCACTCATAGTGTTTAAGGGCACAGGTTCTATAACTGAACTCTCTGGGTCTGAGTCCTTGCTCCATATTACCATTAAGAGATCATAGGCAACTTGTCTGGGTTTCTGTTTCTCCTTATTTTCTTGTTGAAACATAAGGATAAAAAAATCACCTATATCATAGGATTTAGTACATGCAAAATACTTGGAACAGTGTCTGGCCCAAAGTACTGGTGAATAAATAGCAACTGGTATTAGTATTATCAGTATTAATATTATTATTATATTATCATTTAAGATTTTCAGGTGAGAAGAGATAAACACATGTATTCAGTTGATTTATTCTGTTACTCTCTGTTATTCTCTACTTTCTGGAGTTATCAGCTTCATCCTAATAATGATTGTCTTTGTAGTCACAGGACAGCTGCAGCAGTTTTATATATCTCATGCAGATATGACAATGTCCAGAGGGAGAAATGGGGCCATGCCATTGGTGTCTTCTGAGGAATAAGGGACTATTTCTCAGAAGCTCCCAACGAATCTTCACTTATGTCTCATTGGCCACAATTAGTGATTACCCTTAAACCAAACACTGGCAATGAGAATATAGGACCACATGGTTGGTCCTATGAATTGATCACGATTTATGCCTGAGGCTAAGCCTCTGAGTCATGTTGGGGAGGAGTGGAAACATGAAATAAATTGTGTCTTTGCAAGGGAAAAGAGGGAGGAGTGGATATTTGTAGGCAACCAATTAGTACTTATAGCTTTGGTGAGCATATCAGGAAAGAAAAAGTTGATTTCCCCAATGATACTTTGTCTAGTAAGTATTCTGCTCTAATACTAGGTTGATTGGCATTCAAATCAAATTTATATTGCAACTAAAGGCTTGCTTATCACAGTTTTTCATGTAACCAGTTTCATAATTTGGGCCCAAAAAAAAATGATACATCTCCCCAAATTAACTGCTTTCTTCTTCAGGCATTATGTATGAGAGAAATGAAAATTGCATAAAAGAAATATAATCATATTTTACAATCAGAAGTTAATATCAGTTCAGTTTCTTGACTTCTACCAATACCCAAAGAGTATCCTAGTAAAAGTTCATGAGTCCCCTTCCTGACTTCCTATCTTCCTGAGTCTTGAGAGAATGAATTATAATTCTTCAATTTGCCTTGTGTTCTTTAGTGAGCTAATTGCCACAGCACTTTATAATTAAGAGTGTTTAAAAATCAAACTGTGGAAGTTGTGATAAATAAGCCTATTGGCAATGAAGAGACAGTGAAATGGATTATCAGATGCTCATAGGACTTCTTGAAGTCTGAAGAGTCACATCTGTTTCTGCTATACTTCGTATTTTTTCGTTCCTTGTAAAAGTGCTTTGTGTCCCTGTTGACTTGCACATATGTAAATAAAACTTATCCAAGCATGTTTAGTTTCTGGGAAAGTTTTCAGGCAGATATACAGCAAAAAGTTATGATATATTCACTTTCCGAGCCTGAAAAATATATTCTAAAGATTCATAAGCAAACTTTTAGTTTTAGAGGGATACATTGAAAGCTTATGCTGTGTTTCAGAGTGTTCTGAACTGCAAGGAGGTAAAAAAAAATGTTTCTACTATGGAATGCACTGGTGAGAATAAAAACTAATATCTCTAAACAAGTTCAGTAAGACTTTGAATATTCTTTAAGTTTTCTAATTTTCCTTCAGAAAAGGCAGAGGAACCAGAGATCAAATTGTCAACATCTGCTGGATAATGGAAAAAGCAAGAGAGTTCCAGAAAAACATCTACTTCTGCTTTATTGACTATGCCAAAGCCTTTGACTGTGTGGATCACAATAAACTGTGGAAAATTCTGAAAGAGTTGGGAATACCAGACCACCTAACCTGCCTCTTGAGAAATCTGTATGCAGATCAGGAAGCAACAGTTAGAACTGGACATGGAACAACAGACTGGTTCCAAATAGGAAAAGGAGTACGTCAAGGCTGTATATATTGTCACCCTGCTTATTTAACTTGTATGCAGAGTACATCATGAGAAACGCTGGTCTGGAAGAAACACAAGCTGGAATCAAGATTGCCGGGAGAAATATAAATAACCTCAGATATGCAGATGACACCACCCTCATGGCAGAAAGTGAGGATGAGCTAAAAAGCCTCTTGATGAAAGTGAAAGAGGAGAGCGAAAAAGTTGGCTTAAAGCTCAACATTCAGAAAATGATCATGGCATCCAGTCCCATCACTTCATGGGAAATAGATGGGGAAACAGTGGAAACAATGTCAGACTTTATTTTTTGGGGCTCCAATATCACTGCAGATGGTGACTGCAGCCATGAAATTAAAAGACGGTTACTCTTTGAAAGAAAAGTTATGACCAACCTAGATAGTATATTCAAAAGCAGAGACATTACTTTGCCAACTAAGGTCCGCCTAGTCAAGGCTGTGGCTTTTCCTGTGGTCATGTATGGATGTGAGAGTTGGACTGTGAAGAAAGCTGAGCACTGAAGCATTGATGCTTTTGAACTGTGGTGTTGGAGAAGACTCTTGCTAGTCCCTTGGACTGCAAGGAGATCCAACCAGTCCATTCTGAAAGAGATCAACCCTGGGTTTTCTTTGGAAGGAATGATGCTAAAGGTGAAACTCCAGTACTTTAGCCACCTCATGAGAAGAGTTGACTCACTGGAAAACACTCTGATGCTGGGAGGGATTGGGGGCAGGAGGAGAAGGGGACGACCGAGGATGAGATGGCTGGATGGCATCACGGATTCGATGGACATGAGCCTGAGTGAACTCCGGGAGACGGTGATGAACAGGGAGGCCTGACATGCTGTGATTCATGGGGTCGCAAAGATTTGAACACGACTGAGCTACTGAACTGAGGCATATTTATTCCTAGGTATTTTATTATTTTGGTTTCAGTGATAAATGTGGTCTTTCCTTAATTTGTCTTTTAGTTTGTTGTTATTGTATAGACATGCAACAGATTTCTGCATATTAATTTTATATACTGCAACTTTACCAAGTAGTTTTTGGGTAATATGTTTAGATTTTTCTATGAATATATAGTATTATTAGTATACTATATATAGTATAATATATAGTATTATTTCAACCCACTCCGGTACTCTTGCCTGGAAAATCCCATGGACGGAGAAACCTGGTGGGCTGCGGTCCATGGGATCACTATGAGTTGGGCACGACTAAGCAACTTCACTTTCACTTTTTGCTTTCCTGCATTGGAGAAGGAAATGGCAATCCACTCCAGTGTTCTTGCCTGAAGAATCCCAGGGACGGGGGAGCCTGATGGGCTTCCATCTATGGCGTCGCACAGAGTTGGACACGACTGAAGCGACTTAGCAGGAGCAGCAGCATAGTATTATTTCATTGGCACACAGTGAGAGTTTTACCTGTTCCTTCTCAATTTGGGTTGCTTTTATTTCTTTTCTTGTCCAAATGCTGTAACTAGGACTTACAAATCTATATTGAGTTAAAGTGGTGAGACTGGGCATCCTTGTCTTACTCCTGGTCTTAGAAGAAATGCTTTCAACTCTTAAACATTGAGTATGATATTAATTGTGGACTTACCATGTATGATCTTTATTATAATATGTTGATGTATGTTCCTTTTATACCCACCTTCTGGAGAGTTTTTTTTGTAAATGGATGTTGAATTTTGTCAAAAGCTTTCTCTGCATCAGTTGAGATGGTCATATGGTTTTTACTCAATTTGTTAATTTTTTACTCAATTTGTTAATACAGTGTACCACATTTGTAGTTCTTTTTTATTCCTTCTTTTTTTTTCTTGTGATTCCATGACTATTTTTAGTGGTATGTTTGGATTCCTTTTTCTTTTGTGTTTGTATATCTATTATATATTTTTGGTCTGTGGTTACCATGAGGTTTCTGTATAATAGTCTATATATATACATTATTTTTTAAGTTGCTAATCTCTTAATTTCAAATGCATTTTAACAAGCCTGCTTTTGTACTCTCCTTCATGATTACTGTTGACATCATATTTTATATCTAATTGTGTATTTCATAACAGCTTATTGTAGGTATAGATAATTTTACTACTTTGTTTTTTAAACTTCTTACTAGCTTTGTGCATGGAAAGTTTACTAATAACTTCACTGGTATATTTGCCTTTATTGAAGGGTTTTTTCCTTTCATAATTGTCATGTTTCTAGTGAGTGAGTGAGTGAGTGAAGTCACTCAGTCATGTCCGACTCTTTGTGACCCCGTGGACTGTAGCCCACCAGGCTCCTCTGTCCATGGGATTCTCCAGGCAAGAATACTAGAGTGGGTTGCCATTTCCTTCTCCAGGGGATCTTCCCGACCCAGAGATCGAACCCAGGTCTCCCGCATTGCAGGCAGACGCTTTAACCTCTGAGCCACCAGGGAAGCCCCATGTTTCTAGTAGTGGCTTTTTCTTTTTCACTTAGAGAAGTCCCTTTAACATGTCTTGTAAAGCTGGTTTGTTGGTGTCAAAGTCTTGGCTTTTGTTTGTCTTATGCTCTCTGCATCAAATCTGAATAAAAACCTTACCTTGTAGAATACTCTTTTGCTGTAGTTTTTTTTTTTTTTTCCTTTTATCACTGTAAATATATTGTGTCGCTCTTTTCTGGCTGCAGAATTTCTGCTGAAAAGTCAACTTATTGGAACCTTATTGGAGTTCCTTGTATGTTATTTGTTCCCTTTTTTCTTGCTGCCTTTAATAATCTTTCTTTATCTTTAACTTATGCCATTTTAATTATAATGTGTCTTGGTATATTCCTCTTTGGATTCATCCTGTGTTGGACTCTGTACCTTCTGAACTTGGATGTCCAATTCTTTCCCCAGTTTAGGCAAGTTTTCAGCCATTATATCTTCAAATATGTCCTCAGCCTCTTTGTCTCTCTCTTCTCCTTCTGGGACCCCCATATTGAAAGTATTAACAGATTTAATGTTGTCCCAGAAGTCTCTTAAACTGTCCTCATTTCTTTTCCTTCTTTTTTTTGTGTTCAGTGTCATTGATTTCGACTACTCTGTCTTCCAGCTCACTAATCCATTCTTTATCATTTAGTCTATTGTTAATCCCTTCCAGTGTATTTTTCGTCAAGTTATTTTATACATCTGTTTGGTTGTTCTTTACATTTTATAACTCTTTGTTAAAGTTTCCATTTCTCCTTCTATGCATCCATTCTTCTCTTGAGTTCTTTGATCACCTGTACAATAATTTTCCTGAGTTCTTTCTTGGGTAGACTGTCTGTTTCCACTTCACTTATGTCCTGTTCTGGAGTTTTGTCCTTTGTTTGGACATGTTACTCTGTCACCTCATTTTGCCTAACTTGCTGCTTTTATTTCTTTACATTTCCTGAAACTGGAGAAGTGGCTTTTGTAGGAGACAGCCTATGTGTTCCAGCATTTCACTCCCCCTCATCATCAGAGGTAATGTTCTAGAGTTGTCTCTTTGAGGATTTCTAGGTCCTTTTGTTGTGGCAGGCAGATGACTGTGGGCAATCTGGTAGGCTTTTTTGGCTTCTAGTCCAGTTGGTTGCCAGATCCTGCCTTGTGCAGAGGCTGCTGGCCCCTGTTTAATGGGGCTGGGTCACCATACAGTTGGCTTCGTAATCCTGGAGGGCCCTGGGACTAGTGCTGGATCACTGATGTGTAGAGTCAGTGTCCAACAGATCCTGGAGCTGGTGCCTACTCATTGGTAGATGAATCCAAGTCCTAGAGCTAGTGCCAGCCCATTAGTAGACAGAGCCAGGTCCTGTGTTCTGGCTGCAGGACCCCAGAGCTGCTTCAGACCACTGATGGGTGGGGTCAGTTCCTGGCAGGTGGCTATGGGGTCCATGCTGTTCTGAAGCTTGTGTTAGTCTGCTAGTGGTTGGGGCTAGGGCCCAGCAGGACCCCAAGACATAAAGTTTCTGATTTATGTATTTTTGTTCTTCTTGTTCTTTTCTATCACCCATCAAAAATGTAAAAACCACTCTCATTGATTGTTCATAATTGGGCAAGGATTTCATTTGTCCCTCAGGCTTTCCAGAGACCTAATCAACTCTCCCATCCCTGGCAACACGTGGCAGATTATTCACTATACTGACTTTGGTCAGTGTAATGGATGTAAATCGAGAACTTACCATTTTAAGTTCACTTCTCTGATTATTAATCAGTTAGATAAGCTCTTCAGTTTTTTAATATTTTTATTTCCTCATCAGTATACTTCCTGTTTGAATAATTTGCTGAGTTTCTGTTGTAATTTCTATAGTTTCCTTGTTTATTTTCAGTAGTTTCTTATATATTGGATATTAATAATTTGCAGTATTAGGCACTTTACTTTTTCTAATGAGCTATCTGCTCATTAACACTGTCCATACAGTATTTCACTGAACATAAATACTTAATTTTGAGTATTTTAACAACTTTTTTTTAATTTAGAGAATACTTTATTAGTTTATGTAATCAAACCCATGTAGATAAGACCTTGCATATTTAATACAGTGTGTTACCCCTGTACAAATGGAAGAAATTATGTTTAACGTTTCTAGACCAACATGGCTGTTAATTTCTGTACAATGCCAACCCAACATGATACAACTGGGATACTTTTTCCAAAGTTGACAGCACAGCTAAAGTTTCCAAAAATTTAAATTATATATATATATATGTATATATATATGTAGATTTATTTATGTAAAAGACCAATAGCAGTATGTTATGCATCAATAGCAGCAACAGCTTTCCAAGTTCTGCAGTCATCTGAACACCTCATTACCATCTTTCTAAATTCCATATATATGTGTTAGTATACTGTATTGGTGTTTTTCTTTCCGGCTTACTTCACTCTGTATATTCGGTTCCAGTTTCATTCATCTCATTAGAACTGATTCAAATGTATTCTTTTTAATGGCTGAGTAATACTCCATTGTGTATATGTACCACAGCTTTCTTATCCATTCATCTACTGAGGGACATCTAGGTTGTTTCCATGTCCTGGCTATTATAAACAGTGCTGCGATGAACATTAGGGTACATGTGTCTCTTTCTATTCTGGTTTCCTCAGTGTGTATGCCAAGCAGTGGGATTGCTGGGTCATAAGGCAGTTCTATTTGCAATTTCTTAAGGAATCTCCACACTGGTCTCCATAGTGGCTGTACTAGTTTGCATTCCCACCAACAGTGTATGAGGGTTCCCTTTTCTCCACACCCTCTCCAGCATTTATTGCTTGCAGACTTTTGGATCGCAGCCATTCTGACTGGTGTGAAGTGGTATCTCATTGTGGTCTTGATTTGCATTTCTCTGATAATGAGTGACGTTGAGCATCTTTTCATGTGTTTGTTAGCCATCCGTATGTCTTCTTTGGAGAAATGTCTATTTAGTTCTTTGGCCCATTTTTTGATTGGGTCGTTTATTTTTCTGGAATTGAGCTGTATAAGTTGCTTGTATATTTTTGAGATTAGTTGTTTGTCAGTTGCTTCATTTGCTATTATTTTCTCCCATTCAGAGGGTTGTCTTTTCACCTTGCTTATAGTTTCCTTTGTTGTGCAGAAGCTTTTAATTTTAATTAGATCCCATTTGTTTATATTTGCTTTTATTTCCAGTATTCTGGGAGGCGGATCATTGAGGATCCTGCTGTGATTTATGTCGGAGAGTGTTTTGCCTATGTTCTCCTCTAGGAGTTTTATAGTTTCTGGTCTTACATTTAGATCTTTAATCCATTTTGAGTTTATTTTTGTGTGTGGTGTTAGAAAGTGATCTAGTTTCATTCTTTTACAAGTGGTTGACCAGTTTTCCCAGCACCACTTGTTAAAGAGATTGTCTTTACTCCATTGTATATTCTTGCCTCCTTTGTCAAAGATAAGGTGTCCATATGTGTGTGGATTTATCTCTGGGCTTTCTATTTTGTTCCATTGATCTATATTTCTGTCTTTGTGCCAGTACCACACTGTCTTGATGACTGTGGCTTTGTAGTAGAGCCTGAAGTCAGGTAAGTTGATTCCTCCAGTTCCATTCTTCTTTCTCAAAATTGCTTTGGCTATTCGAGGTTTTTTGTATTTCCATACAAATCTTGAAATTATTTGTTCTAGTTCTGTGAAAAATACCGCTGGTAGCTTGATAGGGATTGCATTGAATCTGTAGATTGCTTTGGGTAATATATTCATTTTCACTATATTGATTCTTCCAATCCATGAACATGGTATATTTCTCCATCTATTAGTGTCCTCTTTGATTTCTTTCATCAGTGTTTTATAGTTTTCTATATATAAGTCTTTAGTTTCTTTAGGTAGATATATTCCTAAGTATTTTATTCTTTTCGTTGCAATGGTGAATGGAATTGTTTCCTTAATTTCGTTTTCTACTTTCTCATTATTAGTGTATAGGAATGCAAGGGATTTCTGTGTGTTGATTTTATATCCTGCAACTTTACTATATTCATTGATTAGCTCTAGTAATTTTCTGGTGGAGTCTTTAGGGTTTTCTATGTAGAGGATCATGTCATCTGCAAACAGTGAGAGTTTTACTTCTTCTTTTCCAATTTGGATTCCTTTTATTTCTTTTTCTGCTCTGATTGCTGTGGCCAAAACTTCCAGAACTATGTTGAATAGTAGCGGTGAAAGTGGACATCCTTGTCTTGTTCCTGACTTTAGGGGAAATGCTTTCAATTTTTCACCATTGAGGATAATGTTTGCTGTGGGTTTGTCATATATAGCTTTTATTATGTTGAGGTATGTTCCTTCTATTCCTGCTTTCTGGAGAGTTTTTATCATAAATGGATGTTGAATTTTATCAAAGGCCTTCTCTGCATCTATTGAGATAATCATATGGCATTTATTTTTCAATTTGTTAATGTGGTGAATTACATTGATTGATTTGCGAATATTGAAGAATCCTTGCATTCCTGGGATAAAGCCTACTTGGTCATGGTGTATGATCTTTTTAATGTGTTGTTGGATTCTGATTGCTAGAATTTTGTTGAGGATTTTTGCATCTATGTTCATCAGTGATATTGGCCTGTAGTTTTCTTTTTTTGTGGCATCTTTGTCAGGTTTTGGTATTAGGGTGATGGTGGCCTCATAGAATGAGTTTGGAAGTTTACCTTCCTCTGCAATTTTCTGGAAGAGTTTGAGTAGGATAGGTGTTAGCTCTTCTCGAAATTTTTGGTAGAATTCAGCTGTGAAGCCGTCTGGACCTGGGCTTTTGTTTGCTGGAAGATTTCTGATTACAGTTTCAATTTCCGTGCTTGTGATGGGTCTGTTAAGATTTTCTATTTCTTCCTGGTTCAGTTTTGGAAAGTTGTATTTTTCTAAGAATTTGTCCATTTCTTCCACGTTGTCCAATTTATTGGCATATAATTGCTGATAGTAGTCTCTTATGATTCTTTGTATTTCTGTGTTGTCTGTTGTGATCTCTCCATTTTCATTTCTGATTTTATTGATTTGATTTTTCTCCCTTTGTTTCTTGATGAGTCTGGCTAATGGTTTGTCAATTTTATTTATCTTTTCAAAAAACCAGCTTTTGGCTTTGTTGATTTTTGCTATGGTCTCTTTTGTTTCTTTTGCATTTATTTCTGCCCTAATTTTTAAGATTTCTTTCCTTCTACTAACTCTGGGGTTCTCCATTTCTTCCTTTTCTAGTTGCTTTAGGTGTAGAGTTAGGTTATTTATTTGACTTTTTTCTTGTTTCCTGAGGTATGCCTGTATTGCTATGAACTTTCCTCTTAGCACTGCTTTTATAGTGTCCCACAGGTTTTGGGTTGTTGTGTTTTCATTTTCATTCATTTCTATGCACATTTTGATTTCTTTTTTGATTTCTTCTGTGATTTGTTGGTTATTCAGAAGCGTATTGTTCAGCCTCCAAATGTTGGAATTTTTAATAGTTTTTCTCCTGTAATTGAGATCTAATCTTAATGCATTATGGTCAGAAAAGATGCTTGGAATGATTTCGATTTTTTTGAATTTATCAAGGTTAGATTTATGTCCCAGGATGTGATCTATCCTGGAGAAGGTTCCGTGAGCACTTGAGAAAAAGGTGAAATTCATTGTTTTGGGGTGAAATGTCCTATAGATATCAATTAGGTCTAACTGGTCTATTGTATCATTTAAAGTTTGCGTTTCTTTGTTAATTTTCTGGTTAGTTGATCTGTCCATAGGTGTGAGTGGGGTATTAAAGTCTCCCACTATTATTGTGTTATTGTCAATTTCCCCTTTCATACTTGTTAGCATTTGTCTTACATATTGCGGTGCTCCTATGTTGGGTGCATATATATTTATAATTGTTATATCTTCTTCTTGGATTGATCCTTTGATCATTATGTAGTGGCCTTCTTTGTCTCTTTTCACAGCCTTTGTTTTAAAGTCTATTTTATCAGATATGAGTATTGCCACTCCTGCTTTCTTTTGGTCTCTATTTGCGTGATATATCTTTTTCCAGCCCTTCACTTTCAGTCTGTATGTGTCCCTTGTTTTGAGGTGGGTTTCTTGTAGGCAGCATATATAGGGGTCTTGTTTTTGTATCCATTCAGCCAGTCTTTGCCTTTTGGTTGGGGCATTCAACCCATTTACGTTTAAGGTAATTATTGATAAGTATGATCCCGTTGCCATTTACTTTATTGTTTTGGGTTCGGGTTTATACACCCTTTTTTTGTTTCCTGTCTAGAGAATATCCTTTAGCATTTGTTGGAGAGCTGGTTTGGTGGTGCTGAATTCTCTCAGCTTTTGCTTGTCTGTAAAGCTTCTGATTTCTCCTTCATATTTGAATGAGATCCTTGCTGGGTACAGTAATCTGGGCTGTAGGTTATTTTCTTTCATCACTTTAAGTATGTCTTGCCATTCCCTCCTGGCCTGAAGAGTTTCTATTGAAAGATCAGCTGTTATCCTTATGGGAATCCCCTTGTGTGTTATTTGTTGTTTTTCCCTTGCTGCTTTTAATATTTGTTCTTTGTGTTTGATCTTTGTTAATTTGATTAATATGTGTCTTGGGGTGTTTTGCCTTGGGTTTATCCTATTTGGAACTCTCTGGGTTTCTTGGACTTGGGTGATTATTTCCTTCCCCATTTTAGGGAAGTTTTCAACTATTATCTCCTCAAGGATTTTCTCATGGTCTTTCTTTTTGTCTTCTTCTTCTGGGACTCCTATAATTCGAATGTTGGAGCGTTTCATATTGTCCTGGAGGTCTCTGAGATTGTCCTCATTTCTTTTAATTCGTTTTTCTTTTTTCCTCTCTGATTCATTTATTTCTACCATTCTATCTTCTATTTCACTAATCCTATCTTCTGCCTCCGTTATTCTGCTATTTGTTGTCTCCAGAGTATTTCTGAGATCATTTATTGCGTTATTCATTATGTATTGACTCTTTTTTATTTCTTCTAGGTCCTTGTTAAACCTTTCTTGCATCTTCTCAATCCTTGTCTCCAGGCTATTTATCTGTGATTCCATTTTTATTTCAAGATTTTGGATCATTTTCACTATCAATATTTGGAATTCTTTATCAGGTAGATTCACTATCTCTTCCTCTTTTGTTTGGTTTTGTGGACATTTCTCCTGTTCCTTTACCTGCTGAGTATTCCTCTGTCTCTTCATCTTGGTTATATTGCTGCGTTTGGGGTGGCCTTTCTATATTCTGGGAATTTGTGGAGTTATCTTTACTATGGAGTTTCCTTACTGTTGGTGGGGTTGTATCAGTGGCTTGTCAAGGTTTCTAGGTTAGGGAGGCTTGTGTTGGAGTTCTGGTGGATTGAGCTGGATTTCTTCTCTTTGGAGTGCAATGGAGTGACCAGTAATAGGTTATGAAACATCAGTGGTTTTGGAGTAACTTTGAGCTGCCTGTATATTGAAGCTCAGGGGTGTGTTCCTATGTTTCTGGAGAATTTGCGTGGTATGTCTTGCTCTGGAACTTGTTGGCCCTTGGATGGTGCTTTGTTTCAGTGTATGTATGGAGGCGTTTGATTAGCTCCTATTTATTAATGTTCCCTGGATTCAGATCTCTGATATTCTCAGGGTTTGGACTTAAGCCTCCTGCTCCTGTTTTTCAGTTTTATTTTTTACAGTAATCTCAAGACTTCTCCATCTATACAGTACCGATGATAAAACATCTAGGTTAAAGATGAAAAGTTTCTCCACACTGAGAGACACCCAGAGAGGTTCTCTGGGTTACATGGAGAAGAGAAGAGGGAGGAGATAGTTAGAGGTGACTGGAATGAGATGAGGTGGGATCAAAAGAGGAGAGAGCAAGCTAGCCAGTAATCACTCCCTTATGTGTGCTCCACAGTCTAGACCGCTCAGAGGTAATCACAGAGTTATACAGGGTAGAGAAGAGGGAGGAAGTAGACAGAGGTGGCCAGGAGGATAAAAGAGGGAAATGAAAAGGAGAGAGACAGATCCTGACAGTAACCAGTTCCTTAAGTGTTCTCCCCCGTCTAGAACACACAGAGATTCATAGAGTTGGGTAGAGAAGGGAAGGGGGAGAGAAGAGACAGAGGCCTTCTGGTGGAGAAAAAGCAGAGTCCAAAGGAAGAGACAGTGGTCCAGCCAGTAATCTCATTCTCAGGTAAAATTGGTTAGTGAACTTTGGGTTTTTTAATGTACAAAATTGACAACAAAAACCAAAAAGCAAAGATTAAAAATCTAGAGTAAAAAAAAAAAGTAATAAAAAAATAAAAATCTAGAATAGAGGGTGGATTTTCAAAAATACAATATTAAAGAAAAGAACAAGAAGAAAGGAAAAAAAAAACAAAGCCACAAGAATCATTAAAAAACAACAACAACAACCACATTAAGACTATATATGGTGTTTGCTTTAAAAATAGGGTTTATAGAAATTAAAGGAGAAATAGAGGACTTAACAATTTTAAAAAGTTAGAAAAAAAGAAGACGAAAAAGAAAAGAAGAAAATGCAACCACACAACATATCAACAAAAAACATAAAAACAAACCAAACAAACAAAAAAGAATGATTGTAAACATAGTAAAGATATATCTGACCCTTTCTCTGATGTTGTGGGCTGTGTGGGGTCAGTTCCAAGGCGCTTCCCTTTTTTTTTTTTTTTTCTTTAACTTCTGTTTGCTGGTCTCTTCAGTGTCTGATTTCTGTCCTGACACAGGGAGGGTGTCAGGGTGGTGGACACTTTTTTTTTTTTTCTTTCTTAGGCTCACTTGTTCAGTCGCGCTGTGGGGAGGGAGGGATGCTGCAAACAAAAACACTGTCGTGTGCACACAGTGTCTCAGCCCCACTGGACCTGCCCTTGCTCGTGGCACACAAACCGCTCAGGCTCTACGTTGCTCTGCCAGGAACCGTCTGAGGCCAGCCCTAGGCTGCATGCCCTTCCCCGATCTAAGCCACTCAGGTTCGGCGCTTAGGTAGCCTTCAGCAGTGCAGATTTGGTTGGGACTGCATTTTGTGCCCTTCCCAGGTCCGAGTAGCTCAGGTATTTGGCGAGCACGGTAGCTGTGACTTGTTGCCTTTCCCATATCTGCTGCTCAGTTTTCTGGGTGTACCGCTGGCACCTCTTGTGAGGCAGATGGTGACTGTCCAGAACCCCCAGCAGTCTTAGCAAAGAAGCCTGCTTGCAGTTTGGTAGGTAAAGTCTCTCCGGGGCTGCGATTGCCCCCTTCCAGCCCTTCTGGCTCTGGCTGCCTGTTGCCGGCAGGAGATGGTCTGCAGCCGGCTAGTTCTTTTCCGCCCTTTGTTCTGTGCGCGGTCCTGGCAGTGTCTTATGTTTGAGCTTTTCGCGTGGTAGCTATCCCACAGTCTGGTTTGATAGTCCAAGTTAGTTCATTCTGGTTATGCGTGGCGGAACGTTCCTGCCCAATTCTGAAAAGCACTGCAGCCCGCGCCTCCTGCGCCTCCCTGCCCTGCCCCCACTTGGTAATGGCGGATGCAGGATTATGTTTGAGCTTTTCGCGTGGTAGCTATCCCACAGTCTGGTTTGATAGTCCAAGTTAGTTCATTCTGGTTATGCGTGGCGGAACGTTCCTGCCCAATTCTGAAAAGCACTGCAGCCCGCGCCTCCTGCGCCTCCCTGCCCTGCCCCCACTTGGTAATGGCGGATGCAGGAATTTGCACTGCTTTTCCACTGGGGGAGTTACTGTTGGGCTTGTAATCTGTTGGTTTTAATTATTTATTTATTTATTTTTCCTTCCTGTTATGTTGCCCTCTGTGTTTCCAAGGCTTGCCACAGACTCGGCAGGGAGAGTATTTCTTGGTGTTTGGAACCCTCTCTTCTTAAACTTCCCTTCCCAGGACGGGCTTCCCTTCCCGGGACCGAGCTCCCTCCCCACCTCCTTTGTCTCTCTCTCTTTTTTTTTTTCCATCTTTTATATTTTTCCCCCTACCTGTTTTTGAAGTCAATGCTCTGTTTTTCTGGATGCCTGATGTCCTCTGCCAGCATTCAGAAGTTGTTTTGTGGAATTTGCTCAGCGTTGAAATGTTCTTTTGATGAATTTGTGAGGGAGAAAGTGGTCTCCCCGTCCTATTCTTCTGCCATCTTAGCACCGCCCTCTTAACAACTTTTTAATAGGCTTAAATATAAAGCAATGGAAGGTACCACCACGAAAGATAGTGATTTTCTGAAAAAGCAGAATAGCCATTTGGCATCAATGTTATAATGTAATATTTGAAATATTGGGAGTGTATGTGGACTAGATTATTAAGGCCTTTTCAACCCTGGGATTATTTGATACAAATGAAGCAGTCTGAGAACAATATTTGGAAATAATAGGATTTGAGAGAAAGAGGGGATATTAATGATTCATCTAATCCATACTTCTCATTTTCCATGGTAAAAAAACAGGTAGAATAGTGGAGGTGTTTGCTCAAATTCCCCATAGTTAGTGGCAAGGTTGGATCAGAAATTCATGCTTCATAGTCCACTGCTCTTTTTATTATCTGAAGATAAATTCTAAATTGGATGATTCAACAGTAAACACTGTAGGTGGTTCCAGAGGTGGGAGGATGCCACAGAGGTAGAAAAACTATGCAGAAAGGGATATCTACAAGTTTTCCTGGGACTGACTGGTTCATGGTAAATGCTAATACAACTTAAAAATGTATAATCTATTTAGTTGTCATTTACAGAAATTACTAAAGTCATTATCAAATTATGATTCCTCCAAATTATTATATCTTTCCCATACACCCCCCTACCACCACACAAACTATTCTCTCTCTTCTCTCTAGTATCAAATATTAAATACCACTGTGCCTTTCCAGCTCAGCCAGGACTGTGTAATGAACCAAAACATTGCAGAATCCTTGACATTATGCCTTCTAGAGAGCTTGTAGGCTGGCGTCCAGCTGTTGTTGCCTGATACATATAAATAAGAAAATCAGTCCCCTCCCACAGTATTCAGTAACAAATCCTTTCAGCATCTGTGCCCCATTTTCTACTCTAATGGGAAAGCTTGTGAGAAAACATGGAGTTGTTTAAATTCTGTGCCACCCTAGGTAAAATCAGTTCATTTGTGTGCAGTCTTATTTAGATCCACCTTGGCACTGCTAATCATTCCACTAGGCTCAGACGGTAAAGTGTCTGCCCACAATGCGGGAGATTGGAGTTCGATCCTTGGGTCAGGAAGATCCCCTGGAGAAGGAAATAGCAACCCACTCCAGTATTCTTGCTCAGAAAATTCCATGGACAGAGGAGCCTGGTGGGCTACAGTCCATGGAGTCGCAAAGAGTCAGATACGACTGAGCGACTTCACTTTCTGGCACTGCTAGAGGGATAGTATCTTTAAACATAGTTTCTTTTCATTCCAGAGATGCAGACTTTGGGAGTTTTACATATTGGTAGACCACAAAATAAGATATTGTTGTTTAGTCACAAAGTCATGTCTGCTCTTTGCAACCCATGGACTGAAACACACCAGGCTCCTCTGTCTATGAGATTTCCCAGGCAAGAGACAAGAATACTGGAGTGGGTAGCTGTTTCCTTCTCCAGGGAATCTTCCCAACCCAGGGACTGAACCCGTGTCTCCTGCATTGACAGGCATATTCTTTACCACTGAGCCACTAGGGAAATCCCAAATAAGATGACAGGACCCTTATATAAGGCTGCATCAACTATCCCTAACAATGCTTACATTGTTCTAATGTTGATATATGATTTTATGGCATTAGAGATTTTTATATTTGTAGAAGATAAGGGGCAGGGGATTGATAGGCTGTCATTTATAGGCACACATGCATATTAGAAGTTTAGTTAAGATGCTCCAGACTTTTTCCCTTAATAAAAATATTCCAAGAGCTAGCATATTTCCTTTTTTGAGCAGAGCGGGAGATTTCCAGTTTTCTCTGAGGCCTTTTCCAGACTTGACAGCTAATAGAAGGGCACAAAGGTTACTTTCAAAATCTGCTCAGTTGTACTTCTTCCCTCTCACCTACCTTCCTGTGCAGTGTATCTTATGTTCCTGTACAAAAGGATGTATTTGCTGCAACTTGAGTACCCCGACTGTCCTGACAAGATATTCAGAGGCTGGCAAAGTAGTGACGGAGAAGAGTTCATTATACTATGTCTTCTCATTTCTTAGTTTTGTCTGCTTTTAACTTAGGGACTGGCTGCCATGCTGAAGCTATTTCTATTCCCCATTTTCTTTCCCTATATAAAATACTATTCTGCATTAATAGGTTTCTCCCTCTGCTTCCTCTAGCACTACACCTGCTTCAGTTATAGTCTTTCTCTTTACTGTTTAGCCTGGGGACACAATTTAAATACCCTGCTTATTTCTCTGCAAGAACATATTCCCTGGTTGAATGGAGAGGAGATGAGAAAAGGGAGGGTGGAAGAAAGAAAGGGTCTATCTTCATTTTACCTTCCTTAGGCAGCAAATTGCTTATATGAGAAGTCCTAGTAGGAAAGCATTACAGATGTGTACACTGTCATCTCCCTACAATAGTTGAACAATTTTAATTCAGTTCCATTTCCCTTCCAGAAGCTCAATAAACTAATAAGTAACCAGCAGTCTTTGCAGTATGGTGAAGTTACACAAGCAAATGAATTCTTCAGGGTCACTCAGACCACTTCTGCTGCAGCACATGGTTGACCTAAAGCATCTCATTCTACTCTCAAGGAGAGGGACAGCAACTTGCTATAGTCCCCCATACTCTCCTTTAGGATTCAAACTCTTAGCTCTAGCTCATGACAGTATGGGTGAAGCCTAGATAAAGATTGAGATGGTGACCAGGGACACAATAACAAGTACTTCAAGAAAGGCAAGATAGGCTACCAAAGTATAACATAATCACTTGCTGGTACTATAATAAATTAATATAAGATGTTAATTAAATGAATAATAAAATATCAGTGGTGCTAAACATGAATCCTAAACTCTAACCTTAAGGGGAAAGCTAGAGAAGATAACACATTTATTGAGGTACATCATGTGTAATAACTAGAAACCTTGAATAAAACAGAAATGATCCTTTTTACTTGTATTAAGATATTAAATTGATATCAGTCAGTTCAGTTCAGTTCAGTCGCTCAGTCGTGTCCAACTCTTTGCGACCCCATGAATCGCAGCACGCCAGGCTTCCCTATCCATAACCATCTCCCGGAGTTCACTCAGACTCATGTCCATCGAGTCCGTGATGCCATCCAGCCATCTCATCCTCGGTCATCCCCTTCTCCTCCTGCCCCCAATCCCTCCCAGCATCAGAGTCTTTTCCAATGAGTCAACTCTTCGCATGAGGTGGCCAAAGTACTGGAGTTTCAGCTTTAGCATCATTCTTCCAAAGAAATCCCAGGGTTGATCTCCTTCAGAATGGACTGGTTGGATCTCCTTGCAGTCCAAGGGACTCTCAAGAGTCTTCTCCAACACCACAGTTCAAAAGCATCAATTCTTCAGCGTTCAGCTTTCTTCACAGTCCAACTCTCACATCCATACATGACCACAGGAAAAACCATA
>SJYX01016352.1:205163-217360 GCA_006410675.1 Oreotragus oreotragus | reverse complement strand
TCTCTTCTGTTCACAGCTATTTGTAAGGCCTCCCCAGACAGCCATTTTGCTTTTTTGGATTTCTTTTCCATGGGGATGGTCTTGATCCCTGTCTCCTGTACAATGTCACAAACCTCCATCCACAGTTCATCAGGCAATCTATCTATCAGATCTAGTCCCTTAAATCTATTTCTCACTTCCACTGTATAATCATAAGAGATTTGATTTAGGTCATGCCTGAATGGTCTAGTGGTTTTCCCTTTCTTCAATTTAAGTCTGAATTTGCCAATAAGGAGTTTATGATCTGAGCCACAGTCAGCTCCCTGTCTTGTTTTTGCTGACTGTATAGAGCTTCTCCATCTTTGGCTGCAAAGAATATAATCAGTCTGATTTGGTGTTGACCATCTGGTGATGTCCATGTGTAGAATCTTCTCTTATGTTGGAAGAGGGTGTTTGCTAGGATCAGTGTGTTCTCTTGGCAAAACTCTATTACCCTTTGCCCTGCTTCCTTCCATATTCCAAGGCCAAATTTGTCCATTACTCCAGGTATTTCTTGAAGTCCTACTTTTGCATTCCAGTCCCCTATAATGAAAAGGACATCTCTTTTGGGTGTTAGTTCTAAAAGGTCTTGTAGGTCTTCATAGAACTGTTCAATTTCAGCTTCTTCAGCATTACTGGTTGGGACATAGACTTGGATAACTGTGATATTGAATGTTTTGGCTTGGAAATGAACAGAAATCATTGTCTTTTTTGAGATTGCCTCCAAGTACTGCATTTCAGACTCTCTTTTTGACTATGATGGCTATTCCATTTCTTTTAAGGGATTCCTGCCAGCTTTAGTAGATATAACGGTCATCTGAGTTAAATTCACCCATTCTATTCCATTTTAGTTCACTGATTCCCAGAATGTCAACCTTCACTCTTGCCATCTCCATAGAGACACTCTAATTGCAAAAGGGCTAAGGACTAGGAAAGGGAATTACTAGTGTATCTGCCCTCTGATGCTCTCAGTATTAGGAGTCATTTATTACCCATGGGTCTTCTTCTCCCAGAGAAAATAATTTCTGTCTCTGAAGACAGAAAGGAGACAAATCGTATGAGGAGTCATTGTTGGGAATTCATGAAGATATTAAATATAATCATGAACACCAGAGAAAGTAAATCAAACCTTGCTCTAGTGTCTTTCTTCATGAAAGTAGTGCAACACCCAGATTAGGACTGTTGGTGAAAATTGATGTTTCTGTTTGCCATTGAATATTTCAGGGTATGAAGCAAAGAGGTGGTGATTTTCTTCCCCTTTATGAATTCAAGTGAAGTCTTAAAGTTCTATCCTTATATATTTCAGTGGGCTAATGCTCTGTTTTGGGTTCATTAACTCCAAGGTTGACATTTCCAGTGACCACAGGCTGGAATTGGTCTAGAGATATTATCTTGAAATGTAGTATACATTGCTATCTGCTCATGGTGGATGAAAAGCCAATTGCAAATATTTTACTCAGCTAGGTCACTATGTGCCTTGGATATTCATGGTTACAAAAAGCTAGATGACCTGTATCAGGTGTTTGTCATTGTAACACCATGCACATGAATTATTTATTGGTCAGTTAGTGAATATGCAGGACTGATTTCCTTTAGGATGGACTGGTTGGTTCTCCTTGCAGTCCAAGGGACTCTCAAGAGTCTTCNAAAGCTAGATGACCTGTATCAGGTGTTTGTCATTGTAACACCATGCACATGAATTATTTATTGGTCAGTTAGTGAATATGCAGGACTGATTTCCTTTAGGATGGACTGGTTGGTTCTCCTTGCAGTCCAAGGGACTCTCAAGAGTCTTCTCTAGCACCACAGTTCAAAAGCATCAGTTCTTTGGTGTTCAGCTTTCTTTAGGTCCAACTCTCACACCTATACATGACTACTGGAAAAACCATAGTTTTAACTATACAAACCTCTGTTGGCAATGTAGTGTCTTTCCTTTTTAATATGCTGTCTAGGTTTGTCATGGCTTTGCCATGAAATGATGAAGAAGGGTGCCATGATCTTAGTTTTTTGAATGCTAAGTTTCAAGCAAGCTTTTTCATTCTTCTCTTTCATCTTCATCTAGAGGCTCTTTAGTTTTTCTTCACTGTCTGCTATATTAGCTATCATCTGCATATCTGAGGTTGTCGACGTTTATCTTGGCAATCTTCATTCCAGCTTGTGACTCATCCAGCCCAGCATTTTGTATGATGTACTCAGCATATAAGTTAAATAAATAGGGTGGCAATATACAGCCTTGTCACACTCCTTTCCCAATGTGGAACCAGTCCGTTGTTTTATGTGTGGTTCTAACTGTTAATTCTTGACCCATATACAGGCTTCTCAGGAGGCAGGTAAGGTGGTCTAGTATTTACATATTTTTAGGAATTTTCCAGTTTGTTATGATCCACAAGTCAAAGACTTTAGCAGAGTCAATGAAGCAGAACTAGATATTTTTCTGGAATTCACTTGCTTTTTCTATGATCCACCATATGTTGACAATTTGATCACTGATTCAGCTGCCTTTTCTAAATCTACCTTGTACATCTGGAAATTATCGGTTCACATGGTTCTAAAGCCTAGCTTGAAGAACTTTTGAACATTACCTTTGCTAGCGTGTGAAATGAGTGCAATCGTACAGTAGTTTGAAAGCTCTTTGGCATTGCCTTTCTTTGGGATTGGAATGAATAGTGACATTTTCCAGTCCTGTGGCCACTGCTGAGTTTTCCAAATTTGCTGGCACACTGAGTGTAGCACTTCAACTGCATCATTCTTTAGGATTTGAAATAGCTCAGCTGGAATTCCACCCACTCCACTAGCTTTTTTCCTAGTAATGGTTCCTAAAGCCCACATGGAAGTGCCCTTAGACAAAAAGGTACAAAGACCCAAACAAGACTATGTGCAGTTTCTGTCTTTCAGTAGTTGAATTCTGTTCAGTTTTTGCCTGGTTTTTAAAAAATGTTTTATTAGTTTACTTCTGGCTGTGCTGGGTCTTTTTTTTGCTGTGTGGGCTTTTCTCTAGTTGTAGTGAATGGAGCCTACTCTCTATTTGTGGTGTGGGGGCTTTTCATTGTGGTGGCTTCTCTTGTTGCAGGGCATGGGCTCTAGGGCATGCTGGCTTCAGTAGTTGCAGCTCCTGGGCTCTAGAATACAGGCTCAGTAGTTGTGGTGCACAGGCGTAGTTGCTCCACGGTATGTGGCATCTTCCCAGACCAGGGATCCCACCCATGTCTCCTGCATTAGTAGGTAGATTCTTTACCACTGAACGACCAGGGGAACCCAGTTTCTGCCTTTCTGTTGCTTCCCACTATATTCAAATAGTTGTATAAAATTGTTTTTAGTCTTGCTCCATATTTTATAATTTTTGTTTTCTATAGTGTTATTATAACTAAAGTGCTATGCCATTAATGGAAGCTAGGATTCTGTACATAGTTTTAAATTTCTTATACCTTTATTCCTAAGAAACTTTAGTTGAATAGTTTTATATCTTTGGTTTTTATCATCACTTATTCTGATACATTTTAATTCTTTGATTCATTTCTTTAAATATTTTAGACACACGTTTCTGATATTAATATTTAAGTTGTTTCTGAATCTATTTCTTATATTTGTTTCACTCATGGTGCCTTGTTTCTTTGTGTGTTTTATTATTTTTTACTATGAACTCAAAACTTTCAGAACATTTGGGAAATTTTTGATACCTGGGAAAGGGAGTAGTCCATAATACCTACCATCTTTCATTTTTGAGCACCTATGGAAGTTTATTCTTTCATTAATGAGCTTACATTTGCACATTTGTTCTTTTACATATCTGTTTCAGTTAGGACTGAAGTTGCAAGTGCAGGACAGAAGACTCAAAATTAGCAGCTTAAATATTTGATCCTATTTCTCATTGTATGAATGTAGGTAAAAGAAAGATAGCCCAGGTTTATTATGTGATTCCATTGCATCAGAAAAGTGACATCATCCTATATTACTCTCCCATCACCGTTAGTCTATGTCTCCCACTGTATTGTTTAGGATAACTGGTTCAGTTCTAGCTATCGTGTCTACATTCCAGCAAGCAGGGTGAAGAAGAAATAATGAGAAGGCATGTTCCCTCTATTTGCTCTCTGTGCTGTGCTCAGTCATGTCCAACTCTTTGCAACCCCAATGGACTGTAGCCCACTGGCTCCTCTGTCCATGGAATTTTCCAGGCAAGAGTACTGGAGTAGGTTGCCATTTCCTATTCCAGGAGATCTTCTGGACCCAGGGATCTAGCCAATGTCCTTTGAGTCTCCAGCATTGGCAGACAGATTCTTTACCACTGTGCCACCTAAGAAGGAAATGGCAACCCACTCCAGTATTCTTGCCTGGAGAATCCCATGGACGAAGGAGCCTGATGGGCNGAGTAGGTTGCCATTTCCTATTCCAGGAGATCTTCTGGACCCAGGGATCTAGCCAATGTCCTTTGAGTCTCCAGCATTGGCAGACAGATTCTTTACCACTGTGCCACCTAAGAAGGAAATGGCAACCCACTCCAGTATTCTTGCCTGGAGAATCCCATGGACGAAGGAGCCTGATGGGCTACAGTCCACGGGGTCACCAAGAGTCGGACACAACTGAGCGACTTCACTTCACTTCACTTCACTTCACCTAATGGCAGCTACTATTTATTCAGTGCTTACTAAGTGCTTTCCATGCATTGTCTCCTTTACTTCTTACAGGGCTCCTATAATACAGAAACTATTTTTATTCTCTATTGCCCAGATGAGGAAACTGAGGCTAAGAACATTTAAGAGGATGATGATAATTGAGTGTAGAAGGTGTTATAATAGATAAGTGCCATAGGACTACATCCTGCACTGGCAAATGGATTCTTTCCCAAATATAGCTCTTAGAACACTTGGTATCTGTCACTTCCTGAAACTAATTAATAGGAGAATACCTACCTCAAAAGAGGCTCAGAAATGCAGTTTTTATTCTGGAGGATGAGATGCTTACTAAAAATTGGTAGTATAGTATTAAATATAATGGACATAACCTATATTTGGAGAAAATCAATAATCCCTCTCACAATGCCTCACCTAAACTACTATATAATAGTTCAACTGATTGAAAGGACATCATCTTATTGATAATCTTATAGCCTAAAGAAACAAGTATTCAATGCCTTCCATATAACTTGTGCTCAGTTACTTTTTGCTGAATGGATGACTGAAGATTGTTTTACAGGATCGAGTCCCTTAGGCTTTTCTGCCCCTCCTAGTATTTTTGTATGACTGCTTCCAATGAGTTAACTTGTGAAACATTAAAACCCCCATGGTAGGACTTGCTTTGTGGTCTAGTGGTAAACGTTCTGTGCTTCTGCTGCTGGGGGCATGAGTTTGATCCTCTGTCAGGGAACTAAGATCCTGCATGCCATGTTATGTAGCCAAATTATAATTACAAAATTAAAAATTAAGAAATGAAGACTAGGCTACAAAATATAAAAACAACCCATCATATTGATAAACCCATCCATTGATATGTTTGGCACATTTCTCTCAAGTCAGAGCTTTCTAAAGTTGTTCTTCATGTATTGAGGGATTTGGGGGAGGAAAGAGAAATGCAGAGGGGAGCGGTCAAGGATAGACAGGGAAACTGTAGGCAACTCCATCCTTGGAGGCTGAGTGGATCTTCGGGACTTAGTATTTCCATTCCCTGGTTCAGAACATGCATAACAAACTCTTCTAATCAAAGATTTATGGATTTACATCAAAGATTTACACCATTGTTTCTTTCAGATTTTGAGAGTATCATTTCTTTTAGACCCTTTCAGCTAACAGAACAAAGAAATATTTGTATGTATACTCATGTGCCATCTCTTTAATTGTTCAATCCAGGTAGACATGTATAACAATATCAGGATTGTTGAACTGTACCCTTCCGAGAAAGAATGCTATCACTTAGATTACAGTTCTTTTTTGCTTTTAGTCTTGCAAACTCCATTCCTTTTCTAAGTTACTTAAGTCAGGGGATCTTACTGAGATGGTTTCATACATTTGTAATATAATTATATTGTTTAGTCAAATTCTGCATTCCATTCTTAATGTCAAAATGGTTTTTTTTAATATGCATACATTGATTCATTTTTTGTGCTGTAAGGTTCTACGAGTTTTGACAAATATGTAGTATCATGTATTTACCATAACATTATACAGAATAGTTTCACTGCCCTAAAAAATCCTTTATGCCTAGAGAAGGAAAGGCAACCCACTCCAGTATTCCTGCCTGGGAAATGCCATGGACAGAGGAGCCTGGTGGGCTACAGTTTATGGTGTCAAAGAGTCAGACAGGACCTAGTGACTGACCACAGTCATTTTTAGGAACAGCGTAACCACATACAACACATCAGTGGCTCCTAGTTTGTGGCCTCTGGTTTAATATCTTTCTTGTTCTCTTGGCAGTCTGGATTCAACAAATGGAAAAATAAAAATAAAAGATGGACTCACCCTCCCAGTAGAGCACCAGGTTCAAAAAGAATACACTGACAAGGAGATGGCATTTTGTCACTCCCCACCTCTTTTTTGAATGCCTGCTGGAAATGTCAGCATTTCCCTTTAAACCCTACTCCCAGTTGACTCCTGCAGGCCTCCTTATCCTCTGCTCTGAAGTCATCACAGTGACCAGATGGAGGCTAACTAGGGTGCCCTCTGTGATGTCATCAAAGGCCCAGCCCACCTGAGCCTCAGTCTCCAAGTGCCAGGGCAGACCAGCACACCAGGAGTCACTTCCTCTCAGCTCACTCTGCGGTCAGTCTGTAATATGGTTCATTTTCTGGACTACGTGTGTCTCCTTTTTGAGTTCCTATGTGTTTTATGTTCTGAGAGATGAAGCCATAGATCTCCCGGGGAAGGTGCCCTGTGGAAGGCACTTTCGAATTTTGCAGAATCAACCAGAGCATGCCCCAGGCTGCCTCGGGAGCAAGTCACACTGGCTTATTCTCCTCCTCTTTGTGTTGTTGGTCATTCTGAAGTTTCTAGGAAACAGTGACTAAAGGTCGCACTCTTTGTGCCTGTCGGGGCTGTTTATTAGGCTCTACGAGAAAGAAAAAGAGGCTTCCCCCGACAAAAACTGTATGTTCAGTACCTTAACCCAGCTCGAGAAGGACCTTGTGAACTTTGTATTCAGGGTGTGGAATCTGAAACTCGCCGCTGCAACCTATTGTAACCGAAAACGTCCCAATCTCGAGGTTCCTGCAGATGCACACAGTAACATTACAATATATGAGGTANACAAAAACTGTATGTTCAGTACCTTAACCCAGCTCGAGAAGGACCTTGTGAACTTTGTATTCAGGGTGTGGAATCTGAAACTCGCCGCTGCAACCTATTGTAACCGAAAACGTCCCAATCTCGAGGTTCCTGCAGATGCACACAGTAACATTACAATATATGAGGTATCGGAGAAGGCACTGGCGACCCACTCCAGTACTCTTGCCTGGAAAATCCCATGGATGGAGGAGCCTGGTCGGCTGCAGTCCATGGGGTCGGGAAGAATCGGAAACGACTGAGCGACTTTACTTTCACTTTTCACTTTCATGCATTGGAGACGGAAATGGCAACACACTCCAGTGTTCTTGCCTGGAGAATCCCAGGGACGGGAGAACCTGGTGGGCTGCCGTCTATGGGGTTGCACAGAGTGGGACACGACTGAAGCAATGCAGCAGCAGCAGCAGCAGCAGCAGCAGCATATGAGGTATGGTGCAAGGAAGACCCCGATCGAGTGAATTTGTGTGTCGAAGTAGAAGAGGAGTAGTTGAGTGTTGACAAACTGTATCCAAACTAATAAAAGAATTTCTGAAGCAAAAGGAAAAAGTCTCTGATATTTTTTATTTTATCTATGGTTTTACCTTTTCCAGAATGCCGTGTAATTGGCATCATGTAGTGTATAAGTTTTTCCAGACTACCTTATTTTATCTAATAGCATTCATTCAGGTTTCATTGATTTCTTTTTGTGATTTGATAGATCACTTCTGTTTATTCTTGAATAGTATTCTGTTATGTTGATGTAACATAGGTTTGTTTATTCATTTGTCTGTTAAAGGACACTGTTTCCTCTGTGTGTGTGTGAGAGAGAGAGAGAGTGTGTGTGTGAATTAAGCTGTTATAAAATTTATGTGCATGTTTTTTGCATGGGCATTAGCTTCAAGTCACTGGGTTAACTGTCTAGGCGCATAATTGCTAGATCATATGGTATGACTGTGTTTAGCTATGAAAGAAATTGCTTCCGAATTGACTGTACCATTTTGCATTGCCACCCAGGAACAAAGAATGAGAGTTCCTGTTGTTCCTCATCTTTGCCAGTAATTGGTATTGTCACATTTTTGTGTTTGACCATTCCAATGAGTGTGTAATGGTATCATATTGTTTTAATTTTGTCAGTCTACTTTAAAAGATTATTTTATTTTCATATTTCCATTGTAGCATTTCCATTGTGTTTTATTACCATAAATTATTCAGGTGCTTTATTTGGATTTTGTTTTATTACTATGAATTCGTCAGGTTTAAGCAGATCTGCTGCTCACTGAAACTGCTACAGCTGTTTGTACCATCACTGAAAGTGAAAGTGAAAGTGAAGTCACTCAAGTACCATCACTGAATAGTTAAAATTTTACATAATCTCTTTCTCCATCTGCCTCTGTAATTTAGCTTACCCCTTGCAAAATCTAGATCATGTTGGTCACGTAGTCTCAGAAAATAGGGACTTGCAATACTAGAAACTGGCGTTTGTCTCACTCACCCTTGTCCTGCTGTTTGCAATTGCCCAGCCCCTGCAAACCTGCTTAATCATGCCTGTCCAGGCCAGGCACCCCCCTCCCCATCTTGACCACTGTTCCTGTGCACACGAAAACCCTTAGTTTAAACCAGCCTATTAACAGCTAGTGTTGCCCACTGCAGTCTGTCTATAAAAAGTCTGTAATCCCTTTGTTTGCGGCTCAGAGCTTGGAGTGTTAACTCCTCTGGGCCCACCAGCATAATAAATCTGGTTTTCCAACTCTCCGAGTGTGGTGCTTGGTTTCTCGAGTACTGGTTTCTGTAACACTCTAATAATTTTTTCATGAATGCTTGGTAACTTGAGATCGTGTATATTGGAAAAAATTTATCTTTCATTGAACAACACTGAGATGGAGGAGCCTGGTAGGCTGCAGTCCGTGGGGTCGCTGAGGGTCAGACACGACTGAGCTACTTCATTTTCACTTTTCACTTTCATGCATTGGAGAAGGAAATGGCAACCCACTCCAGTGTTCTTGCCTGGAGAATCCCAGGGATGGGGGAGCCTGGTGGGCTGCCATCTATGGGGTTGCACAGAGTCGGACACGACTGAAGTGACCTAGCAGCAGCAGAGCACATTTTCTTTTCCTGAGTATTACTTTATCCACGAATGTTTAGTGCCTCCACACAAAAGTATGAGTTCAGCATGAACTCCCCCTCCCCTTTTTTTGGTTTTGATTTTCTCATATACATCCTAGGTGTTAACCAAATCTGTATTCGGACCACTTGCAGTTGTACATCTACTCTGAAGTTTTACTTGCAAGCATCTATGTATTTTATCTGAATCTTGACTTTATTATGTGTCTTCTATGGTTTTGAAAAACTATATGCTCATTATTCAGGTGTTTTTATAGTCTATGCCTCTTCTCCATTGAGATTCAAATGAATCCATTTATATACTGTTAGAAAGAAGAACTGAACTGAGAAAGGGAACAATCATAAAATATGTTGATATAGTTACTGAAGAAAATATATTTTAAAAGGAACGATAACAGAATATTTGCTAGCAAAACTAGTTTTCTCTCAGTGTATTTTGTAATTATGAATGTCCAAATGGTCTTGCATGTAGTGTATAAACAGACAAGATAAATTAGCAAGTACCAGAATGAAACAGAGTTTTCCTTGTATCTCAGTCTGTAAAGAATCTGGCTGCAATGCAGGAGACATGGGTTCAATCCCCCTCAATTGGAAAGATCCCCTAGAGAAGGGAAAGGCTACCCACTGCCGTATTGTTGCCTGGGAAATCACAAGGACAGAGGAGCCAGGCAGGGTGAAGTTCATGGGTTTGCAAGAGTCAGACATGCCTTAGTGACTCAAACACCCACCACCAAAACTGGAAATAAGGCCATAAATTCCAACAATTATTTTAAAAAGGGTGTTGGATATAATACTTTTATTAAACCTTTCCAATTATAAGAAAACCTTGCATGTTTTCTTTTTAAAATAATTTTTAATTTTATAATTTTAATTATAAATTCACAGTAAGTTACAAAAAATATACAGGTAACTGCTGTCAATCTTTCCCTCCCTCTCCCAATGTTAACATATACATACACCTATAGTACTTTCAACTGAAAGAAAAGCACACAACCTAAAACTTGAGAGTTAAGCTTTATTTGGGCAAGTTACTGAAGACTATAGCCTGGGAGACCACCTCTCAGCTCTGAGGACCTTGTTTGGAGAGGGAAGGAAAGAGTCAGGATATATAGGAGGGTTTTTTTTTTTTTTTTAATGGGAAAAAACATGTAGTGAAACATCCAAAGATTATTGCTAGTCTTAAAGAACGGACATCTCAAGTTAATAATTTTAGTTCTTCCTATGTATGACAATGGTGGCTCAGATGGTAAAGCGACTGCCTGCAATGCGGGAGACCCAGGTTTGATCCCTGGGTTGGGAAGATATCCTGGAGAAGGAAATGGCAATCCACTCCAGTATTCTTGCCTGGAGAATCCCACAGATGGAGTAGCCTGGTAGGCTATAGTCCATGGGGTCGCAAAGAGTCAGACACGACTGAGTGACTTCACTTTCATTTTCTTTCATGTATGACAAGATGCAAGAATCTGGGTTCATTGAAATTATTCCTTAGATATAAATATTAAGTATCTAGAGCCATTATCCAAGGCATAGAATGCTTCCTGTTTTATGTTTGCTTTTTTTTTTTTTCTGTCCTGAATTCCCCTCACAGTGTATCGATGGTGACTGACTATGGTGACTTATGGCTTGATACCTTAAGAAATGAAATAGCAGCAGCACTCTTTGTTCACAGTAGAATATCAAAACCAGGAAACTGATATTGGTATAATCCTCAGTTTTTTCAGATTTCATCACTTATAAATACACTGATGTATGTATGTATGTGCATGCATGTGTTCCCACAGGTCTCTGAAATTTTGTCATATATATCAGTTCAGTACAGTCACTCAGTCATATCTGACTCTTTGCCACCCCATGAATTGCAGCATGCCAGGCCTCCCTGTCCATCAACAACTCCCGGAGTTCACTCAAACTCACATTCATCAAGTCAGTGATGTCATCCAGCCATCTCATCCTCTGTCATCCCCTTTTCCTCCTGCCTCCATTCCCTCCCAGCATCAGAGTCTTTTCCAATGAGTCAACTCTTCGCATGAGATGGCCAAAGTACTGGAGTTTCAGCTTTAGCATCATTCCTTCCAAAGAAATCCAAGGGCTGATCTTCTTCAATTGGACTGGTTGGATCTCCTTGCAGTCCAAGGGACTCTCAAGAGTCTTCTACAACACCACAGTTCAAAAGCATCAATTCTTTGGTGTTCAGCTTTGTTCACAGTCCAACTCTCACATACATACATGACCGCTGGAAAAACAATAGCCTTGATTAAACAGACCTTTGTTGGCAAAGTTATGTCTCTGCTTTTGAATATGCTATCTAGGTTGGTCATAACTTTTCTTCCAAGGAGTAAGCGTCTTTTAATTTCATGGCTGCAATCACCATCTGCAGTGATTTTGGAGCACAGAAAAATAAAGTCTGACACTGTTTCCACTGTTTCCCCATCTATTTGCCATGAAGTGATGGGACCAGATGCCATGATCTTAGTTTTCTGAATGTTGAGCTTTAAGCCAACCTTTTCACTCTCCTCTTTCACTTTCATCAAGAGGCTTTTTAGTTCCTCATCACTTTCTGCCATAAGGGTGGTGTCGTCTGCATATCTGAGGTTATTGATATTTGTCCCGGCAATCTTGATCCCAGCTTGTGCTTCTTCCAACCCAGTGTTTCTCATAATGTACTCTGCATATAAGTTAAATAAGCAGGGTAACAATATACAGCCTTGATGTACTCCTTTTCCTATTTGGAACCAGTCTGTTGTTCCATGTCCAGTTCTAATGGTTGCTTCCTGACCTGCACATAGGTTTCTCAAGGGGCAGATCAGGTGG
>SJYX01016352.1:87905-111831 GCA_006410675.1 Oreotragus oreotragus | reverse complement strand
GTGAATGCCATTACAAAGAACACTTTCAGGCAGAACAAGGCCAAGAAATATATTAGCAACTATGTCAGAAGGTTAGTCTATTTGAGATTACAGACATAAAAGCAAAAGATAATTTTTTAGTCAGGGAATCAGGGAAAGTTTTGTGGAAAAAGTGAAACTCCATCTAGCCTTGAAAGAAATCTGATAGTATCATAGAATCTTCAAGGTCATCTAGTACAATCTCTCACAAACATATGTAACAATTTATTAGAGTGTAAGCTCCTTAACTGGAGAAGGCAATGGCACCCCACTCCAGTACTCTTGTCTGGAAAATCCCATGGACAGGGGAGCCTGGTGGACTGCAGTCCATGGGGTCGCTAAGAGTCAGACACGACAGAGCAACTTCACTTTCACTTTTCACTTTCATGCATTGGAGAAGGAAACGGCAACCCACTCCAGTGTTCTTGCCTGGAGAATCCCAGGGACGGGGGAGCCTGGTGGGCTGCTGTCTATAGGGTCGCACAGAGTCGGACATGACTGAAGCGACTTAGCAGCAGCAGCAGCAAGCTCCTTAATGGAGAAGGTAATGGCAACCCACTCCAGTACTATTGCTTGGAGAATCCCAGGGACGGCGGAGCCTGGTGGGCTGCCATCTGTGGGGTCACACAGAGTCGGACACGACTGAAACAACTTAGCAGTAGCAGCAGCAAGCTCCTTAATAGCTGAAACTGTATCTTGGTCATATCTAATAAATGTTACAGGTATTAAATGGCATTTCAGAAAGACTGATCTGGAAGATATATATACATATATATGATAGACTGTGATGAACTGGGGAAAAAAGGCATCTTACAAATTTTCTCCTCTTATTCCAAATCACTAAGCATAGTGAGATACTGCTGATAAAACCAGGACTAAAGAATGTAAACCATGTGAAGTCCAAAACAAATAAAAATCAGCAAACCGGACTGACTAGCATAACAGCAACTAGGCTTCTGTAATGATCCACACCAAAAAAGATAATGATTTAAATTACAATGGTATCTGGTTGTAAGAAGAAAAATGTATTCTAAAGATATTTTTGAAGAATTCAGAGAATGATGGCATACTGAAGTAAATGAGGAACTAAAGAGATCAACCTCGTGAAAGGCAAACATCATTCTCAATATTGTAGCTAATGTTTGACTAAAAAACATTCAAAAATGTAACTTCACTCTATTCACTTATCTTACTATGCCATTTCCATCTTTTTAAAATAAAGTTGAAAGTACTTTCTCAAAAACTCATCTGTTTATTGTTAAATATATAAATTCTCTTCTAACTTTCTAACAGAAGTCAATAACCCTTCCAAGAATAAATCAGCTGTTAGGTAACTGTATATATGGACTAAAAGAAAATGTTGTTTTTTCCCAATAGAAGAATCCACCTAATTTTTTTGAGAATTAATTTTTAAATTATGTGGAAAATATGTCCCCAAAGTTAATCCTTTTCATATTTATTTGGAAAAGAGTCCTTGGAATATATTTTCAAAATGACAACCATTTTACAGAATTATATATTATCAACTTAATATGTTGTTTGTACTAAACTTAGATCAACTTTTGAGACATTACTATACAACTGACAATCACAGTGTACATGTCAGGGATTAACATATTAAAATATATTCAACTCATTAATTAAGAGACACAATTATGAGAAATTTAAAAACAAATTTTAATAACCTGCCTTCACTGACAACTTAAGTGCCCATGTATATCTAAGTTTGTACAAAACAGAATTTTTGAAATGTTTAGTGTAAAAACCAAATTCCCTGAATATCTTTCATCATTTTTAATTAAAAGCTAATGCTTAAGTAAATTTAACCATAAACATAAACTTCACACACAAAAAACTATTAAACTGGGTAGATACGCACCGATACAATAAAGTCCATCAAAGTTTCAAGCACACAGCCTTATGGGTCATTGGCCAAGTGGCCTTAATGGTTTTATTAGGCCCTCAAAACAATAACTTGACCGAAGAGATGGCTTCTGTCCAGATTGGTTGCCCCTAGGCTCCAATTCTCTTGATAACTGGAACTGGGAAAAGTCATTTATGAAATAGCTCGTAAGCTCCCAAGAAGGGTGAAACATTGGGGCAACTTAGGTTTCAACCTTTCCACATCTATTAACCTGAGGCCATGAAGAGCAAGAAAAAGTTATTTGCCTTTAGTTTATAGAAGAATGATCATTTCAATTTTTGTTAGTAATCATTTCTGGGCAGGTTAAAACAATTCTTAACAAGGAAAATTAACCAATTCTCCAAGAAATAAAATATATCAAATGGCAGTATTTTATCTTGCTAGACAATACTGACAATAAAACCCCCAACTTAGAGAAAAACATGTTGTAATTTTAAAATTCAGACTTGGAACAATATTATGTCAGCCTCAGTGGAGCTGACCTTTTGTTTCATTTCACTAAACTAGCTCTCCTGTTGACAAACAGACTGAAAGCTCGGTGTGACTATTAACATGCCGTCCATGCATCTGTGCAAAGCCAGCCCTTGTATGTGTGTGCTCGATCCTTGCAGTCTTACTGACCCAAGATCATTACTCCACTGAGATGTCCCTTCAGGAAAAAACTTGCCCTTCAGCTGCAAAGGGGGCAGTTGGATGATGGCCTGCAACGTCAGAGCCTTTTCATTGATCTTAACTTTCAAGGTAAGATTCTGGCTTCCTACATAGCCCTCAGCAAATGATGCATCATTAAGAAAATATGAGGATCCATTTATTTTTCCTCAACATCAGAAATCTTTGCTCCAGAGTTTCTCCTGCTTCGCATAAAGCTCTTCCTACTCAGTCTTGTGTCCATTGCTTTTCACTTCACAGATGTTAGATCTGAATGGCAGATCTGAAAGCTTCCCTGTCCTAATCATTTTCCTTCCCCTTTTATCTTTCAAACATTTCTCACAGGAAACCTCTTGCAACTCTAACTTCATCTCAACATCTGCTTCTTGAAGGACCAGAACTATGAGAGCTGGCATGTACTCAGAGTAGTTTGAGAGTTTGGTTTGAGGACTGAATCCCTCACTACCCAACTACCAATAAGGTTTGAGGATTGAATCTCTGACTACCCGACTACCAATAAGGATGCTAGTTAGAGCTTTGCCAGGCCATTGTCCATGAAATTCAAGACAAATTGTTGCCTACAGTAGGAACGTGTGTTGCCTACAACAAACAAAGAACCTCTTCAGGCTCTGGTCTATTCTGTTCTCTTGCTGTACTAGCCCATCTCTTAAGCTACCCTCTGCATGGACAGGATGCCTTTAGAAGTGTCTGGGCAGCATCCCAGACTCATGCCGTCCTCTGCCATCATCACTCTAACATCCTCTGCCATCCATCAGTCCTTCTGGCCAAGTCACCTTCTGGTAAACCTACATATTTTATTCTCTTTCTTCCATTTCAAAACAATTTCCATGCCTCTTCCAGTTTTTGAGGTTCCTTCTTAAGTCATCTTCTGGGGCAGTACCTTTTTGTCCAGGAAAGAATTACGTCAAACACACTCCTGGGGAGGAAATTTTGAAGGCTCAAATATAGTGCCAGGATTCCAGCTTGGAACTCAGAGGTCAAGGGTTCCACAGTTAGTGCAGACTCAGCACTTCACTCCCTTGCATGGCTGGTGCACATCAGATTATAAACTCTTTTAAGGACACAGCTTGTGTTTTATTCATCTTTGTATCTCTCCTAGCATCTGGCACAGTGTGTTACTCAATAAAGAATTGGTAAATGGAAATAAATAGAATAAAATGGAACTTAATGTTCTTGGAGACTCTTGAGTAGTTTAATTGCCTAGCCATGAGGTTATTTTCTTTTTTTTGAATCTCATCTATTATTTTCAATATAGAAAACTTATACATATAATAATAGTACCGCAATGTAGAGATAGCCACTGTTGTAACCTCTTTTTCACTTCATTCTAATATTTTTCATACACTTTTTACCTTAGATATCAATATCTTTTTTGTATGCTGTAGAGGCTTTTTAAAACTGAATTTTTATTTTCTGATATTTACCTTAAGAGGTGATATCTTGAATACACAAGATTTAACTTTAATTTGATAAAGGATAATTGTCGAAAACCTACTGCTAACCTCCTACAATTGGACAAATGTCAGGTGAATTCTATTTTTTATGTAGAACAAAATAAGAACATAAATAGTATTCATTCACCTATTCATTTCTTTACTTTTCAACAAATAATTATAGGGCCTCTTTTATATGCCAGGTACAAGTATATGCATTCAGGATATAACAGTAAGCAAAACAGATAAAAAATATCTGCCCTTATAGACATTATGTTTGGGAGAAAGAGAAGCAAAAAAAAAAGAAAAGAAAAACAAATTGATCTAAGTGTTAAGACCGTGCTAAGTAGTTATAAATGTTGAAGAAAAAAATAATAATAAAGCAAGAAAGATAGAAAAAAAGTGTTTGAAGAGTACTCTCTGTCCATTTTAAATGTCCTAGGGAGGGACTATCTAAGCAAATACTTGAAAGACGTAAAGGGGCAATGTGGATACTGAGATAAAAGCTTTCCAGGCAGACATTAAATGAAAGGTAAAGCATAACTTGGACTAAAGTGCAGCAAGTAAAGTGCTCCAGTTGCAAAATTTAAGAAAGCACTCTTTCTCAGCTCATGCAAATGCAGTTGATCCTGGAAAGCCCTCAGGCAAACTGTACCTGGTAAGTTTCAGGAATAGAAAGGTGTTCCGAGTGTCTGGTGAAAGAGGACCAAAGTGGAGAGCAGCTCGCTGAGGTCAGAGTAAAAAAAAAAGAAAAGAAAAACAAATTGATCTAAGTGTTAAGACCGTGCTAAGTAGTTATAAATGTTGAAGAAAAAAATAATAATAAAGCAAGAAAGATAGAAAAAAAGTGTTTGAAGAGTACTCTCTGTCCATTTTAAATGTCCTAGGGAGGGACTATCTAAGCAAATACTTGAAAGACGTAAAGGGGCAATGTGGATACTGAGATAAAAGCTTTCCAGGCAGACATTAAATGAAAGGTAAAGCATAACTTGGACTAAAGTGCAGCAAGTAAAGTGCTCCAGTTGCAAAATTTAAGAAAGCACTCTTTCTCAGCTCATGCAAATGCAGTTGATCCTGGAAAGCCCTCAGGCAAACTGTACCTGGTAAGTTTCAGGAATAGAAAGGTGTTCCGAGTGTCTGGTGAAAGAGGACCAAAGTGGAGAGCAGCTCGCTGAGGTCAGAGGTCTCAGGGGGCACAATAAGACCTCCTAGCTATTGGCAGGATGTTGACTTGGGCCTGAGTAAAAATACAGCCATGGTAGGGTTTTAAGCTGAGAAGCATTTTAGTATGATTTCTTTAAAAAGAGGAATATATATAGAAGAGAATGAGATGAAACTGCCATTATTTTCAGGTAATGTAGTTAACTTAGAAAACCTAAAAAAACAGAAATAATGTTGGAAAAGTCAGAGATAAGCATGGTTGCTAGATTTGAGATCACCTTATGAAACCAGTTGTATTCCTCTCTGATGAAATGATTTAAAAGAGCACATTTTAAAAAACATGTACAATATCTAGACAGTAATTGAACAAAAGTATCCATGAATTTTTTGGAAAAAAATTTAACTTTATTAAAGGTGTAAAATTGATTGGAATAAACTGAGATATTTATAATTTAATATTTAGAGATACCAACTGTATCCAAAGAAGTCAACAAATTTAAATAGTGCTTAAATCAATAGTGTTTCCTCTATCAGTAATTTAAAAATATAATAGAAATTAAAATATTCTATCAATAGCAACAAATCTTATCAACAACTTTATAAAAATTGATCAAGATTTCATCAATAATTATCTTAAACTCTATTAAATACATAAAAGAAAATTTACAAACTGTAGCAATATACCATCATCATGAATAAGGTTAATTAGTATAATAAACATGGTACTTTCCCCAAATTTATGTATAATGTAATGTTGTTCCAACCAAAATTCCATATAAACTCATTCCAAAACTTGGATTAAAAATATAAAAATAAATGGTTACTCATTTTTAAGATGAACAGGAAGGTGAGAAGCTTTCTTGGCCAGACATGAAGACATAATAAATCCAGAAATAGTGTGCAATACATAAAAACAAATAAATATACCAATAAAACATAATAGAGAACCCCAAATAGACCTGGATAAATATGGGAAACTGATTTATCATTGCGGTGACACTCACCAACTGATGGTAAATGTTGAATCATTGAATAGATAGGCTTGAATAAAATGGCTCATTATATTAAATAAAAATGGGATTGGATTTCTACTTCACACCATATATAAAAACACATAGGAATTCAGCCCAATCTTGAAAGGGAAAATTATAAAACTAACAGAAGAAAATGTATGGGAACATTTTTATAAGTTTGAAATGAGAACTTCTTAAGTAAAGTTCCCAAAGCACAAGCCATAAGGTGAAAAAATTATTTGCAAATTAAGGATATTTAATATAAAACACATCATTGACAAAACTAACCTATGCAGACTTATTGGGATAGATTCCAACAATGTGAAAACTAACAGAAGTTTAATATCTAGAATATTCAAATATTTCTATAAATGTACATTAAAAACTGGGGAACTAAGTTTAAAAATGGACAAAGGTTATAAATAGGCAATTTACAGACAATGAAACATGCTGCTGCTGCTGCTAAGTCACTTCAGTCGTGTCCGACTCTGTGCGACCCCATAGATGGCAGCCCACCAGGCTCCCCCGTCCCTGGGATTCTCCAGGCAAGACACTGGAGTGGGTTGCCATTTCCTTCTCCAATGCATGAAAGTGAAAAGTGAAAGGGAAGTCGCTCAGTCGTGTCCGACTCTTCGCGACCCCATAGACTGCAGCCTACCAGGCTCCTCTGTCCATGGGATTTTCCAGGCAAGAGTACTGGAGTGGGGTGCCATCGCCTTCTCCGCAATGAAACATGAAAAGGTAACAAATATAAAGATGAGATGCTTAATGCAAAAGTAATCAGAGAAATGTAATTCAGAATTACGTTGAATTATTTTATACCCATTAGTTTGGCAAACATCATAAAGTGGTGTATATAAGTGTAAGTGCCGGACACTTAGTCTTTTAGATTATAGTCCAAACAACTGATACTTAGCTTTTGGTTCCTGGGGAATATTACTCAGCCCCCAAAAGAATGAAGTAATGCCATCTGCAGCAACATGGATGCAACTAGAGGTTATCATACTAAGTGGAGTTTAAGTCAGAAAGAGAAAGACAAGTACCACAGGATATCATGTATATGTAGAATCCAAAATATGGCACAAATGAACCTCTCCATGAAACAGAACCACAGACACAGAGAACACACTGGTGGTCGCCAAGAAAAAGAGGGTTGTGGGAGGGATAGAGTGGGAATTTGGGAGTTAGCAGAAGAAAGCTTTTATATAGAGAATGGATAAATAAGAAGGTCCTGCTGTATAGCACAGAGAACTATATTTATTAGCTATGATAAACCATACAGAAAGAATATAAAAGTGAATATATATATATATGTATAACAATCACTTTTCTGTACAGCAGAAACTAATATAATCTTGTAAATCAATTATACTTCCATTTAAAAAACAAAAAACTTGTTTTTTTTCAAAGCTCCTGGATGGCTGTGACTGAGGTGCATCTAGCAATCATAATAAGAATCTCAAGAGCTGTTCCCGGGCAACAATGGCTCTATCAGGAAAATGTCTGTGGCTCTTGCCGTGAATAGTACAGGTCCAAGTGAGAGCCTGGCGGGCTTCCCTGTTGGCTCAGCTGGTAAAGTATCTGCCCGCAATACAGGAGACCTGGGTTTGATCCCTGGGTTGGGAAGATATCTTAGAGAAGGGAATGGCTACCCACTCCAGTATTCTGGCCTGGAGAATTCCATGGCCTATTCCAAGGGGTCACAAAGAGTCAGACACGATTGAGCAACTTTCACAGGATTTTGCCCTGTGCAAAATAATAGCTCCATTCCAAGTGAGCGCCTCCTGGCATTCCTAGGCTATAGCATCACTATAGGCAGACTGACCCCACACAAAACAAGAGTAACAACACATTTCACATATTTATGGCTGAAAGGAAACACAGCTGCAGGTGGAATCGTAGGCTAATGCAGTTAGCCTGGAAAGCAATTTGAAATATTTAATGAAATTAAATATTAGGGAAAAAAAAGAAACTAAATATTAGTAAACCCTAGTAAGTCCCTTCTTAATATATATCCCAGAGAGAATCATCCTTAGGTCCATACAAGAATGAGCTTCTCAGTATTGTGTATGGAGATATGGAATTGACAGCAACCCAGGTATGCATCTATGGATAGAAAGATGAGTAGAGAGCGGTGAGCATGTTCAGTGTTCACTAAGTAGCTGTCACAAGCAACCCAGAAGACAAACATAGAAAACAAATGGCGATGGAAAAAGAACTAAGAACTGTGAGACGTAACGTCCCATGTATTTATGCAAGCTTGAGACATATATATACACATAAGACAACATTCATTTTTTCAAAGAACCATACATCTTTAAGGGCATTAGAGTGAGTGCCCACGCTGGGAAAAGGAGAATGGAGAAGTAAGCAGTAAGGGAGATAGAAATAAAAAGAAATTTAAAAAAAAGAAATAAATAAGAGTAAGACATGTCCATCAATGATAACACTTAACTACTTGGGAAATACAATTATTTCAGTGCATTATCCTTGGGGTCTAGAAGGAAGAAAATAAATACAAAAGTAGATAAAATTGGGGGAGACTAGATCTTCTTTAAAGTCAACTCTCTAGTGTTCTGGTTTTCTATGATACATGAGATCCTTCTGTACTAAATCTTGAGAGACAATTTGTATCATTTTCCATTAATAAGATGGAGCCAAACACCTGCAAACCCAGTAAATGCAGACAAACTAGGCTCGGGGGAGCTAGTTTCACATCATCTGTCAACAAAGACAGCAGAGAGAAGGTGGGAAATCAAAATCATCTGTCTCCAGGCTACAGGCCCTGGCTATCACTCCCCAGACACCAGTCCCAACAATTCTCAATCTTCCTATAACTCTCAGCATCTCTTAATTGTTTGGGACTCCATATTCTACCCTGGAGGCCTCTTGGTGTTTCCAGTTGAGTTAAGGAGAGAACTAAAGAAATAAGCAGGTAAGTAAAAATTATGGAGTCCCTGAGCAAACATTCTGTCCCAAGAATCCACAGTGTGGTGTGCAGAGAGCAGCAAAAACCAAGTTTTTACAGGTGATTTTAATCCAATAAGGTGAATTAGGACCCCAGAGAGGTGCTTATGGGAAAATGGGCTCCTGCTCAATGTGATAAAAGCAAAGTATCCTTAACAACTAGAAGAGACAACAGTGAAATTGGCAACCACAGGATTTAGCTGGGTTCCTATTCTTGTGCAGCCTTCTGGTAGAATTAAATATTATAAAGGCTTAGAAAAAGTATGAAGGGAAGCTATCACTGGGTGAGGATGTCTGGATGACAAATCTCTAGAGAGATTTAGAGACCCGTATATTAAAAACATGGAGATTTCATGATTCCTTGATGTGTGTCTTTTGTGTTTGTATGTTTGCACACACAAAGACCATAGACTCTTGGTGATGAGGTGATTAAGCAGTTAGACACAGTGTCAGAGAATGTTGAATGAAGTTACACACACAGCTCATCTTTATGGTGTTCTTTTCATCTCTATAAAGCTCTGGAGGGTTTTTTGACTTGTTTTTATGATTTTCATAGAGACATGTATTCACTTGCCATCAGATAAATAAATAAAGTGATGTACACTGCTGCTACAGGAGCGAACAGGAGAATACCGGGAAGGGATGAAACGTTAAGGTGATTTGCTGATTCCCTGGTGGCCTCATAGCTTCCCTGGTGGCTCAGATGGTAAAGAATCTGCCCACAATGCAGGAGACTAGGGTTTGATCCCTGGGTTGGGAAGTTCCCCTGGAGAAGGGAATGGCAACCCACTCCAGTATTCTTGCCTGGAGAATCCCATGGACAGAAGAGCCTGCAGGCTACAGTCCGTGGGGTCACAAAGAGTCAGACACTACTGACGACTAACACTAACACTTTCAGTTTCACTTTGCTGATTCTGTTTCACTACACTCAGAACCAGACACACAGCTTCCATAAGCTCCAGGATAAATGGAAATGAAATTGGGACTGAAATAAAACTACATACAATGAAGATCAGTGAAACCCATTTGCATGTTCACCCAACAAAAAATCGGTTCCTCTCAATGGTGTGGGTTCCACCAGAGAAGACCCAGGATGCGAAAGTTGAAGAATGCAGACCAGACTAGAACAGAAAACAGTCCCTTGTTAGATGTATAAACCTGAGAACTTGATGTTAATGTTATTGGTTATTTCCGGAATTGATCAATCACCTATTGGTCCCTGTGTGTCTTAGCTTCTAAGTGAAGAGGAATGTGAGATTGAATTTATTACTTTGTATGTGCCTGGGGAATCCATGGACAGAGGAGCCTGGTGGGCTACGGTCCATAGGGCTGCACAGAGTCGGACACGACTGAAGCAGTTTAGCACAGCACAGCCTGTGTTCTTTATAGCTTGTTACGTATATGTGTATACTACTCTTTTGAGTACTGGGTTAAGCGTATCAACAAATACATATTTTGTCTTTATAAAATCCTTAGGTAGAGGACTTCCCTTGTGGTCTAGTGGCTAAGAATTGCCTGCCAGTGCAGAGGTCATGAGTTTGTTTGAGCCCTGGGCCAGGAAGATTCCACATACCATGGGCCAACTAAGCCTGTGTGCCTTATCTATGGAGCACACGTGCCTAGAGCCCACGCTCCGCAAGAAAAGAGTAGCTCTCACTCATGGCAGTTAAAGAAAGCCTGCGCACAGCAGTAAAGCCACACACCAGCAGTAAAGCCACACACCGGCACAGCCAAAAATAAATAAACAAATTATAAAATTATAAAAAAAATCCTTACCTAGAAATCATCTGGGGTATTGCTATGGATATAATCCTAAACTTCCCTGATATTTAGAATCAGTACTCAGCTGTCCAAAGAGAGACAGGCAACACCCATAGGTCCAAGATTCTGTTTGCAAAAAGATACATCTCTCTTGGGATGTGCTATGCCTTCTACTAGTGGCTCCACAGTCTTTGAGTCCGGAGGACAGATAACAGGCTGCGTTCTGCACTTGGATTCTTGCCTTTCTTCTCTGAATCTCCTTAGACTATCTCTGACTCAGCAAAGCACAGTCAATCTCCAGACCCATGAGTATGAAAATTACTAAATTTTAAATCATTTGTTGTGAAAGTGAAAGTGTTAGTAGCTCAGTCGTGCCTGACTCTTTCAACCCCATGGACTATAGCCAGGCTCCTCTATCCATGAGATTTCCCAGGCAGAAAACTGGAGGGGCATTCCATTTCCTTTTCCAGGGGATCTTCCCCACCAAGGGATTGGAGCCCCAGATCTCCTGCATTGTAGGCAGATTCTTTATCGTCTGAGCCACCAGGGAAGACATCATCTGTTATATAGCCAGACATTTCATACCTTAGAATAGTTTGTAATTTCTGTGTATTCAGAACTTCCCCAAAGACAACATCTCTTTGAGAGCTGAGTGCCGAGAGCTCTGTATAGTTGTTAAAGCTTCACATTATAACTGAGTAGTTTTCTTTGGTGACAGAGAAATCATTTTTTGACCCTCCAAAAATCTTCAAAAGTTGCAAGGTCCCTCCGACCTATATCCCTATGAGAATGAAAGAAAGAAGAAAGGAGATTGTAGTTGCTTCATTAAAAGTTCAATTATTTAATGAAATTAAATATTAGGGAAAAAAAAGAAACTAAATATTAGTAAACCCTAGTAAGTCCCTTCTTAATATATATCCCAGAGAGAATCATCCTTAGGTCCATACAAGAATGAGCTTCTCAGTATTGTGTATGGAGATATGGAATTGACAGCAACCCAGGTATGCATCTATGGATAGAAAGATGAGTAGAGAGCGGTGAGCATGTTCAGTGTTCACTAAGTAGCTGTCACAAGCAACCCAGAAGACAAACATACCAAACAAATGGCGATGGAAAAAGAACTAAGAACTGTGAGACGTAACGTCCCATGTATTTATGCAAGCTTGAGACATATATATACACATAAGACAACATTCATTTTTTCAAAGAACCATACATCTTTAAGGGCATTAGAGTGAGTGCCCATGCTGGGAAAAGGAGAATGGAGAAGTAAGCAGTAAGGGAGATAGAAATAAAAAGAAATTTAAAAAAAAGAAATAAATAAGAGTAAGACATGTCCATCAATGATAACACTTAACTACTTGGGAAATACAATTATTTCAGTGCATTATCCTTGGGGTCTAGAAGGAAGAAAATAAATACAAAAGTAGATAAAATTGGGGGAGACTAGATCTTCTTTAAAGTCAACTCTCTAGTGTTCTGGTTTTCTATGATACATGAGATCCTTCTGTACTAAATCTTGAGAGACAATTTGTATCATTTTCCATTAATAAGATGGAGCCAAACACCTGCAAACCCAGTAAATGCAGACAAACTAGGCTCGGGGGAGCTAGTTTCACATCATCTGTCAACAAAGACAGCAGAGAGAAGGTGGGAAATCAAAATCATCTGTCTCCAGGCTACAGGCCCTGGCTATCACTCCCCAGACACCAGTCCCAACAATTCTCAATCTTCCTATAACTCTCAGCATCTCTTAATTGTTTGGGACTCCATATTCTACCCTGGAGGCCTCTTGGTGTTTCCAGTTGAGTTAAGGAGAGAACTAAAGAAATAAGCAGGTAAGTAAAAATTATGGAATCCCTGAGCAAACATTCTGTCCCAAGAATCCACAGTGTGGTGTGCAGAGAGCAGCAAAAACCAAGTTTTTACAGGTGATTTTAATCCAATAAGGTGAATTAGGACCCCAGAGAGGTGCTTATGGGAAAATGGGCTCCTGCTCAATGTGATAAAAGCAAAGTATCCTTAACAACTAGAAGAGACAACAGTGAAATTGGCAACCACAGGATTTAGCTGGGTTCCTATTCTTGTGCAGCCTTCTGGTAGAATTAAATATTATAAAGGCTTAGAAAAAGTATGAAGGGAAGCTATCACTGGGTGAGGATGTCTGGATGACAAATCTCTAGAGAGATTTAGAGACCCGTATATTAAAAACATGGAGATTTCATGATTCCTTGATGTGTGTCTTTTGTGTTTGTATGTTTGCACACACAAAGACCATAGACTCTTGGTGATGAGGTGATTAAGCAGTTAGACACAGTGTCAGAGAATGTTGAATGAAGTTACACACACAGCTCATCTTTATGGTGTTCTTTTCATCTCTATAAAGCTCTGGAGGGTTTTTTGACTTGTTTTTATGATTTTCATAGAGACATGTATTCACTTGCCATCAGATAAATAAATAAAGCGATGTACACTGCTGCTACAGGAGCGAACAGGAGAATACCGGGAAGGGATGAAACGTTAAGGTGATTTGCTGATTCCCTGGTGGCCTCATAGCTTCCCTGGTGGCTCAGATGGTAAAGAATCTGCCCACAATGCAGGAGACTAGGGTTTGATCCCTGGGTTGGGAAGTTCCCCTGGAGAAGGGAATGGCAACCCACTCCAGTATTCTTGCCTGGAGAATGAGGTGATTAAGCAGTTAGACACAGTGTCAGAGAATGTTGAATGAAGTTACACACACAGCTCATCTTTATGGTGTTCTTTTCATCTCTATAAAGCTCTGGAGGGTTTTTTGACTTGTTTTTATGATTTTCATAGAGACATGTATTCACTTGCCATCAGATAAATAAATAAAGTGATGTACACTGCTGCTACAGGAGCGAACAGGAGAATACCGGGAAGGGATGAAACGTTAAGGTGATTTGCTGATTCCCTGGTGGCCTCATAGCTTCCCTGGTGGCTCAGATGGTAAAGAATCTGCCCACAATGCAGGAGACTAGGGTTTGATCCCTGGGTTGGGAAGTTCCCCTGGAGAAGGGAATGGCAACCCACTCCAGTATTCTTGCCTGGAGAATCCCATGGACAGAAGAGCCTGCAGGCTACAGTCCGTGGGGTCACAAAGAGTCAGACACTACTGACGACTAACACTAACACTTTCAGTTTCACTTTGCTGATTCTGTTTCACTACACTCAGAACCAGACACACAGCTTCCATAAGCTCCAGGATAAATGGAAATGAAATTGGGACTGAAATAAAACTACATACAATGAAGATCAGTGAAACCCATTTGCATGTTCACCCAACAAAAAATCGGTTCCTCTCAATGGTGTGGGTTCCACCAGAGAAGACCCAGGATGCGAAAGTTGAAGAATGCAGACCAGACTAGAACAGAAAACAGTCCCTTGTTAGATGTATAAACCTGAGAACTTGATGTTAATGTTATTGGTTATTTCCGGAATTGATCAATCACCTATTGGTCCCTGTGTGTCTTAGCTTCTAAGTGAAGAGGAATGTGAGATTGAATTTATTACTTTGTATGTGCCTGGGGAATCCATGGACAGAGGAGCCTGGTGGGCTACGGTCCATAGGGCTGCACAGAGTCGGACACGACTGAAGCAGTTTAGCACAGCACAGCCTGTGTTCTTTATAGCTTGTTACGTATATGTGTATACTACTCTTTTGAGTACTGGGTTAAGCGTATCAACAAATACATATTTTGTCTTTATAAAATCCTTAGGTAGAGGACTTCCCTTGTGGTCTAGTGGCTAAGAATTGCCTGCCAGTGCAGAGGTCATGAGTTTGTTTGAGCCCTGGGCCAGGAAGATTCCACATACCATGGGCCAACTAAGCCTGTGTGCCTTATCTATGGAGCACACGTGCCTAGAGCCCACGCTCCGCAAGAAAAGAGTAGCTCTCACTCATGGCAGTTAAAGAAAGCCTGCGCACAGCAGTAAAGCCACACACCAGCAGTAAAGCCACACACCGGCACAGCCAAAAATAAATAAACAAATTATAAAATTATAAAAAAAATCCTTACCTAGAAATCATCTGGGGTATTGCTATGGATATAATCCTAAACTTCCCTGATATTTAGAATCAGTACTCAGCTGTCCAAAGAGAGACAGGCAACACCCATAGGTCCAAGATTCTGTTTGCAAAAAGATACATCTCTCTTGGGATGTGCTATGCCTTCTACTAGTGGCTCCACAGTCTTTGAGTCCGGAGGACAGATAACAGGCTGCGTTCTGCACTTGGATTCTTGCCTTTCTTCTCTGAATCTCCTTAGACTATCTCTGACTCAGCAAAGCACAGTCAATCTCCAGACCCATGAGTATGAAAATTACTAAATTTTAAATCATTTGTTGTGAAAGTGAAAGTGTTAGTAGCTCAGTCGTGCCTGACTCTTTCAACCCCATGGACTATAGCCAGGCTCCTCTATCCATGAGATTTCCCAGGCAGAAAACTGGAGGGGCATTCCATTTCCTTTTCCAGGGGATCTTCCCCACCAAGGGATTGGAGCCCCAGATCTCCTGCATTGTAGGCAGATTCTTTATCGTCTGAGCCACCAGGGAAGACATCATCTGTTATATAGCCAGACATTTCATACCTTAGAATAGTTTGTAATTTCTGTGTATTCAGAACTTCCCCAAAGACAACATCTCTTTGAGAGCTGAGTGCCAAGAGCTCTGTATAGTTGTTAAAGCTTCACATTATAACTGAGTAGTTTTCTTTGGTGACAGAGAAATCATTTTTTGACCCTCCAAAAATCTTCAAAAGTTGCAAGGTCCCTCCGACCTATATCCCTATGAGAATGAAAGAAAGAAGAAAGGAGATTGTAGTTGCTTCATTAAAAGTTCAAGAGCAGGGTGGTGCCTGAGACTGTGTACTGTTCTATGATACTTGTATCTTGATGGTTTTGTATGCTGCTGCTGCTAAGTTGCTTCAGTCGTGTCCGACTCTGTGTGACCCCATAGACTGCAGCCCACCAGGCTCCCCTGTCCCTGGGGTTCTCCAGGTAAGAACACTGGAGTGGGTTGCCATTTCCTTCTTCAATGCATGAAAGTGCAAAGTGAAAATGAAGTCGTTCAGTCGTGCCCGACTCTTCTCAACTCCATGGACTGCAGCCCACCAGGCCCCTCCATCCATGGGATTTTCCAGGCAAGAATACCAGAGTGGGTTGCCATTTCCTTCTCCATGATGGTTTTGTATAGTCTTAAGAATTGGAATCCTGTTGGTATTAATTTTCTCCATGTCTCCATTGAGGAGAGAAAGCACAATCTCCTCTTCATAGATGAGATTCCTTGCAAAATCTGGTCTAAATAAAATGAGATAAAAGTCTCCACAGCCAAGGCTTCCCTGGTGGCTCAGAGGAAAAGAATCCACCTGCTAATGCAAGAGATGCTGGTTTGATCCCTGATCTGGGAAGATCCCACATGGCATGGACCACCTGAGCCTACATGTGCCACAACTATTGAGCCTGTGCTCTAGAGTGCAGAAGCCACAGCTACTGAGCCCGCAAACTACAGCTACTAAGACCCAAAAGCCCAAATCCCACGCTCCACAACACTAGAAGCCACCACAGTCAGAAGCCTGTGCACCACGACTGGAGCGGAGCCCACGCAGCAACGACGACCTAGCACAGTCAGAAATAAATAAATAAATACAATTACTTTTTTTAAAAGGGTCATCATAATTTGGTCACCAATAGTCAGCATAAAACATGAAGACTTGGGTGGGGGGCCAGGGGTGCTATTTTAAGAAGAAAGTGAATATGTCACCCATTAGGGTGGTTTCTGAGGACAGCCTGGAGATTATAGTGAGGCTGTAGTCTTGGGGAGAGAAAATAGCTCACCATAGATTAAAACTGATGCTCCAATATCAAAACCACATGTGTGTACTTCCTACCACCAAAACTCAGTCGGCCAGGAAATTAGATCTAGAAGAAAGCAGTGATGTTGCTTTCAAATAGATGGATTCGGTAAATCCCTTCACCTCTCTTAGGTTCCAGTACCTTCAACTGTAGTTTAGGGATAATGACCTTACCAATATTGGACTGACAACTGAAGCAAATGAAATTTAGAAGACAGATTTGGAAGCTGCAAAGAGCTTTACAAATTAAGTGAAACACAATGACAATGATTAGGACATTTATCATTGTGTCTATTCCAACACAGTTCTATACTTGGACTTGTTCTATATTTAAACACTAACTTAGTATTTTGAGGGAAAAATTATTGGAAAAATAAATAAATAAAAATGAAAACACATATATTAAAAAGAGGAACCAACCTACGGTATCGAACAGTTGAAATGTATATGATGGGATTGGTTGATTCTGGTCTCTACCTTATATGAGTCGAACCCTAAGCAGTGTAAGACAGTGACTTTTAAACCAGTGCCATAAAATTCGACTTTGTTTCACTGCCATTTTAAATATAATTCAACTGTCTTTCAACAAAGATTTATTCTGAAGCCAGCTCTTTCACTTCCCATTAAGTTAGTGTATTTTATTCGCATGAAAATCAAACTTGATCTGATGCTATTGTCCGGCCAGTCTGTGAGTAGGAGGCAGAAAAGATTGCTAAGGATAAAAATTGCCAAAGGGGAAAAGGACATAATTTTTGAAATTTAGCTATAAACAGCACTCTTTTTCCATTATCAAATTGTCATTAGAATTTCCAAAGAGGTGCTGAAGGACCGGCTTGTGTCCAACTTAGATTCCAAACTTTCACCCTGCTTGACATCATTCTCTGAGTGAATTCTCTGTCACCCCTCAGAAAGAAAAAATTCCATCAGTTGCCACCAATGAAGAAAGCATATTAACAGTATATGGAATGTTCCACACAATCACATCATTTAAAAGCTTGATGTCCTCCCAAGTAAATTATTTGTCAATGGTTATTCTGCTTTCTGCTTTGTTGGAGTCTAGTTCCTCAACTCCATTGTTTGGGTGTATAATAATGTAGGAATTTGGTTTTACAATATATAAAGAAAAGGCTAGAATTTATCTATAAACTACTTGTCTAAGCAAACTTATCTGTCTGCTTGTTCAATATTTCAATAGCACAAATGTTCCTCAAGATTTCAAGCTATAGATCAGAATGTGGTTATAAGACATTGAAAACAACCTAGAAAAAAAGAATCGAGTCCAAGATAATAGAAATAAACACTTATTGAGATATTAGCATATGCCAGGTATCAGGCCTTTAATGATTTGTCTACATATGCTCTGGTAACCCACATAATTTTTATCTAAGATGAAAGTCGTTTCCATTTGATGAAGACAGAGAGATTCAGAGAGGTTGTGTTTATTGCCCAAGGTCACACAACCATTAAATGGCAAAGCTGGTATTTATTTATGTATTTTTTATTTTTATTTTTTAAATATGTATTTATTTTTAGTTGATTGATGACTGGTTCACAATATTGGTTTGATTTCTGTCATACATAAACATGAATCAACCATAGGTATACATATGTCCCCTCCCAAAGCTGGTATTTAAATCAAATTTTTTTTCCCTTCAAATCTCACTTTGCTTCCACTGAACTCTCTGTCCTCAACAATCAAGTCTGGTTTCAGTGATAGAGCAATCAGAGGTTCCATTAGATAACCTAAAAGAGAAATTAGTAGAAAAAAGAATCCCATATATTGGTGTTTTGAATACTCGGGGAAAGAATTTTCTTTGTTAGAAAGGTGCTATGATACTATGACTGGCAACTTCAGCTCTGGAGAGTGATAATGTGACGGTTTGAGTAAGAGAAGAGAAGCTCAGCAGCTCTGCTTAAGAAGGACACCAGCGTTTGGATTTGGAATAAAGGCAATGGAAGGAGGGGAACATGGAAGAGAGATGGAGGTAGACAACATACCAGCTAGAGTGTGTGTTTAACAGTGTCTGTAGCCTGTCAAGAAATGCTGTGTGTAAGAAAGAAAAGAAATGCTGTCTGGAAGAAATGGCCAGTGACAAACTGTCCAGAAGATTTTTCACAACAAGGGTTTGCCTATGTTCAGTGTTCAAGTTATTTGCTATGTATCTCTATGAAAACATCCTTTATCTTCTGATAAAATCTATTCCACATTCTACTCACAACACTTGTATGAGAAGTATCCAAAAAGAAAAAGAGATGCTGGTGAGAGATTAGTAAGGCACAGGGTTCAGAAAGCACAGGAAACTAGAAGCAGAGATGTCCATGTGACTGTAAGGAGGCCACTGGGCATCCCATGGATATGGTTGAGGGAACAGGTTAGTTTATATAAAAGCCAAGAATATCACATACCTAAATTATTTATTTAATTATTATAATATATTTAATCAGCTAGATTCTATTTCTCCTGGTATCAGTTTCCTCAGCCTACCAGCAGTGTATCAATAAAGGAAATGCCTAGAAAGTTATTGCCATCATAGCTTTCAAACCCTTTCAATAGCTTCTGACACATGGTTTTGATTGGAATATGGTAGCAAAATTCCTTTCTCACATACCTACTATTCCTGTAATATCACCCTCTGCTCTCCTGTATCCTTTTTCTCCCAAAGAACCACGAAAAAATGAAAAGAACCTTTTAAGATAATAAACGGGATACATGGTCTAGGAAATCGGGAGTTTCATCAAGTGTTGTGCCAAGTTCAGTTCAGTCACTCAGTCGTGTCTGACTCTTTGCAACCCCATGAATCACAGCACGCCAGGCTTCCCTGTCCATCACCAACTCCCAGAGTTTACTCAGACTCACGTCCATCGAGTCAGTGATGCCATCCAGCCATTTCATCCTCTGTTGTCCCCTTCTCCTCCTGCCCCCAATCTCTCCCAGCATCAGAGTCTTTTCCAATGCACATCCACAGCTGGGTATTGTTTTTGCTTTAGCTCCATCCCGTCATTCTTTCTGGAGTTATTTTCCACTGATCTCCAGTAGCATATTGGGCACCTACTGACTTGAGGAGTTCCTCTTTTAGTAACCTATCATTTTGCCTTTTCATACTGTTCATGGGGTTCTCAAGGCAAGAATACTAAAGTGGTTTGCCATTCCCTTCTCCAGTGGACCACATTCTGTCAGACCTCTCCACCATGACCTGCCTGTCTTGGGTTACCCCATGGGCATGGCTTGGTTTCACTGAGTTAGATAAGGCTGTGGTCCTAGTGTGATTAGATTGACTAGTTTTCTGTGAGTATAGTTTCAGTGTGTCTGCCCTCTGATGCCCTCTTGCAACACCTACCATCTTACTTAGGTTGTGCTATCTACCATCAATGATTGATTGATTGCATAAGAGATTTGGATGACCTTTTGCAAAGGGTCATCTAAGTCACTTCTCTGCCAGATAGCCTTAGAGCATGGTATTCCTCTTTCTATAGGCCTCTGAACACCATAAGGATTTCTAGCCACCAAATTTACTTATAGAACCCCTGTTAAAACAATAATAATTTGAAGTAAAAAGAAACATCTAGTTTGCTTTTCTAACAATTACAAGAATCCTTTCTCTAATAGCCCCAATGGGATTATTATTCATCCTCTTAAACACATCCAATGACTAGAACATTTCAGAAGGAGATTCTTTCTATATTTAAATCATGTGAACCATTAGAAAATATGTCCTTATATTGAAGTTAAGTTACGCGTCTGGTCCCAGATTGGCTCTCGCATCTGGAATAGCGTAGGTGGTTTTCTTCTTCCACCTGTCCGTTCTTCCATCATTTGATGATGACTCTCATGTCACTGCCCTAGTCATGCTAAATGTACTCAGTTCTTTCAATCATTTCCAGATGGTGGATCATACAAGCAACCAGTGGCCAATGTTCCTCATAATTATGTGTTGTGTGGAAAGGAAACCTAGGCTCCAGATGTGTTCCTTTTTTGGCTACCCTGGGTCTTGGTTGCTGCGTGTTGGCTTTCTCTTGTTGTGGCGAGCCAAGCGTACTCCTGTTGTGGAGCGTGGGCCCTAAGGGCACAAGCTTCAGTAGTTGTGGCACATGGGCTTAGTTTCCCCGTGGCATGTGAAATCTTCCTGAACCAGGGTTCGAACCCATATCCCTTGCATTTGCCCTTGGCAAGTGGATTCTTAACCACTGGACCATGAGGAAAGTCCCAGATGTGTTCTTAAGTGTGAAAAATTCATTGGTACCTTTCTGCAAATGGGTCTTTTAGTAAAGCAAACTGAAGTGACTTTAGCATCTTGTGACATATCAAACTCAAATCATACTGAGGTTGCCATTGCTTCATTATTCAAACTGACTTTTTCTGATGTCTTCAACCCCATGTTACCTACATACATTTTTCACTCCTTTGAAAAGTTTAACATAAATCATTCATTAGCTTATCCCATTTGATAATATTAGGGGTACCAATAGCCATGTCATAACACTTTGTAATGCTGGTGTGATGCAAAAGGGTCAAAAATTATATGACTAGTAGAATTATGCAAGTCAGATATGATATTATTTTTAGACTCATGGCTTCAACCATGTCATAAAGGTCGCAGGGCTCAAGTGCAACTCAGAGAGAGAAACTTTTACAAAGATTTTATATGTCTTGTTAGTATAATGTTGTTAGTATAATGGGCTTCTCTGGTGGCTCAGATGATAAAGAAACCACCTGCAATGCAGGAGACCTGGGTTCGATCTCTGGGTTGGGAAGTTCCCCTGGAGGAGGGCATGGCAACCCACTCCAGTATTCTTGCCTGGAGAATCCCACGGACAGAGGAGCCTGGCAGGCTACAGTCTATGGGGCCACAGAATCAGACATGACTGAGTGAGTAAGCACAGCACAGGAGTGTCACAGGAGGCCCAGGTGGTGCTAGTGGTAAAGAACCTGCCTGCCGGTGCAGGAGATATAAGAGACATCGGTTTGATCTCTGGGTCAGGAAGATCCCCTGGAGGAGGGCATGGCAGCCGACTCCAGTATTCTTGCCTGAAGAATCTCATGGACAGATGAGACTGGTGGGCTATGGTCCATAGGGTCACACAGAGTTGAACACGATTGAAGCGACTTAGCACACATGCATGTTAGTATCATGTATTGTTGATTCTGTGTTCAATTTCCCCTCTTGTTTACTATGATTATTCACTTAACAAAAGGGCAGAGAAACAGGAACCTAGCACTATCTTATCCAGGAATGGTATCTCTTCCTTAGAGACTCTTGTTTAATGTCATAAGTCTGGTAGTAAATCTGGAAGATCCCAAGTTAACTGAATTTTCTCTATTCTGAAAAGTTGTACCATATCAGAAGGATATTAGAAAAAAAAAACCATAGTATTATTAAGAAAAATAACTAGGAAAAATTAAAAAGACTATTATTCAGAAATATTATAATACAGGGACTAGGATACAGCATTAGGTAGAGAGGGAAGAGAGAAAGATGAGCTTCTGTGAATTCACTTCTAACTCTTCTTTAATATTAAACCTCTGTATAGACATGAATATCAGACTTCTGAGTCACTAGGCATCTTTTCACAACACTATGCTTCTTTTTATACCATCTCAAAACAAGCCCACCTCCGTCATAAGAATAACTTCCACAGTATCTCTTTCAAGGAATCATCTAGATTCAGCTTGAAAGACCTCATGATAGGAAACTCACAGATGTTAAGTCAGCCCAGTCCATCATTGCAAAGTTCATACCTCGTACCTTAGAAAGCTTATTGGTTTATTGTGAGACTCTGAAAGTGAACTGTGTTTGGTCCTTATAACCACCACAGAGATTTCATGTCTATATGAACAAAGACTAAGAGAGAACAGAGAATAAGGAAAGGAGCAGTGTATATTTAAAATGGATAACAAGGACCTATTGTATAGCACAGGGAACTCTACTCAATGTTATATGTCGGTCTGGATGGGAGGGGAGTTTGCAGGAGAATGGATGCATGTATACGTATGGCAGAGTCCCTTTGCTGTCCACCTGAGACCGTCACAACATTGCTAATTAGCAATTGTTTTAGTGGCTAAGTTGTGTCTGACTCTTTGCTGCCCCATGGACTGCAGCATGCCAGGCTTCCCTATCCTTCACTATCTCCTACAGTTTGCTCAAATCCGTGTCTATTGAATTGGTGATACTATCAAATCATCTCATTCTCTGCCCCCCCTCTTCTCCTTTTGCCTTTAAATCTTTCCCAGCATCAGGATCTTTTCCAATGAGTTGGCTCCTCGTTTTCTAAGGCCCACTTGACTTCACATTCCAAGATGTCTGGCTCTAGATTAGTGATCACATCCTCATGATTATCTGGGTCGTGAAGATCCCTTTTGTACAGTTCTTCCGTGTATTCTTGCCACCTCTTCTTAATATCTTCTGTTTCTGTTAGGTCCAGACCATTTCTGTCCTTTATCGAGCCCATTTTTGCATGAAATGTTCCCTTGGTATCTCTAATTTTCTTGAAGAGGTCTCTAGTCTTTCCTATTCTGTTGTTTTCCTCTATTTCTTTGCATTGATCGCTGAAGAAGGCTTTCTTATCTCCTCTTGCTATCCTTTGGAACTCTGCATTCAGATGCTTCTATCTTTTCTTTTCTCCTTTGCTTTTTGCCTCTCTTCTTTTCACAGCTATTTGTAAGGCCTCCCCAGACAGCCATTTTGCTTTTTTGCATTTCTTTTCCATGGGGATGGTCTTGATCCTTGTCTCCTGTACAATGTCACGAACCTCATTCCATAGTTCATCAGGCATTCTATCTTTCAGATCTAAGCCCTTAAACCCATTTCTCACTTCCACTGTATAATCATAAGGGATTTGATTTAGGTCATACCTGAATGGTCTAGCGGTTTTCCCTACTTTCTTCAATTTAAGTCTGAATTGGCAATAAGGAGTTCATGATCTGAGCCACAGTCAGCTCCTGGTCTTGTTTTTGCTGACTGTATAGAGCTTCTCCATCTTTGGCTGTGAAAAATATAATCAATCTGATTTCGGTGTTGACCATCTGGTGATGTCCATGTGTAGAGTCTTCTCTTGTGTTGTTGGAAGAGGGTGTTTGCTATGACCAGTGCATTTTCTTGGCAAAACTCTATTA
>SJYX01016352.1:67165-79265 GCA_006410675.1 Oreotragus oreotragus | reverse complement strand
ATGGCAACCCACTCCAGTGTTCTTGCCTGGAGAATCCCAGGGACGGGGGAGCCTGGTGGGCTGCCGTCTATGGGGTCTCACAGAGTCGGACATGACTGAAGTGACGCAGCAGCAGCAGTGCTTCCTAGTTGGGGGACATCCATGGGCTTCAGTTTGTTCATCCATTAAATGGAAATAATAATAAAACATGAACTTGATGCAAAGAGTAGGGAAATGAAATATTTAAAGCAGTTAACTCAGTACTTGTCAAGAGCAGTCTTACTAAATGGAAATTATTATCATTAGTTATTGACTGGGTGAAATGGAAACTAGAAAGAGAGATTAGAAAGAAAGACTTTGGGATCAAGTGGATTCTGTTATGTGACATTTGAAAAATTACTCAGTGCTACTTAAATTATATAGACCTTTGTTTTTCATGGATAAAATGGTAATTCCTTTTAGCTTATAGAATAATGTGGGAATTGAATGAAATATACACATAAAGTCTTTTATATCATGTTTCACACATAATAAGTCCTATACACGATAAGTATAATGACAATTATGATTAAAGAATGAAATAGTATGTCTAGAAGATGAAATCATTTATGTGGGAAAAGTATTTTTTCCCTTTCTAGAGAGAATAACTGACAGTGTAAAAACTCTTCCCTCTCTCTTTCAACTCTAGTTAATATTTTTAAATTTTTCAAACCGCAAAACTCAAGTATGCAAAAAATGTAAGTATTTTTCCTAGTTTCTGTCCCAAACTTATGGTACCAAGAGCAGATTGGATTTTTGCAGTTTCAAGGAAAATTCGGTCACTTAAGGGTTTTTCCCAGTCACTTTCTAAGTGAACTCAGTCAATATATGGTTCTACACTTGCCCCCACTGTTTGGTGGCCTCCAAGAATCAAAACAAGTTAGGATCCAGAGTAAGACACCTGTTTCTCCATCACCAGCCGCCCCTGCTGGCTTCCACTGAGGTTTGCAAAGCCCTGTTTGATCCAGGGTTTTCCTTAGACTTCCCTGGTTGCCTATTCCTTAGACTCCCCTTTGCTGTCCCCCCTCTGGTCTCTGTCTTCCAGTCACTTCTTCCATGCTCTTCCAGGCTTCTAGCCACTGCTCCTATGGCTACAGGACACCACCTCACAGCTGGATGTTCTACCACAGTGTTATAGCTTCAGACAACTCAATGAGACTAACTCACCTCTCTCTACCCTCTTCCCCATGCAGGCTCATCTCTACTCATCTCGTCTTCCCCATGCAGGCTCCCTCTCTCTATCAAATGTGACTTTTATTCAACTGACAAGCCCTTTTCTACAGCTGAACTTGTGGAAAATCACATGGTAAAAACAGGAATTTTTTTCTCAAGAATTCCCCCCCCCTTTTTAAAAACATCTTATTAAAGAAGAGATTGGTCCTAAAAATACAGAAAGAAAGAAATTTAAATTCACAAAACTGTACATTATCAAAAAGTCACTGAAACACCACATTTGGTTATATAAAAAGTCAAGTCCCTTTGTTGTTAAAGAAACATGCTAACTTATTTGTGTTGATGGTGTGATTTCTTCCTGTTACCAGATTGATGGGGGGGCGGAGAACGAAGGGGCAGAGGGGATTGTTTACTTTTTTAACCTGCCTTCCCTAACAATTACTCTTATTATTCAAGAAGAGAAAACCCAAGTAAATTCATTTTTCTTCTACATCAGGGATCAACAAACTTCTTTTTTTCTCAGTATTTTTCAACACTGCCAACTTTTCCCTCTTTGAAACATTGTCTTCTTGCTTATTTGACTTTTTAGTCCATCTATCTCACTGATCATTTTTTCTCAGCCTCAGCAGCATACTCCTTCACTTACGTCACAGTCTTGGACATTCTGTCCTATTTTCATTCTTTCTCTGGGTATCTTCATAACCTTGGCTATAAGCCATATTCTGACATTCCTAAAATGCGTACATCTTCTCCCCAGACTATTCCTCTGAGATCCAGGCTCATGTAACCAATTATCTGTTCGGTGTGTCTCTGGACATGCCTAATAGGCAACTCAAGGTTGACAAGACCAAACAGAGCTACTAATTTTTGTCCCCACCTGAGTCCTCTTTTTTCTGAAGCCTGCCCAGGTAAGTGGTACCACCATCTACTTAAATACTCAAATCACCTTTGACCTTGACTTCTCTTTTCCGCAAACCTACCAGACACACGCTAATAGTAAGTCCTTGCAACACAACCTCTAAAACATCTCTTACATCTACTCCCTCTTTTTCATTTCCACTGTGTAATTCTCATGCAAGCCACCACCTCTCTTAATTACCACATTCACCTCCTCCCCATCTCCCTCTGCATCCCTGTCCAGCTACCTTCTCTATGCAAAATCAAAAGTCATCTTTCTGATACATGAATTAAATCACATAATTCATCTGCTTTAAAGTCTCCTATGGCTCCCTACTGCATGGGGGATAAGATGCAAACTGCCTTCCACAGTCTGCCAGCTCTTGCAAGACCTGCTCTGTCCTCATTTCATACATTCTTTCCCCCTTGTTCACCATCTTCCAGCCACAGCCACTTTCTGTCAGATCCTCAGACATAGCAAGCTCTTTCTGACCTCAGGGCCTTTACATAGGCAGCCTTCTCTGCTAGGAACATTCTTTCTATGGCAATTAAATGCTCATCTTAAACTTGAGGCCCTCCATGGATAAGACACAGAGGAGTCTATCTTCCACCCCTGATGTTACTTTCTCACCCAGCTTTGCTTCTCATGTTAGTCATTCAGTTCAGTTCGGTTCAGTCACTCAGTCGTATCCGACTCTTTGCAACCCCATGGACTGTAGCACGCCAGGCCTCCCTGTCCATCACCAACTCCCAGAGTTTACTGAAACTCATGTGCATCGAGTTGGTGGTGCCATCCAACCATCTCATCTTCTGTCGTCCACTTCTCCTCCCACTTTCAATCTTTCCCAGCATCAGGGTCTTTTCAAATGAGTCAGCTCTTCGCATCAGGTGGCCAAAGTATTGGAGCTTCAGCTTCAACATCAGTCCTTCCAGTGAATATTCAGGACTGATTTCCTTTAGGATGGATTGGTTAGATCTTCTTGTAGTCAGTTCAAGGGACTCTCATAGAGCTTAAAAAGTTAGCTAGTTATGGTTTCTTTATTTCTTATCTCTCTCTGTTTCATGAAGTCAGGATCATACTGGTCTTGTTCAGCATTCAGTATGCATAACATCTTGCACAATACCTGGTGCATAGTGAATGGTTAATAGATGAAAGTCTACTCATTAAAAAAAAAAAATCAATTTAGAATGTTAAATTTGACAAAGACTATTAGAGATACTGTGGGGCTTCCCTGGTGGCTCAGTGGGTAAAGAATCTGCCTGCACTGCAGGAGACACGGGAGACATGTGTTCAGTCCTTGGGTGGGGAAGATCTCCTGGAGAAGGAAATAGCAGCCCACTCCAGCATTCTTGCTTGAAAAATCCCAAGGACCGAGCATCCTGGCAGGCTATAGTCCACAGGATAACAAAGAGTTAAACACGACTGAACAACTAAGCATGCACACGTAATTTGTATATATATATATACATATATATATACACACACATACAATACTGAATTTCATCAAATCTCACTTTGCAGATAAATACACTGAACCCCAGAGTATTGGTGAAGTGAATGAAGCCATTGCTTAAATAGGATTAGAATCCAATTCTTTCATTTCCAGCCCAGGGCCGTTGGTTCTACATCCCAGAAGGCAAGGCCAAGAGATCATAGGAGTAATGTTTGGTCTATATTTTATTCCATTTTCTTTATTAAAGTCAATATTTTCAACCTTTAAATAAGTTCCCAGAGGATGGGGACTGTCCTTTTAATTTGCTTAATGCAGCAAAAAGGAAGATAACTGCCTAAACTTTTCCAGACATCTTGTTTATAGCCCTTAAGCTGGTGTCCAGTAGAATTTAAATTGAATTGAACCTATTTTTAATATTTCAGACCATCGTTGGTTCATGTTTTCCATATAAAGTCTGCAGTTCCATCTTCACATTTCGCGTTTCCATCGTCTTTTTCCACCATCAAGTGGTCTGGCTCTCCCATGAGTGTGGCAGCCAGATGACAAATGCTCTTCCAAATAACCCCAGGAGCGCCTTCTGCTTCCGAGCCAGGGTTAGACAGCCAGCTAGGAGAGTGGAAAGAGCAGGGGTTAGAAACAGGGCACCCCACTTTACAGTCCTGACTCTGTCACTAATCCCCTGTGTCCCTCTGGACAATTTGCTTTAACACCCTGGCCACAGCCCCCTGATTTGTAGAATGGAGAATTCAGAATAGTATCTTCCCAAAGTTTCCAGTCAGCTCTAACATTCTATGTGTAATTTTCTCTGTGTATTGCTACACAAAAAATACAGCTTTGCAACCTAAGATTAATTCATCTCATCTGTCCCCCTCTCTCCTGTTTAGATCTCATTTACTTTCTTCCTTTATAGTGTGATCTCCTTAAGAAATCTTAGGATTCCTAAGCATCTCAGGAATCCTTAGAATCTCTAGGTTCTGAGATTCTAATCTTAGAGAATCTTCTCAAACTCCAAATCACTCCTAAGAATGTTCAATTGCTTTTCACCATTTTGCTTCAACCTCTTTAAATTGATATCTTGAGCAAGAAAATACTTAAGGCATCATTAGGAATTGGTCACCAGTATGCAGCCTCAGCACTTGTGCCAGGAGGCACCAGTGAGGTTAGATTTTCTCCCTAGGAATTGCGATTTTGGAGTATTTCTGGAAAATGCCTAAGAAACTTTCCAGACCCCTGAACTCTGTTTTTTCACTTTTCAGGGCAGTCAGACATATATTCAGGGACTTTTCTGGTAGCTCTGACTATAAAGAATCTGCCTGCAATGCAGGAGACCCAGGTTTGATCCCTGGGTCAGGAAGATCCACTGGAGAAGGAAATGGCAACCCACTCCAGTATTCTTGCCTGGAGAATCCCCTGGACAGAGGAGCCTGGTGGGCTACAGTCCGGGAGGTCACAAAGAGGCAGACACAACTTAGTGACTGAGTATAGACATATATGCAAGCATCCAAGAAGAATGAACACTTTCCCCCAAAGTATTCCACTTCCTGCTTAAACTGATACTAAAATTACACAATCGTCCTGCATATCTAAGTCAGAGCCATTCTATAGACAGGCTGCCATAAAATTAAGTCATTCATTCATTCTTTCATTCATTTACATGTTTAACAATTTTTCTTTTTTTTTCAATAGCTGATATATGCAAGGCCTTGTGTTAGGTAGCCAGGATCTAGAAATGGATAAGGGCACTAATCGATGTCCTCAGAAACCTTGGTCTCCTGATAATGCTAGATAGGTAAATATGCAAGTTCAAGGTAATAAATGCTATAGTTTCCTTTTACAGACTTCATGGCCATTTTTGAATGATGTATTAGGGGTCAGTGGATCTGCATGTCATCGTGGTGCTTTCAGTACCCCAAACCTGTAAAGACTTAATCCAGCCATGTGTTTTGTGTGAATTACAAGAAGGGTATAAGATGGGGAGGTGAAGGAATGATAATTTCTTCCTTACATTACTGGGGGGTCTTGGAGAAGCGAACCATATTTGCATGGAGTCCAAAACACCACAGTCTTGTTTTGAAGTGTCAGATCAATGGCACACATTCCACGCAGCTGAGCTTTGATGAAAACACTACTGCCTGTGCTTCTCATCCCAGCTCTTGAAGTCCTGCTGGAGTAGATTCATGCTTTACCATAGTGAAAATTTTCATCAAATTTAGAGGAGGAGTTCTGTAGCTTAGTGGTCCAGCTCTCAGCAGGAACCAGAGCTATGGGCTACCTCAGCAGCTCTTCTTTCCCACCAACTGACACCACTGAGTTTGTGTGAAATTATCATCTCTGTAAGTAATTTGGGAAAAGAAGTTGTTTTTGTCTTACTGTGGTAGAATTTATGTGTTAGTCTACAGTGATTTCCAGTCACCTTCATTCTTTAACTACAGGACCTATGGACTGTAGCCTGCCAGTTTCCTCTGTTCATGGGATTTTCCCGACAAGAATACTGGAGTGGGTTGCCATTTACTCCTCCAGGGGGTCTTCCCCACCCAGGGATAGAACCCGAGTCTCTTTCGTCTCTTGCACTGCAGGTAGATTCTTTACCACTGATCCTCTGGGGAAGCCTTCTTTAACTACAGTTCAGAGCCAAAAGGTATGTTGAACTTTGGGATACCAATAATAATAATATAATCAACATTTGTTGAACATTTACTAGGTACAAAACATGGTTCTTATTTCAAGTGCCTCTTATCCTTTTATCCTCACAACACCCCTGTGAGGTGGGTACTAACATAATCATCCTCACTTTACAGATAAGGTAACTGAGACATAAAGAGAGGTTAAATAGGAAATTCCCTGACAGTCCAGTGTTGGGACTCTGCTTTTCAATGCAGAGGGTATGACTTTCAGTCCCTGATTGAGGAAGCAAGGTCCCACATACTGTGGAGTGCTACCAAAAATCTTTATTAAAAAAACAAACAAAAAAAAGAGGCTAAATAATTTGTTTTACATTCACAGCTAGAAAGTAGTAATACTAAGATTTTAACTCAAAGTCCATTTGATCATAGCTCTCATGTTGACCTGTTAAACTAGATTATTTCAAATTAAAAAAAAAAAAAANTTGTTTGACCACTTCCAATTTGCCTTGATTCATGGACCTGACATTCCAGGTTCCTATGCAATATTGTTCTTTACAGCATCGGATCTTGCTTCTATCACCAGTCATATGCACAACTGGGTATTGTTTTTGCTTTGGCTCCATCCCTTCATTTTTTCTGGAGTTATTTCTCCACTGATCTCCAGTAGCATATTGGGCACCTACCGACCTGGGGAGTTCCTCTCTTGGTATCCTATCATTTTGCCTTTTCATACTGTTCATGGGATTCTCAAGGCAAGAATACTGAAGTGGCTTGCCATTCCCTTCTCCAGTGGACCACGATCTGTCAGACCTCTCCACCATGACCTGCCCGTCTTGGGTTGCCCCACAGGCATGGCTTGGTTTCATTGAGTTAGACAAGGCTGTGGTCCTAGTGTGATTAGACTGACTAGTTTTCTGTGAGTATGGTTTCAGTGTGTCTGCCCTCTGATGCCCTCTTGCAACACCTACCATCTTACTTGGGTTTCTCTTACCTTGGGCGTGGGGTATCTCTTCACGGCTGCTCCAGCAAAGCACAGCCACTGCTCCTTACCTTGGACGAGGGGTATCTCCTTACCGCCACAATTCCTGACCTTCAACCTGATGAGGGGTTAAATTCTGGATGAATATCATATCCAAATGAAAATATGATTTCTGTAAAAGTGCATAATTTCTTTCTCAATGTTAATTTTCATGAAAAATTCTACAAATGTTTCAACATTCTTTCCTACTGTCCTACAACACTTAAGGATTCATTTGATCTGGCCAAACCTGAGAAAAGGCAAAGTCTTTGTTTTCTGTGAATCATTCTGAGATTATGCAAATAAAGATAGGATTGCAAAAGTGTTACTGGCAAGCTCTGTTGTATCACCAAGAAATTTGTTTTAAAATTCAGGAATGAAGGAAACTTTCTAAAAAATTTCTTTCTGTGGAGATGGGAGGTCTGACTTTAGGAACTCAGCCATGTCCTGACCAAGTGAAGATAATAGAATCTCATCTCTTAGAAGACAGTGGAAGCTTATTCTGTTAACTTTATGTTTTACAGATAAAGAAGAATTGGGATGTGGTTGTGTGACTTGCTTGGTTTATGCAGACTTGGAACATCCCTAGTTTTCCTGTGATAACTTTTTCAGTCTTTTTAAAAATGAACTTTTGGAAAACTGAATTATAGCATACAGATAGAAATATGCAAAAATAAACCTAGAGCTCAATGAGTCACAAATTGAAAACATCCATATATCTACCAGTGAGACCAGGCTTAAATTTTAATTTTCCATTTTCGTTGCACGTAAAAAGTCCAGATCTCAAGCATTTCTGTACTGAGCTGTCAGAAATATGCTCTGTTCTCAAAAAGATGTCATGAGAACAACAGGTATTTATTATCCCAGTTGAGATTCTTTGATGCTGCAAAAAATGATATTCCAACCATGAAACTCTCCCAAGTGACATTTTCTCCAGGAAAGAACCTGCATTTTCATTCACATCACCAAAGGAGGAGAACTTTTTTCTCATACGGGTAGACCACTGGACCTGAGCTCATAGCCAGCCCCTGGCACTTACTAAGTGCTGAATGATGACAAAAGCAGGGGTGCTGTGATAGTTTATTATATTACATTTTATAAGTGTGAAAACATATCACAGAACATGGCACATGGTTGATAAAATTTTCTTCCTCACCTCTGACAAGTTTTGTTTATCAGCTAACATTTTAAAAGGCCTGCAATCCTTGCTTATCATGATAGTCATTTTATGATGTATGTGAAGTCAAATCATTATGCTGTACACTTTAAACTTATATAGTGCTGTAGGTCAGTTACAGCTCAGTAAAACTGGAAGAAAAAAAAAAAATCTGCAACTTTCAACCTTTTCCAGACAAGGAACAAGTTCAGAGGCCTATCAGAGTACTGTATTCCCTTGGCAGAATAAAACATTGTGTGCTGAACCCCTTCCCCAGCACCCCAACATTGTTATCCCGCTTCCCAAATAAGATGAACATGAACAAGGGTAGAATACAATGCCATTAAAATGAGCAGAGGGACAGTCTGAGGGCTGTGTCTGGAACTAGGGAGGGGCAGTCACTCTTCACCTTGATAAAGATGGGCATTTATACAAGGACAAATGACTCAGCTATCTTTGGCCCCAGCTACATGCGAAGCTCTCAGTATCCTCTGAATGTCTGCCCAGCCAGCAGCAAGGGGAACCCGAAGAACTGGGCCATGCAACCTGACCACCCTGAACCGAACTGACTCCCTTTTCATGTCAATCATCCAAATCATAGGTTTGCATAGGTCAGCAAATTCTTTTAAAAATTATTTTAAGATCCCCATTCTTGATAGCCACTCATTTCTCTTCAAACTCACAATGAATCTGTGATTATTCATTCAATATTTATTGGGTACACATAAAATGGCAAGCACTGTATATCTGTTATAAACAGAATAACTGAGAGTTCACCCTTTAAGAAGCAAGTGAGGACTGAACTATTAAAAAAAAATTTTTTTTTAAACTCTATGATCAACTTTGTTATTTATAAAATATTTCATTATAAAAACAATATCAAAATGTTAAAAAATCACCTGAAACATTTACAAATCTGATTATGAATTTACTTTTGTCTATTTTCTATCTTTGTTTATATACATATATAATTTAATTTTGATATGCTTTATTCATCAAACTTATATTGAGAACATAATGTATCTAGATTTAATGCAAGATGTTGGCAATACATACAGTTCAATCAAAACAGTCTCCATTTTCAAGTAGTCTAATAAAGAAGATAAATATGTGATGTGAATATTGTTATAAATAAGGTAATAGAACCTTAAGGAAGCACAGGAGCCATCAAAAAGAAGGGTGAAATAGCGCATTGTGTCCAGGGAACTAGCAGCAGTTCTTAACTGGAGCTGAGACGTATGAGGGCAGTAGAGTGAGAGGACAGGGTCTGCAGGTCAGTGTCCAGCAAGCGTGGCTCATGCTTGGGGCACCCACACCATTTAGCCACACTTGGAGAGTTTTGAAAGTGAAAGTGTTGCCAATAATGAAGATTCCAGAAAAACGGTGTAAACAAAGACAGCTCTTGAATAATTGAACTATATGGTCTTGCCCGGCTTCATGAGGGGACACTGGAGTCAGCTTCAGGATAAAAAATCAGAGGGCCAGGTCTGCATAGCTGCTTCTCACATACTTCTGCTGTCATTCACTGGCATTCTCCTTTCCAGTTTTTCTAGAGGATAAATGAAGAAATCAGAGCTGTACACTGGAAGAAGCTGAATCCTAATCTGTCAATGAGGGAAACCAAATTAGGAAACCTACGTCATGCAGCAGAATCAGTCCTTAAAGACTCAGAAATAGACAGAATCAAGCCAGAAACTGAGGTAAAGGAAGATAATTAAAATGCTGAGGCCTCGTCAATACAGGTGACAGGTAAAATACAGGACACCAGATATATGTGAATTGCAAATGAACAATGAAGAACCTTTTAGTGTAAGTATGTTCCAAATATTAAATGAGATATACCTAAAATAAAGGAGCATTCATTGCTTATCTTAAATTTAAATTTAATTGGTTGCGTTTATTTTTATTTGCTGAATCTAGCAGCCTTACTTGGGATGGACACAGACCCCAGGAATGCTTCTCTACAAAGGAAAGAGAGAGGTGTAGAGAAAACAAACACACACTGGCTTCTCCCCTGTCCCTGCCATGTTAGTTTCCAATGGTGTGTCTTACTAGCAGAATCTAGCTGGAAGCCAACTGGAAAAAAACGCTTAGGAAATGTTGGATTTCAGGCCCCTAGTCACAGCATTACAGAACAGAAGATAGAATAAGGCATCTGGAGATAACATAATTAGAAATCCTTTATATATGAAGTAAAATTTTAGTTTAAAATACTTATGAAAACGAAGATGCCTCTTGGTTAACGTCTTTCTGGACATGCTTTTGATTACCTACTTTGGTGCTCAGACATTTTGATTGCTTCTTTTGAAATGGGTAAAAGATAGCAATGATAACTGGAATGTGAGGTGTCATAAAAAAAAAAGAGGTCCACTCGGAAGTACCATAGGAATGCAGGACTGTTAATTCTGACCAGAAGTCCTTTTCAGGATGAGTGGCCTTTGAATGATATCTCATTTGCATAATGAAAGAGGAGGAAAGGGAAAGGCCTTCCCAGATGGACAATGAAACTGAAATCAGAGGAGAGGAAGTGTGCAGTGTGTTCTGAGAATAGCTGAGGTTTGATATAGCTGAGTAAAGAGGATGTGTGGGTGTGGGATGGGGATCGAATCTGGTCATGTGTAAAGAGTACCTTGTTTGGAGGATGCTTCAGTTCAGTTCAGTTCAGTCACTCGGTCGTGTCTGACTCTTTGCAACCCCATGATTCACAGCACACCAGGCCTCCCTGTCCATCACCAACTCCCAGAGTTCACTCAGACTCACGTCCATTGAGTCAGTGATGCCATCCAGCCATCTCATCCTCTGTCATCCCCTTCTCCTCCTGCCCCCAATCCCTCCCAGCATCAGAATCTTCTCCAATGAGTCAACACTTCACATGAGGTGGCCAAAGTACTGGAGTTTCAGCTTTAACATCATTCCCTCCAAAGAAATCCCAGGGCTGATCTCCTTCAGAATGGACTGGTTGGATCTCCTCGCAGTCAAAGGGACTCTCAAGAGTCTTCTCCAACACCACAGTTCAAAAGCATCAATTCTTTAGTCCTCAGCTTTCTTCACAGTCCAACTCTCACATCCATACATGACCACTGGAAAAACCATAGCCTTGACTAGACAGACCTTTGTTGGCAAAGTAATGTCTCTGCTCTTCAAATGCTATCTAGGTTAGTCATGACTTTTCTTCCAAGAAATAAGCGTCTTTTAATTTCATGGCTGCAGTCACCATCTGCAGTGATTTTGGAGCCCCCCAAAACAGTCTGACACTGTTTCCACTGTTTCCCCATCTATTTCCCATGAAGTGATGGGACCGGATGCCATGATCTTCGTTTTCTGAATGTTGAGCTTTAAGCCAACTTTTTCGCTCTCCACTTTCACTTTCATCAAGAGGCTTTTTAGTTCCACTTCACTTTCTGCCATAAGGGTGGTGCCATCTGCATATGTGAGGCTGTTGATATTTCTCCCGGAAATCTTGATTCCAGCTTGTGCTTCTTCCAGTCCAGCATTTCTCATGATGTACTCTGCATATAAGTTGAATCATAAATTAACAGTTTGGTTTTTGTTCTGCCATATAATGCATAAGCAATGGGGACTCATTCTTCTCATGATGTACTCTGCATATAAGTTGAATCATAAATTAACAGTTTGGTTTTTGTTCTGCCATATAATGCATAAGCAATGGGGACTCATTCAAAGACTCTGAAGCCAAGAAAATAGATTTGAACCGCGTGTATTTGAGGCCAGATTAATGGATGAGATTTCTCAGAAAGCA
>SJYX01016352.1:4974-62755 GCA_006410675.1 Oreotragus oreotragus | reverse complement strand
GTCTTTTAATTTCATGGCTGCAGTCACCATCTGCAGTGATTTTGGAGCCCCCCAAAACAGTCTGACACTGTTTCCACTGTTTCCCCATCTATTTCCCATGAAGTGATGGGACCGGATGCCATGATCTTCGTTTTCTGAATGTTGAGCTTTAAGCCAACTTTTTCGCTCTCCACTTTCACTTTCATCAAGAGGCTTTTTAGTTCCACTTCACTTTCTGCCATAAGGGTGGTGCCATCTGCATATGTGAGGTTGTTGATATTTCTCCCGGAAATCTTGATTCCAGCTTGTGCTTCTTCCAGTCCAGCATTTGTCATGATGTACTCTGCATATAAGTTGAATCATAAATTAACAGTTTGGTTTTTGTTCTGCCATATAATGCATAAGCAATGGGGACTCATTCAAAGACTCTGAAGCCAAGAAAATAGATTTGAACCGCGTGTATTTGAGGCCAGATTAATGGATGAGATTTCTCAGAAAGCAAATATAGAGAAATGGGTCTCAACCTTGTAAAGCCCATGGCCCTTATTGATAAACAATAAATATTCACAGATACCCATCTTGGGGAATCTTTATGACACCTACTATAAATCACTGCTTTCTTCTGCTTACTACCCCTGCCACATTCAGTTTTGTCAAAGTTTCTTTTGGTAGTATTTTGAAATAAATAATAAGCTTCTCTCTCCTAAACCAAAATATGTAATTCCAAAAACGTTTTGTTTATCAAATTCTATTAATGCCGTACTCATAAGCTATTTAGAGAAGGCAATGGCAACCGACTCCAGTACTCTTGCTTGGGAAATCTCATGGACGGAGGAGCCTAGTAGTCTGCAGTCCATGGGGTCACAAAGAGTCAGACACGACTGAGCGGCTTCACTTTCACTTTTCACTTTCCTGCATTGGAGAAGGACATGGCAACTAGTGTTCTTGCCTGGAGAATCCCATGGAGAGAGGAGCTTGGTGGGCTGCTGTCTATCGGGTTGCACAGAGTCGGACACGACTGAAGTGACTTAACAGCAGCAGCAGCAGCATAAGCTATTTGAGGTAATTGTTCAAAGTTATTTCATGAACACTTTGGCGATGCACATTATTTCTCATTGCAGTTAAAAAGAAATCAAAGTTGTAAGAGGACAGGGTGGGATAACATCTACATGATGTAGTTGTTATGACTTCATGCTGCTTCCAAATAAAATGGAGCAGGACCCTATGGTCCTTGCCTTCCCCTACCCTCGTGTCCTCTGTCTGCTTTTTGTATGTGGAAAATTTTAGTCAAAGGATAAGTTTAATCAGAGAAGTGAGAAATGCGGAAACAAAGGAAAACAGTCAATAATGATCATGTAGTCATTAAACCTAGTCAGGGGCCTTTAGTTCTTTCTCAAGGTCTATAGATAATATTCTGGGCCATATTCTGTGAGCCGTCTTATAGACACTGAAACCCCAGGGTGGAAAGGTTAACGACACGATGACCAGACTGTACCCAGGATATGGGCTGCCACAATTCTGAGAACTGGCCACAAAGAAATGGAAACAAATGAACCCTGGAACCGAAGATTGTTTTATTATTGGTCATGGGAATAGTAGATAGGTTTATATTTGCTTGGTCAAATGAATATTCATTGGAAGGACTGATGCTGAAGGTGAAGCTCCAATACTTTGGCCACCTGATACAGACTCATTGGAAAAGACTCTGGGAAAGATTGAGGGCAGGAGGAGAAGGGGACCACGGAGGGTGAGATGGTTGGGTGGCAACACCGACTCAATGGACATGAGTTTGAACAAGCTCTGGGAAATAGGGAAGGACAGGGAATCATGGTGTCCCACAGTTCATGGGATCTCAAAGAGTTTTACACGACTTAGCAACAGAACAATAAAAACAATGAGATTTATTGTTAGCAACTTTTTTGAGAGGTAATGTAAAGTTGTATCTTGGCTCCTTGCAAAAGACTACTATGCTCCATTTCCAGTGTCTGTTTGATGGTTAATTTTATGTGTCACTTTAAAGGGGGATGCCCATCCAAGATGGCAAAACATTACTTCAGGGTGTGTTAGTGAGAGTATTCCTGGAAGAGATTAGCATTTGAGTCAGTAAACTGAAGTTTGTCCTCACCAGTGCAGGAGGGTATCATCCAATCCATCAAGTGCTTGGTGGAACAAAGAAGAGGCTGCTGCTGCTGCTGCTCAGTGACTTCTGTCATGTCCAACCCTTTGAGACCCTATAGGCTGTAGCCCACCAGCCTCCTCTGTCCGTAGGATTCTCCAGGCAAGAATACTGGTGTAGGTTGCCATGCCCTCCTCCAGAGGATCTTCCCAACCAGGGATTGGCCCTACAGCTCTTGTGTTTCCTGCATTGGCAGGCAGATTCTTTACCTGGGAAGTGGGCACAGAGGCTACTAAGAAGCCTAGTGGAAGAATCTGTGACTCTGTCTCAGGTCAAGGGAGCCTTCCCAGGGCTGCTGCATCATGCTGAGTCTGAGGCCCAGTGCATCATGCATGTTAGAGGCAAAGGGCAACCCAATACTCTCCAAGACTTCAACCTTTCTTGGAGAGTTCAGCTTGTAGGGGGCTTCCTTTCTTGAAAGCCACAGCTTTCTTTTCCATCAAAGTATTCCTCCTATAGAGTGCTGCTTCCCTAGAGGTTTGGGCAAAAAGGGCCCTGAACAGCATCTTGATACCTTCTCTATGTCAGCTACCCTCCAGAGTTTCTATTTCAGGTTGGAGAAGTGCCTCCATTCCTCAGATCATGTGTTGGAGCTAGCTGGCCAACATCAACCAGTTCGATGACCTGACCAAGCTTGTCCCCAGCTGGGGTTATTAGCTTCTTGCTTTTCCTCAAATGTTTACTGATGATGTTCGCTCCCATCCACATATACATGGTCTCCAGAATTCTTGTTACAGGCTTACAATAATCCAGTATCTGACACAGCCTATGAATAACAAACATCAGTTTCATAAGGAAAGAGGAGGGACGTAACCTCTCAGCTGTGATCCAGAATACCAAATATGTACATTTGTAGTATAGAAATATCATGAAATGCTAATTTAAATAATGTTCAGGGAGCCCCCAAATTATAAGCCAGTCACCCAAGAATCCCAAGTCACAGGGACAGGCAAGGAAATTTGTAGAAAATGTGACTGCATACCTACAAAACTCAGAGAACTGAATGACAAACTAAGACATTCTGGCCAAGACACAAGATCAACATACAAAGATAGGAGCATTCCTCATAGCCAGCAATAATTGAGGAAAAACCCCATTCTCAATAGCAATAGAAACTGTAAAATATTGAGCAGTAAACTCGGCAATATGTGCACAAGGCCTGTATGAAGAAAATATTAAATCTTTACTGCTGGTCTTTAAAAAATCAGCCAAATAAAGGAAGAGATATAACATTGTAAAAATGCCAGTTCACTCCTAAAGTAATCTGTAAGTTAAATTCAGCCTCAGTCAAAATGAACCAGTAACAAATATTTGTAGAACATTTAATTATGAGTCAGTTAACTATTTTAAGCATCGGAGGTACAGTGATGATTGACAGCATCTCTGCTCTCACATTTACATTCTAATGCAAGATGGGTGAACGTGAAAGTCGCTCAGTCTTTTCCAGCTCTTTGTGACTATACACAGTCTGTGGATTTCTCCAGGCCAACATATTGGAGTGGGTAGCCTTTCCCTTCTCCAGGGGATCTTCCTAACTCAGGGAGCGAACCCAGGTTTGCTGATCCAGGGATCAAACCCAGGTTTGCTGATCCAGGGATCAAACCCAGGTCTCCTGCATTGCAGCCAGATTCTTTACCAGCTGAGCTATAAGGGAAGCCCAATACAAGGTGAGAGCGGGGAGATAAATACATCAACAAATAAACAAGATGCAAGATTTCTTTCCTCATTCTGGGACTCAGGCTTATGGAGCAGCCTCTGCCATGAACACTGCCGGTCACCGTGGTGCAGGGGAAAGAGAATTCTGAGGGATCTTACATAGCCAATTAAATGTTCTGGGCCACAGGCACCCCTTCCACTTCGGCTCACAATTCATGAGCCAGAAGGAGTTCCATGGCCTCATATGACCACAAGGAGGCAGGAAGTGCTGTCCCACTGTGCACCCAGCAAGGGAGCAAACCAGATCAGTTTGTCAAATAGTGTGAATAACTACCTCATCCTAATGATGGTCTGATTTTTTTTTTTAATCATTCTGCTTTTTAAGTTTAGATTCTTAAAGTCTGGAATTTCTTTATGAACAGTATATCTGGTTTCCAAATGTATAGTAAATCTTTCAATACTGCAAATTTAAAAGACACCTATTTTTTAATAGAAAAAAAAACTCAGTGGGTCAACAACTTAGAGGTTCTATTTTGCTCGCATGCAGGGATTTTTTTTTTTAAGAATAAGGACAAAAATGGATGCTCTAAAAAAGAAAAATAAATTTAAAAAAAGAATAAGGACATATTGCCACTACTAATAAATTTATTTGTGTATGTGATCAGATTTAAGATACAATTTGGAGGCAGTAGCCACAGGACTTGCTAATGAATGAGATATGAGTAAGAGAACATTCAAGATATTAATAACTCCTAAGTTTTTTGACTAAACTAAGAGGATAATGATGCCATTTACTGAGAAGAGGGAGAATTGGGCTTTAAGGAGAAAAGCCACAGTTAAAATGTATGTCCTTTAATAAAATTTGACAAGCTGATTGAAATTTGGCATAGAAGAAAAAATAGGCAAAAAAACCCCCACAAATAATCATTAATAATAAGCCGTTCAAAAAACATTACATAGTGGGAGGTGTAGAGACAAGTATATAGTACACTGACGCACACACACACACGCACACACAGTGTAAGTCAATTCACAGTAGACAGGTAGCATAAGCATGAAAATATACAATTCTTGTTATAAGCTACCAAGAATCTAAGTTTGTTCATTATTATTGCACAGCCTAGCTTATTCTGGTTGATATACTGTGAAAACACACATATGCAGAAATGAACCAGGTATCTGTGTACTTATAAGGAAAGTTTGCTAAAAAGATATTATTAAGGGAAAGAAACAAATTCTACAATAATACAGCTGGTAAAATATCACTTTATGTTAACCCCCACTCCCACAAAATAGTAAACTATATATTTCTCAGATATATGTATGTTAATGTAAGGAAAGAAAATCTAGAAAAAGACACATGAAACTAGTAAGAGTTTATCTTCCTCTGAGGGAGGCTTGGTTATAAGGAGATTTTTGCTGTAGCTGCATTTTTAAAATACAGTAAAAAAAAAATTTAACTAAAAAATGCAAAACATCACAATATGAAAGAAATTATATACTGTATATACACATTAAAAGAAAAGGAGAAGAAGGGAATTCCCTGGCAGTTCAGTTGTTAGGACTTCAGCACTTTCACTGCCAAGGACTCGGGTTCAATTCCTGGTCAGGGAACTAAGATCTCAAAAGCTGCACAGCATGGCCAAAGAGAAAATAGTAAGAAAGGAAGAAAAGGAGGGAGGGAAAGAGGAAGAAGTAAAAGGGTAAATGGTTACCAGGGTCTCTCCCACTCAGTTAAGGAAATAGAACATCATCTATACCGTGAAGACCTCTGGGGGCCCCTAAATGATTGATTCCCCGTCCTCATCCAGAAAAATAACTATTAACCTGTAGCTAGGGTTACTCACTCCTTGCTTTTTGTTTTAGGTTTTTTTCTATAGAAAAAATATTCAGCATTATATAAGTAACATATAAAAAATAATACTTGTTACTTTAAGCTGTATATTGTTTAATAAGTAATAAGACCTAAGTTATATATTGCTAATGTATAAAAAGTAACATATATATTCTAAGTAATATTTCGTTTATGTTCTACTTTACTAATTTCTGTTTTTATCTTCATTATTTCCCACATTCTGCTTTTTCTGCTTTGTCTCTTGTTTTTGTTGCTTGTTTATAATATCTGAAAATGAGTTCTCATTTATTCTCTGTTTTTCTTTTCCATATAAGCATTTATCTGTAAATTCCCCCAAAGTGACATTTTAACTGCATGCCACAGATTTTTACTCATTTTCTAATTACCATTGTAATTTTTTCCTTTGACTCTTCAGTTATTTAGAAGTATTTTTCTAAATTTGCAAATATGTGGAAGTTTCATTATTTTTTCTAGTTTAATTTTATGCTGGTCAAGAATATTTGTTCTTGGACATTTATTGAAATACTTTATGTCCTAGTATGTGGTAATTTTTTTTTAAAGTTCCACATACATTTGAAAGGGATGTGTATTCTCTAATATTTGGGTACAATATTCTATGTCTGTTAGGCCAAGTTTTGTAATTGTTTCTCAGAACTTGTCTGTCTGATCTATTGATCAAAGAAAGAAGAATGTTAAAATATTCCTAACAGTAATATGATCATTTCTTCTTCAACTTTTGACAATTTTGCATCTCATATGTTGAAAATATTTTAAGTGCTGACAAAGTTAAAATTTTTATATCTTCCTCATGGATTGAATTTTTTTCAATATGTAATGACCTAGTTGACCTCTAGCAATACTTATTTTTGAAATTGAGTTTGTCTGTTTCTGCTTTAGCCATCTCAGTTTCCTTTCGGTTAGTGTTTACTTGCATTCCTTTCAAACCTGTGTTGTTATGGTGAGATGTGTATCTTCTTGAAAGCAAAAAGCTGAACTTTTAAAAAATTCAATCTTTGCATCAGAAGAATGGAGTTTCTTGAGATTGACTGTGGTTTATCATTTTATTTTATATTTTCCATGTACTCCACTCTTCAACGTTTTCACTCTGTTTTTCCCTTTTTATTCATTTTTCATGGGGAAACAGTGGAAACAGTGTCAGGCTTTATTTTGGGGGGCTCCAAAATCACTGCAGATGGTGACTGCAGCCATGAAATTAAAAGACGCTTACTCCTTGGAAGAAAAGTTATGACCAACCTAGATAGCATATTCAAAAGCAGAGATGTTACTTTGCCAACAAAGGTCCGTCTAGTCAAGGCTATAGTTTTTCCTGTGGTCATGTATGGATGTGAGAGTTGGATTGTGAAGAAGGCTGAGTGCCAAAGAATTGATGCTTTTGAACTGTGGTGTTGGAGAAGACTCTTGAGAGTCCCTTTGACTGCAAGGAGATCCAACCAGTCCATTCTGAAGGAGATCAGCCCTGGGATTTCTTTGGAGGGAATGATGCTGAAGCTGAAACTCCAGTACTTTGGCCACCTCATGCGAAGAGTTGACTCATTGGAAAAGACTCTGATGCTGGGAGGGATTGGGGGCAGGAGGAGAAGGGGACGACAGAGGATGAGATGGCCGCATGGCATCACTGACTCAATGGACGTGAGTCTGAGTGAACTCTGGGAGTTGGTGATGGACAGGGAGGCCTGGCGTGCTTTGATTCATAGGGTCGCAAAAAGTCGGACACGACTGAGCGACTGAACTGAACTGAACTGATTCTTTTTTCATCTTTATTGATTTGGAAAACAAAGAATCTAATTGTACTTTTTAATGGTTACTGAAAGAGGCAGAGTTCTGAGATAGCTCCCCCCTGATTCCCATCCTGTCATGTCCCTTTCCATGAGTGTCGGTGGGGACTGTAAATATAATGGATATTACCATCTTGATTAAATCATATGGCAAAAGTGAAAGAATTTTGAAAATACAATTAAGGTTCCACTTTTGTTGACTTTGAGTTGATTAAAAGGGAGATTATCCTGAGTGAGCCTGACCTAATCAGGAGAACCTGTAGGAAAGAATAGGCCCTTCCAGAAAAGGGAAATTTGAAGCAGCAGACTTTTCTTGCTGGCCTGGAGGGACACAAAGAGTCATATCGTGACTTGCCTAGAGGGCAGCCTCTGGTAGCTGAGGCCTCTGGCCTATAACCACAAGAAACTGCATCCTGCCAATAACCTGAATGAACTGGAAAAGGACCCTGAGTTCCCAGTGAGAATCCCAGCCTGGCCAACACCTTGACGGCAACCTTGTGAGCGACGCTGAGCAAAGGATTCAGCTATGCCATGCCTGAAATCCTGACTCACGGAAACTGAGAAGCAGATGTATATTATTCTCAGAAGCTAAATTTGTGGGAATTTGCTAGGTAGCAGTGCATATGAATGAATATAGTTACCTTGGAAATTTTAAGTTTATATTTAACTTAATGCCTGAAGAATAATCAGTGTGGTTATCCACGCTTAGGAAAATTAAAGAACCTTAGAATGTTTTAATTCCTTTCACCACTCTCATTATACATTCTGCTGTTGTCTAGTTGTGTCTAGCTTACCTTATTTAACTCTCAAAATAAACATTATCATTGGTTTATTCAATAAACGTTTGCTTAGATTTATGGACATGTTTACCATAGTCTTTGCTCACTATTTTTTCTTATTCACTTTTCTCTTTCTGTGCTTTTTATCTCTCATCCTAAAGTGCATTCTCTAGATCTTTGAATAAAGTTTTGCTGTAATAAAAACTCTCAATTTTTTCAGTCAGAAATTACTTAATTTTAACCTCATGTTTGAAAGATAATTTTGCTGCATATAATAGGATATTTTGACATTTATCTTCTCTCAGCACATTTGATGTACCATTCTGCTGTCTTCTGGCTTCCTTTGTTGCTGTGGGAAAACCTTCAGTTGAAATACAGTTCTTTTATAGATAACACTGTCTTTTCTCTTCATGCTCCTAATAGAGTCTTCTTCCGTATGGTGTTCTAAAATGTCACTCTAATATGACTAGTTGTGGATTTCTTTTTACTTACACTGTCTGCAGTTCTTTCTGTTTTCTGATCCGTGTATTGGTATTTCTCATCAATAGAGGAAAAGAAGAAATTCTCTCCTCAAATTTTGGGATTTTCGGCTATTATTTCTTGGAATAGTATAATTTCTCCCTTATTTGTTATCTCCTCCTGAAACTGCAATTAAACATTTCAGAACTTCTCTCTGTGTGTCCTCTTAATATTTCTTTTGTAGTTTCATTCTCTTTGTCTTCTGAATTTGTTGTAATTTCCTCCAATCTATTATATATTGTCTCTTCAACTGAGCCTAATCGACTCTTCAAGACTTCTGCTGAGTTTATAATTTCAGTTATTACATCTTTAATATGTAGTAGTTCTTCTTGGTTCTTTTTCAAATCTCTGTGGCCAATTCTGATAATTTATAGTTTGGTATTCTTTCAATAATCTTTTATATACATTAAACATATTGATACTTATATTTTATTCTATACCAGATCATTCCATTATTTGAAGACTTTGATGCCTGACTTAGCATTGTGCTAGTTCTGCTATTTCCTCGCATATTGCTTCCTCTTGGTATTAGGGATACTCCCAGGCACGTTTCCTGAAAGTTTCATGTGTCTGTTTTTGCCTGGGCCGGGTCTGCGTTGCTGTGTGTGCTGCTCTCCAGCTGCAGCGCACAGGCTTCTCATCGCGGTGGCTTCTTGTGTTACGGAGCACAGACCCTCGGGTGCACAGGCTTCAGCAGTTGCGGTACGTGGGCTCAGTGGTTGCGGTACATGAGCTCAGTAGTTGTGGTACATGGGCGCAGTAGTTGTGGCTCACTGGCTTAGTTGCTCCACATCATGTGAAATTTTCCTTGACCAGGGATTGAACCTCTGTCTCCGGCACTGGCAGGGGGATTCTTTACCACTGAACCACCAGGGAAGCCCCAGCTACATTTTTGGCTTGGGGCTTTTTTTTTTTTTTGAATGTACAGTTCTAAACACATGTGGAAGTAGGTTGATGAGTAAGAATTCTCAGGCCTTTCTCTTCTTGGTTCAGCTCTGCTCAGAATCCAAGTGAAATTACCACTAATCCTTTGCTGTATGGGATTTTACTAGTTCAGTCACCAGAAGAGTCATCCTTGAAGATACCCCATCTAGCTCCCATCTTACTTTGGACCCTGGTATATTCTTTGTCCTTGAAGCATTGGGCCCATTAAAACTCGGACTGTTGGCCACTAAGGATCACGTAAACATTCAGGGCTTTGCTATCCCTACAGATTTTGCTTTCTTTTCACCCAGCCTATAAATAATTCCCTTAATTTCTCACCAGTTCAGCCTCAGACAGATATACATAAAATATTTTTATTTGTTTTGATATTTTATATGAGATTTTTACGTGTGCTATCCTGGGAAGGATTTTACTTAAGGCCTAGTTCATCATGTTACTAGAAATTGTTTACAGTTTTAGTGAGAATGTACTCATATTTTAGAATTTTAAAGACATTTAAAATATTAGAGGAAAATGTTGAAGAATATGTTAATAACATTGGTGATACACAGCCTTCTTAAACTAAAATCCCAAAATTATAAAGCCTATAAAGAGTTAATATTGATTGCTACACTTAATCAGCATTTCTGTATTAAAACACCTTAAACAAAATCAAAAGACCAAAAAAGCTATAGGAAACATTAACAATATAGAATGAAAATTTCATGTACATAGTACCTAATAAATTCATACAAGTCAATAAAGAAGAGGGGACATATGGTTTTGCAGCATTAGCCTGCTGTGGCTCCCTCTGCCTGGCAAAGCAGTAAAGCTATTCTTAAAAAGGAAATTCCCTGGTGGTCCAGTGGTTAGGACTCCATGCTCTCATGGCCAAGGGCCTGGGTTCTATCCCTGGTCAGGGAACTAACATCCCACAAGCCACACAACACAGCCAAAAAATGAATAAATAACAAAGATAAAAAGACACACAAACAAATTAGAAAATGAGCAGAGGATATGAACAGACAATTCACAAGAGGATATACAGATGGTCAGATATTTTGTGAAAATATGCTGGATATCACTGGTCACTAGAGAAATGCATATTAAAATAATAAGATACTATTTTTCACCCATCAGACAACAATTGATAATATGTTAGACTCAATTACTATTAGAGGGAGTACAAATTGATACCTGCCTTTTGGATGGTAGCTTGGCAATATATCTACTAAGATTTAAAATATATTATTTTGGGGGATTTTGAGCCAGTGGTTAAAGGGTATACCCATTCTTGAAAAATCTTCAGTAATTAATAATTTCTTCATATAAATCAGTGAGTGAAAATTTTCTGAACTCCAAGAAACACATATCAGAAACATTTTTAAGAAAAGTCATTTTATTTCCTTTGCCAAATAATATTAAGTGCTCAGATAGTACACACTTTGTTTTCTCACCACTTAGATAGTGACGTTTACCACATTAACTGTTGCAGCATGTCCATGGAGCAGATACAAGCAAGTCTTGAGGTCTATCACCTTGCCTATGACCTGGGGACTCTGATTCTCTTGATATGACCCACCTTTCCCTTCTTGAACAAGATGACAGACAATAATGACTAATGACATTTCCTTTCTCATTTGGAGTATGGAAGGCCACTTCCTCTGTTCATTTATAGAGGTATCACAAAGTAGTAGGATGCAAAATCTTTGACATAATGCAAATGCATGGGAAAGGGCTCGGAAGGATATTTTCCACACTGCTCTGCTGTGGAAAAAGACAACCATAGGATGGGATGTCAACGGGATGTTAAATGACGTCATGTGATTTCTATCTGTGGTCGTATAATTTACATAAATTATCACCTGGGACTGGCATAGTCTAAGTCTTGCCATGTCATTCTGCCCTCATACATTTTAGCAAGCCTATTTGGGTTACAAGCAAGGAAACATTGCATGGCAAATGGCCGAGAAAGCCTCTTTCTCAGGATATTCCCTAGAATTTACACGTACCCTTTAACCTAGCAAGTCAACCTCTAAGGATCTGTCATTTAAAAAAGCACTTGCACATGTGTCTAAAGAAACATGTTCATTGTGGATAAAATAAGTGCATGTTCATTGTTTATAAAAGTGAAAAATTACAAACAGCCTGTTTAGTGTCATCGATAAGTGAGGATGCTCAGTCGTGACGACTGAGACCCCATGGACTATAGCCTTACAAGGCTCCCCTGTCCATGGGATTTTTCAGGCAAGAGTACTGGAGTGGGTTGCCGTTTCCTTCTCCAAGGGATCTTCCCAACCCAGGGATTGAACCCAGGTCTCCCGCATTGCAGGTAGATGTTTTACCGTCTGAGCTACCATAGGGTCATCAATAAAGAAGAAGTTAAATATATTTTAGATGTATTTTCTTTCCTCTGTGCTAAAGAATACTTACAGCAACTACACAAGAACAAGGGAGATGACTGGACAGTGACATAAAAAGATATCAAGTAATTTAGTGGAGAAAAAAAAAAGCAAGCTGTTAAACAGTACCCAACAGCATAAAATTATTTAGGTTAAATATGTATAATATGTATATTAACATATGTAATATGGTGGTAATAACATATTAGTATACACATTTATGTCTATTTTAGTAGGTACATAACGCATCTATAAAGGGGGGTAGAAGCTATTCCTACACTGTTGTGAGATGAAGGAGATCGCCATGGAGTTGTAAAGGGCTTCTGCCATCCCTTTTTTGTTTGTTTGTTTGTTTGTTTGTTGCATTTTTTGTTTGTTTTGGCTGTGCCTTATGGCTTGCAGGATCTTAGTTCCCCAAACCCAGGCTCACTTCAGTGAACTGCCAGGGAATTCTCAATCTCTGCATTATTTTATCATGTTATATTGATAATATCTTCATACAGTACTTGGGTAATTAAGCAACTTTTAAAAATAATTTGTTTTTATAAAGGAGAGGTTGGTTGAGATTAAAGGAGATGGAGGGAGATGCTTGATCCATGCATGTCCAGGCTATCAAGGAGGTAAGAGAAAGTCTGAAGTGAGGATCTGAGGGCAGAACTTGTTGGATTCATGCATTCATTTAGTTTCATTCCTAAAACTTCCATTGTTCATTAACTATATACTAGGTATTGAATAAAGGAATATTCAGGGTTCACAGAGAAGTAAATACAGATTGATAGTGCAGTGAGGTGAGCAGTAAGACCTAGCTATGCTTAGTGAATCAGAAAAGTACAGAAGATAGGAGAAGCTCCCCATGCCCATCCAAGAACAAGAGCTGGCTTTCTGGCCTTCCACTGTCTCCAAGTGAGCACTGCCATGGTTGGAAGCCAAGACTGACCCTGTGTGTGCCCTGTGCATTACATCAGGAATTGTAGGACTTCTAGCAAAGTAAGATCTGTGCTAAGGGTGGACAACAGGATCTCCTCCATAGCTAACAAAACTTTCTGAGCTCAAATGACATGAACAACAGGATTTTAGTACCTTTACCCATCTCTCTCTACCATTACCATGCACTTACTGTGATAGTTTAAATTTCTTTAACAGCATATAGTATCTTTCATTATTAAAGACGTGAAATTTTTAGTGAAAATGCTTTCTGAAAGCTGTCCACACTAAAATATACATATCAATCTGTAGGCAACAAATAAGGAACAAATAAATGGATGACCAAATAAATAAAGTCAGATCCTCCTGAAGTTTGACAAAATGGGGAAAGAGAAAGTAACTGCTATAACAGATTAATATTATGATATCAACCATTTCCCCGCCCCCCATACTTCCCATTTGTCCTGTGATCTCTCCCTCAACTTCAGGCAGCAGAGGGGAACTCCTTCTAAGGCCTTGAGGAAGGAAGGTCACAACAGAGAACCAAAGAGTCCATTTTCACTCAACTCTTGAGTTTCAAACCAGATTTTTTAAAATCTCTGGCACAGACAGTTGATTAAGAGGAAGGGTTTTTAAGGCTCAAAAGCTAAAACCAGTGCCACCGACACTTGGTTTTAAAGGAAGACATGATGTCAGGATGAGGTGTCCTTCCTCTATTAGTCTGCAAGGGCAGCCATAACAGAATACCATGGACTGGGTACCAGATAACAGAATATCAAAGGCAGAAACTGATATTCGCACAGTTCTGGAAGCTGCAAGTCCAAGATCAAGGTGCCAGCAGTGTGCCTCTGATGAGGCCTTTCTTCCTGGCCTGTGTCCTCACGTGGTCTTTCTTCTGTCTGTGGCTTCCTGGTGTCTCTTCCTTTTTTATATGGCTCTAATCCAATAGGCCTTATCCTTATGACCTCATTAAACACTAATTACCCCCTGAAAGGTCTCATCTTCACATACAGTTACATTGGGGGTTAGGGCTACAAATAGGGAGAGTCACAGTTCGGTGTCCACAACAGTTCCTTAAATTTGTTAGATGAGCTCTATCCAAAAGAAATACAATGTGATTTAAATTTTCTAGTAGCTACATTTTTTAAAGTAAAAAGAAAAAAATGAAATTGTAACACTATTTTACACTTAATTTAACATATCCAAAATAGTATCATTTCGATATGTATGTAAGCTATATTAAAAATATTAATGAGATATTTTAGAATATTTTCTTCAAATAAGTCTTTAGAATTAGTGTGCATTTTTGCTTTGCATCCATCCCATTTTGGACCAGCCACGTTGTAAGAGCTCAGTAGCCACACATGACTAGTGGATACTGTAATGTTAGATAATCTCCAAGGAGAAGAGAGAGAGACAGTCAGATATAAAAGAGCAAGAGAGAGTAACTCAAGATAAGACTGAGGCCCCAGAGGAAGTCGGGTGGGGAGGAGTCAGGATGACTGTTAGAATTCTCAGAGTTTTGGGGATCTGAGAGCAGAGGGACCTGTGTTCATTCTCAGGTGAGACCGAGGCAAACAAGAATGGGTAGACGTAGCAACCAGATGTGTCTAAGACAGCCCTGCAAGTCTCCAGAATGGCACCGGAGGACATCCAAGTTTCCCAGTCCCTAAGAGAGGTGAAGACATGGCTCAGGAAGAATCACCTCAGTCAAGAGAAGGAGCTGCTGGGATTTCCCCAGTGGTCCAGGGCTAAGACTGCTCACTCCCAAGGCAGGGAGCCCAGGTTTGATCCCTGGTGAGGGAAGTAGATCCCACGTGCCTCACCTAAGCGTTCATATGCCGCAACTAAAGATCCCACATGTCACAGTTAAGACCTAGTGCAGCCAAATAGGTAAATGAAAATAAATTAAAAATAAACATACAAGAGAGCATAGCTAAACTGAAATTTTTAAAGAAGATAAGGAGCTGCTATAGCAGGACTGATGACTGGGGATCACGGGAGCAAGGACACGAGCAGTGAATGTCAGCCTCAAGGGGCATTTGTGAACCTGGCGCTTCACCTTGTGTGGCACCTGGAACTTAGATGCCACTCTGGGGAGATGGGGGTTGGAGTTTTGAATTCATGGAATTTACCAGACGTGGCGAAAAAAACTCAGAAGTCAACTTATCTACAATCTTCTGAGCTATATTTCCACTATCAGGCAGAATAGAAGCCTGAAATATCAGGTTCAGTGATCACTTTTTATGTTCAGTTTTGTGAAATGAAAACATAGCTCTGGCTACTCCAGATTCTGTGCACAGGGGAGCAGTAATTACCCAAAAGGTGAAAGAGTCCCTCAAAGCGCAGCCAGGGCTTTAAAGCCGTCTAGCAGGGAGGCCTCTGTCAAGGCCCAAAGCCCAGCCCAGCAGAGGGAGTGAAGGCTCAGGAGGATCCCCAGGTCACTCTGTGGAGGTATTTTATTCTGATCATGTTTCCCTCCACACACACCTTATTTCTTCTCTGTTGTCCCTGTATTGATCCCCCAGAATTCACTGTCCCTTCCTCTAAGCTGGTGTTCCTGGGAGAGCAGGAAGTTAAGGCTGTGAAACTGTTGGAATTTATTGCCCTGAGCCAGAGAGGGTAGACACCAGAAAGCAAAGGACTTCACAGCTTAGCTGTCAATGGATTTGATTGGCTTCCCCAACTCTGGCTTCCAGATTCCCAGGTTTGTGGCCCTTTCTTTGTTCCCTGGCACAGATCCTGTTAAGCCTTTTTCCCAGGGCTGGACTCCTGGAGTACCAAATACACCCTCACTCTTACATTCCCCGAGAGAGCGGAGGCCTCCTTAAATTTGTCACCCAAGGTACCTCACTGCCTCGGCCCAGCCTAGGCCCTGTGGCTTTCTCCTACCAGGAAGTAAAACTGCTTCCTGCCTAGCCCCTCCTGTGGTCTGCCTTTGTGGGCAGCCTTGCTGCTCTCTTCTCAGAGCCCGAGATCTCCCTGCCACACACTCATCTCATGCAACAATGAAGCAAACGCAAAGCAGCAGGAGGTCAGTCCTGTATATCACCCACTGGGTGGGTATATATCGCCCCACTTTTTTTTTTCCTTAAGTTTTAGAATTATAGCATTTTAGACCTAGAAGAGACTTTAACGATCATGTAATTTTATGTGCCTACTAATATTCAGGATTTTGAGACTTTATATTTGTTTATTGGTTCATTTTACTTTGGAAATTTTCAAAGGGCTATTAATTAAGGTGTTTTTGTAACAAGTAACTTAGAGAGGAAAAGTCATTCCCAGGACTGTCACCTGTTGAGAAGATAGTAAAATCCGGGTCAGCTCAAAATCTGGAGCTCCCAGCAATCAGTAACACGATAATCAGAGCACTGATAACAAGAGAGTTAAGGGCTTCCCTGGTGGCTCGGTGGTAAAGAATCCACCTGTTAATGCAGGAGGCGCAAGAGACTGGGGTTTGATCCCTGGGTTGGGGAGATTCCCTGTAGAAGGAAATGGCAACCCACTCCAGTATTTTCGCCTGGGAAATCCCACGAACAGAGAAGCTGGCAGGCTACAGTCTATAGGTCACAAAAGAGTCAGACATGACTTAGCAACTAGATTGACTTCAAGCAGATATACCCTTAAGGATTGGATGGGACCAAAAGCAATATTAAAATTAAAAATTTGAAGGTAAAATTATGAAACCCCTAGAGGACCAGTTTGAACAACACTAAAATAAGTAAAGTCAACTGCTAGTATGTAATTCTATATCCTCACTCATTAGAGACTGACAGACTGTCATTGCTAAGTGAGTCTAACATAGCATTTCCCTCTAAACACCAGCAACTGGGCTCTATATTTAACTAAGCAAGTTTCTTAATCCTAAGAAATCCATTCAAACATGATAGTAATAAGTGAGCCATTTTTAATATCTTTCTACTCTGTATATTGTGATCTAATAACATTCCGGACTTCTAACCTTCAAAGCATTTATAAGCACTTGATAAAATAGCTTTCGCCATCCACCTACGTCTAAAAATACCATTAATAACATTTTATGAGTAAGGATCTGATACAGAGACATGAGTGACTCATCATCAAGAGAGCCAAGATTTGCACCCAGTCATCTGGGTCTCCAGGACAGTGACTACTTCATGTGGACAGCCTCACTTCCGCTGCCAAGAGATGAGTCAGTTAATTAATCTGATGGCATAAACATCTTTACTAATTTGAATTTTCTCAATTAATTCTATGAAGACTAAAGTACATCGCAATAGAAATGTTTGAGTTTATATATATATTAGATATCTATGTTAAGTTTCTCAGCTGAATAAATTTATTTCCACTTATTCTGGATTTCTCAAGAAACCTCACCACATAAATATTTTAAAGAGGTAATTTAATTGAAAACATTAGATAAAACTAGTTAAAATATAACCATAGTTAATNTATATATATATTAGATATCTATGTTAAGTTTCTCAGCTGAATAAATTTATTTCCACTTATTCTGGATTTCTCAAGAAACCTCACCACATAAATATTTTAAAGAGGTAATTTAATTGAAAACATTAGATAAAACTAGTTAAAATATAACCATAGTTAATTTTAAGAAAACATCCTTAAAGGATGGTTCAGAGAAAAATCAACTGCAAAAGGATCTGCCAGTCTTTGTCAAGTAATGAAGCTGTGTTCATTTGTTCAGTCATCTTCATTTGTTCAGTCTTCAATCGACTTCTCTCTACTATAATTTCTAAATTATACTTCAGAAAAATAAATAGATATCTATAAAATTATTAATAATCCATCTAAAGATTATTACTCAGATTTTACTTAATAAAACATAGTAGTGGAGTTTCATTTTTCTGATTCTAAGTGTACATGATGACACAGCTTCTTAAATATATTCTGCTGGTGTTTTATTTCTTTGTAGCTATCAAAAGAATTGTCAAGTTATCATATGACCTAACATAAGATTTTAAATAAAGTTGGCACTTCATTTATAACATGATGCTGGAGAGTCTGCTTCTTAACTACAAATTCAAAGTATTATGAAATCAAATATAAAATACCATGGTCTTATTCATTAGCCATATAACAAAGAGTTACTATCTTCTCTTAATGGTATATTTTTCATTCAAACCAAAGACACATTCAGCTTAGTCATGAGAAAGGTTAAAAGATGGAAGTTCCTCTCGCCAAGAATGAACAGTATAATGAATCAAAAAATATTGATTTAATAACAGGGACCAATGTTCAGATGGAAGTGGCTAGAAATCAAATAGAAGAGGGCTTCTGTTTATGGGGAGAGCTGCAACTTCTCTCTCTTATTTAGCATCAAGCTTTATGCTAATACAAAAATGTAAAAGAGCAAGCCAAATGGTGGCAAGGAAGTCTGTTGGACATAAAATAGCATTGTGTTTTTCATTTTGAAATCAGTGCAAAAATGAAGAGCTAAAAACTTTTTTCAATTAATTCAAGGGAGGATACTTGAAACATCAAAAGGAGAATCAGTTCTGAGAAGTAAATTGGGAACTCTAGATTTTTTTTTTTAAGGCATCTCTATCACTGAATAAAAAGTTGGCTTTCTGTGATTATAGTTTCTGTGTAACTGTAAAATGTTATCATTCAAGGAGCAGGGTTTCCCTTGGCGGAAAGTACAGAAAGTCACTGCGTCACTCTGGCCAAGTAAATGTAGGTATCTACATCACATTTTGCTTTTCTGTAAAATGTTGGTCTCCCCAGAAGCTGCTGGAAGAATATATTAGGCAGTAATTGTAAAAGGCTTTGTCATCCTGATATACAAGTTGCATGCTAAGTAAAAATGATTATGAATGAAGTATCCTTCAAAAAAAAAATTTAAGGGATAAACAAAACTACTTTGGGGCTCCTCTAAAATGATAGTTTGATCCCTGGGTCAGGAAAATCCTCTGGAGGAGGACATGGCAATCCACTCCAGTATTCTTGCCTGGAAAAGCCTGGAAAAGAGGAGCCTGGCAGGCTACAGTCCATGGGGTTGCAAAAAGTCAGCCAAGATTGAAGTGACTTAGCACACATGCTCACATGCAAGAATGATGGAGACTTAGGGAGAAACTTTGACTCAAATGTTCCTGAGCAGCCAGGGACTCCGCGGAGGAAGCTCTTCTTCAGCCATTTTTAGAGAATACTTGGAAAAGACCAAATGGGAAGGAAGTTATTAATATCCCAATAGTGATGCTTTCTGCTAAGGCCGGTGCATATTCATATATATTTATACAAAAATATGTTTTTTTAAAGACTATATTTTAAGTAAGACTGTATTTTTAAACTCTTATGGAAAATCACCTTCATTCTCTAACTGATTTTGCTGGTTTTGACTACATTCAGTTCAGTTCAGTTCAGTTCAGTCGCTCAGTCGTGTCTGACTCTTTGCGACCCCATGAATTGCAGCACGCCAGGCCTCCCTGTCCATCACCAACTCCCAGAGTTCACTCAGACTCACGTCCATCAAGTCAGTGATGCCATCCAGCTATCTCATCCTCTGTCGTTCCCTTCTCTTCCTGCCCCCAATCCCTCCCAGCATCAGAGTCTTTTCCAATGAGTCAACTCTTCGCATGAGGTGGCCAAATTAGTTCAGTTAAGTTAGGATCATTACCCTAATAGGAATATCAATATTAATTAAATCAGCGAGAAAGGTCTACAAGATAGGCTGGGATGGAAGGACCATGGACTTTGGAGTCAGGCAGACCTAGGTTGGAAAACTGGTCCTGCTGCTTGCTAGCTTTGGACAAACTACGTCTGTAACGACAGACTTGTCTGTAAAACAAATACTGTAATAATACCTCCCTCTTAGGGCTGCTGTGAGGGTTAGATGAGATTACATTCGAAAAATACCTTACATATTCAGAGCCTGCCTGTCCATTATGCACTTGTAAACAATAACGATTTTCGTTCTGAATCCTGTACTTAAATGTGCACCTAAAGGATCCTGTCTGAGATCGTCTTGTCCAGAGGTTCATTAGCATTTTTACAGGATGGAAGCAGGTCAAGATTCTCCTAACTCCAAGGGGTAATTATTCTTTTCATGATCAGTGTTAAGGTTCTACTAGTACTTAATGAATTTTATACAGGTTACCCATTTAATAAGTTTTTCAAAACAAATGTTATTTGTATGTAAATTCCAGAAAAACATCTACTTCTGTTTCATTGACTATACAAAAGGCTTTGACTCTGTGGATCACAACAAACTGTGGAAAATTCTTAAAGAGATGGGAATAGCAAACTATCTTATCTGTCTCCTGAGATTTCAGCCATTTTTAGAGAATACTTGGAAAAGACCAAATGGGAAGGAAGTTATTAATATCCCAATAGTGATGCTTTCTGCTAAGGCCGGTGCATATTCATATATATTTATACAAAAATATGTTTTTTTAAAGACTATATTTTAAGTAAGACTGTATTTTTAAACTCTTATGGAAAATCACCTTCATTCTCTAACTGATTTTGCTGGTTTTGACTACATTCAGTTCAGTTCAGTTCAGTTCAGTCGCTCAGTCGTGTCTGACTCTTTGCGACCCCATGAATTGCAGCACGCCAGGCCTCCCTGTCCATCACCAACTCCCAGAGTTCACTCAGACTCACGTCCATCAAGTCAGTGATGCCATCCAGCTATCTCATCCTCTGTCGTTCCCTTCTCTTCCTGCCCCCAATCCCTCCCAGCATCAGAGTCTTTTCCAATGAGTCAACTCTTCGCATGAGGTGGCCAAATTAGTTCAGTTAAGTTAGGATCATTACCCTAATAGGAATATCAATATTAATTAAATCAGCGAGAAAGGTCTACAAGATAGGCTGGGATGGAAGGACCATGGACTTTGGAGTCAGGCAGACCTAGGTTGGAAAACTGGTCCTGCTGCTTGCTAGCTTTGGACAAACTACGTCTGTAACGACAGACTTGTCTGTAAAACAAATACTGTAATAATACCTCCCTCTTAGGGCTGCTGTGAGGGTTAGATGAGATTACATTCGAAAAATACCTTACATATTCAGAGCCTGCCTGTCCATTATGCACTTGTAAACAATAACGATTTTCGTTCTGAATCCTGTACTTAAATGTGCACCTAAAGGATCCTGTCTGAGATCGTCTTGTCCAGAGGTTCATTAGCATTTTTACAGGATGGAAGCAGGTCAAGATTCTCCTAACTCCAAGGGGTAATTATTCTTTTCATGATCAGTGTTAAGGTTCTACTAGTACTTAATGAATTTTATACAGGTTACCCATTTAATAAGTTTTTCAAAACAAATGTTATTTGTATGTAAATTCCAGAAAAACATCTACTTCTGTTTCATTGACTATACAAAAGGCTTTGACTCTGTGGATCACAACAAACTGTGGAAAATTCTTAAAGAGATGGGAATAGCAAACTATCTTATCTGTCTCCTGAGAAACCTGTATGCATGTCAAGAAGCAACAATTAGAACCTTACATAGAACAGCTGACTGGTTCAAAATTGGGAAAGGGGTATGTCAAGACCGTATATTGTCACCTTGTTTATTTAACTTACATACAGAGTTGTTCAGTCGCCCAGTCTTGTCTAACTCTTTGTGACCCCATGGACTTCAGCATGCCTGGCCTTCCTGTCCCTCACCATCTCCTGAAGATTGCCCAAGTTCATGTCCATTGTTTCAGTGGTGCCATCCAGCCATCTTGTCCTCTGCCGCCCTCTTCTCCTTCTGCCTTCAATCTTTCCCAGCATCAGGAATTTTTCCAAAGAGTCAGCTGTTCATATCAGCTGACCAAAAATATTGGAGTTTCAGCTTCAGCATCAGTCCTTCCAGTGAGTTTTAAGGGTTGATTTCGCTTAAGTTTGACTGGTCTGATCTCCTAAGTGTCCAAAGGATTCTCAAAAGTCTTTTGTTGGATAGCATCACCGATTCAATGGACTTGGGTGAACTCTGGAGATGGTGAGAGACAAGGAGGCCTAGCGTGCTGTAGTCCATGGGGTCGCAAAGATTCGCACATAACTTAGCAACTGAACAAGAACAACATGTGAATATATACACATATAATAAATACACACACATATATGTTTATTATTCTTTTTTGATAGAAAACCACTGACACCCTATAGGATATGTCCTGTATTTTCAGGATGTTAGGGATGAGACATTTGAACTCTCACCCAGTCTAACAACTTCTCTTTATCAATGAGGAAACTGAGGTCCAGAGAATTTGAAAAAGTTGTCAAAAATAACACAGTGCTAGAATTATGAATAAAACTCATGTCCCTTGACTATCAATCCAATTCTTTTAGTGCCTTTATTTTTTAGTTATTTTTTTATGTTTATTGAGATGTGATTTACATATCATTCACCAATTTCAAGTATATAAATTAATGACTTCTGACAAATGGATACAGTCTACATGTCTACCATAATAGATATAATCATAAACATACCACTCACCATTCTTAAACTATTTGCCATATCCGCTAGTATTTTGCAATTAAAGAATGCATGTTTATGATTATTAATTCCTTTTTTAAAATAATTTTAAAGTTATAGTGTATATAAAATAAAATATAAGTATACTGTATACCTATTTCACTCCCAACAGTCAGCTCTCAAAAACTATTGGGAAGTCTCAAACAAATACTTCACAGCTTCTTAAGATAAATGATATTGTATTATATATTTTAATTAGAAATGTCAGCTACAAATTGGAGCTTACCAAGGGCATTTGCCATCTGCCTCTGAGGAGACTGAATCCTGGGCTCTGCAGCTATTGATCTTCAACGTGCCCTGAAGGGAGTTAGGGTAGAGAATGAGGCACTTTGTGCTCCAGGGAAACTGGGGGAACAGGTCTTTAGATAGTTAGATATTTTTAGAAACTGATTTCATGATCCCAATCCTTGCATCTCCTCATATCTAAAAAACCTTCATGGTGACATCAGCTCCTTGTGACTAGCAGAAAACCTTTTGTAAGATTAGTGCTTGGTTGAATGTGAACTCTCCCTTCACCAAAATCACATATATAGACCTTCCCCCAGTACCTTTTTAGAGCAGTTTCTCAGAGCTCTCTGAGGTGCTGTCTCCCAGGCTGTAGTCCTCATTTTGCCCCAAATAAAACTTGACTCGTAACTCTCACCTTGTGCATCTTTTCTAAGTCAACAGAAACTTGATTATATTATCTATTATAGATATACACATACAGCATAGATAGATAAATATTTTGCTCTATTAGTACTAAACATGTATAGTTTCCTAAAGAGTGACACAGAATCTCTCATTTATGTCTTTTCTATGCTTCCATAGCCTGGAAACTTATTTTCCCTATCTTTCTTTGTCTAAGAAAAACCCTCAGTTTTAGTTAGTTTTGATTTTATATACCAAGAGGCACACTGTGCTTAATTATAAAATAATATTTAGTGATTTTTTTCTTTTGTCTCTTTACTTCCTAAACTACTCTACTTTTTATAATCTTCTTTTCAGGGAGTATTTTATTATTCTTTATATTCCCAAACCTAGAACTATTGGCAAAATAAACACATGGGTTTTATTTTTCTAGTTATATTGAAGTATACAGCATAATGATTTGACTTGCACACATCATAAAATTACTATCAAATAAGTTTAGTGAAAATCCATCATGTCATATAGATACAAAATTAAAGAAATAGAAAAAAATTTTTTCTTAGTGCCTTTAAATGAAACTTAAAAGACAATATAACACACTGCTGCTTTTTAAACTAAAGTTCCCTATCAGAAATTTTAAATGTCTCTTTGGCAGGCAGTATATGTGATACATCTTTGTGTTCACACTGGGCCTAGCAGAGTTATTTGGAATAGTGAGTGCTCAATACAAAAATTAATGGATCTTTCTTAAGGTTATTAGCATGTGTGACTTTTTCTCTTTTGAAGGGGAGAGACAATTCAACAAAATTGGATTTTGCTGTATATAATGGTCAGAAATGACATCAAATTTATGATGACATAAGCAAATGAATAATGGAAACATTGTCTGGAATTTTTCAAAATTACCTGGCTACTGAAACCAAGCAGGACCCAGTGGGGCTCCTGGGCATGGAAGCCTTTCTGTCCCCCATTTCTTTTTTTGTAGGGAATGGATTCTAGCTTTCATGATCTTCCTTGAATTCCAAAGGTCAGATTTGAACAGTTGTTAATCAAGAAAGAAGGAAACAGCAACCCACTCCAGTATTCATGCCTGGAAAATCCCATGGACCGAGGAGCCTGGAGGGCTACAGTCCATGAGGTCACAAAGAGTCGGACATGACTGAGCGACTTCTGTGTGTGTGTGTGTGTGTGTGTGTGTGTGTGTGTGTGTAATCAAGGGAGGAGCAGCCAAAAAACCACCTGAGACAAGATTAAAGGAACCTCATCAGAGGTTCAGAAAGTCTCATCAAAATTAAGAGACCAACTGAGATGATTAGAGTGCTAGCCCTGCACACACATCTTAATCTTATCAGCCACCCCACCATTGAACTTTTACCATAAAGGGACTTTCCTGGTGGCTCAGAAGGTAAAGTGTTAGACCAACGCAGGAGACCTGGGTTTGATCCCTTTACTATAAAACTCCTCAGCAAATCCTCCTGGGTTGGGACACAACAGCTCCCCTGGTGGCTCAGAGGTTAAAGCATCTGCCTGCAATGCAGGAGACCTGGTTCAATCCCTGGGTCAGGAAGATCCCCTGGAAAAGGAAATGGCAACCCACTCCAGTATTCTTGCCTGGAGAATCCCATGGATGGAGGATCCTGGTAAAGGGACACAGGAGCCCTCTATGTTTCCCCCTTTGCCTGGCAAAGCAATAAAGCTATTCTTTTGTACTTCACCCAAAACTCTGTCTCAAGATTTGATTTGGCGCTGCTATACAGAGGTCAAGCTTTTGGTATCACTACTAGTATGGATGATACTAAAAGTCCCTTTTTTCTAAATAATGAAGATTGAGAATTCCCTGGCAGTCCAGTGGTTAAGATTCCATACTTCCAGTGCATGGAGCACGGGTTCCCCTGGTCAAGGCACTAAGATCCCGCATGCCTTGCGGTACTGCCAGAAGTAAATAAAGAAAAAATGAATATTATGTTTTTGTACTTAACCAATTGCCTACAAATTTCAAATTTCTTTCCTTATCTGCATTGAGTCTTGGTCTGTGTCTCTCTGAGGTCATGCATCTTGATGAAAACTGGAAAATAAGGAAACCATTAAGATGTAGATACAATCACAGAATAAATGAACAAATAAGCATACAGTTGTAATCAGTTCTAGAAGTTATGCTTATTGACTTACATCACAGTATTGTATTTACATGGTAAATTTACATAGAAAAGCCATTCCAACCTTTGCAGTATCGCACAGCCACTAGAATCCATGATCTTGAAGATAATGTGACAACATGGGGGGAAATGTTTGTATTCTAATATTTCACTAGGAAATCAATATTCATTGTCATATAATTTTATAGAAGAAAATTCTGCATAGAAAAGGAGCAAAAAGGAAATATACCAAAATTATAACAGTATCTATGTTAAGGTGGTGTCAGGCAGTCTCTGTGCTTCTTTCTTGTGTCTATTTGTATTATTTCTGTAACAGAAAACAAACTTACAAGAGCAAAGAAAACGAGTTCTATAAAAGAAAGTATAGTAAATATCTGTTACACATGGCAGCCTTAAATCTTCTGAAAAATCATCCTACATCTTATATTAACAGTTCCCCACATTGTTTTATCCCAGAATTCTACTATCCCAGAGTAAATTCTAAAATTAAACATTTGTAATCTCCCTAGCCTCTGACTTTAAGGTGAGGTCCTATACCTTAGTTTCTGCCTCTCAGTTGTGCCGGTCAGAAAATACCTATAGAGCAGACAGGGCCCAGACATCCGTTCTGCTGGCACAATTGGTTTCAGTCATGGTTCTGGGGTCAGCAGTGGGAACAGTATCTTCCCCATTGCAAAAAAGACTACTGGGTTCTGGGACTGCTGGTACTTGGCCTCAAACCTGTTCCTCCAGCCTTTCCAATGATTATCTGGGCTTTCTAATCTCCCTTCATAAATCCCTTCTCATTTAAATAACCTAGACTCAATTCATTATTCTGAACTTCAAAAGAACATTATGATCAGACTTCCCTGGCGATTTCCTGTGCAGGGGGCACAGGTTTGATCCCTGGTCAGGGAACTAATATCCTACATCCTACACAGAATGACCAAAAAAAAAAAAAAAAAATTGAGATCAAATAAAAGACCTTTTCAGCAGATAAAACTCATGAGTGGCATTTCTGGGCAGAGCATCTAAGCATTGGTGTGAGAACCTGCAGCTCTCTCTTCTGCTGCAGCAGCCATGGGATCTCATGTTCGAATAATGCAACAACAAAATATTGGATTCCCCAGCAGTCCAGGTACTTAAGAGATTGTGTGGAAGAGAGCCCACTGCTGACCGAGAGAGCACGGTTAACATGAGCAAGAAATAAAATTGTTAGGTGAGGCCACTGAGATTTGAGAGTTAATTTGCAATCATGACATAGATAGCCTAGCCTAATCAAAGCCTGATTAATATACAGTGGTATCAAAAATGGGACATATTCAATGATCGAAATAAATATATAAATTTGAAAGTCTTGTATGATTATAAAACATTTTAATCTAATACAAATAAATCAAGCAAAACATGGGTTAAGGATTCGTTGTCATTTTTTATCAAGTAAAGCTCTCTGGGTTTATTTGAAAGTAATAACAACAGAAATGTAGCACATTGTGAAAACGTCTAAATATATAATGATTTTAAAAACAACAAATAGGTTATGCATTTCAATTCTCACATTATAAAAAAATACAACTTGTGATGCATGTTAATTTTATTAAAATATCCTTCCCAAAGCAGTATGAAATAATAAAAAAGCAAATCACATTTACTTATTGTGAAATTCTGATGATCTGTAGAGAGAAGTGTGAGAAAATTGCTAGCAGGATTTATTGAAATTGCTTTGGGCAAAACTAAGAGACATGAACACAACACTCATTGAGACAGATTCATCAATGTCTGCTTGCTTTTGCAGTCCTTTTCATTTCCAAATGTCTGTTTCAGCCTCTACAACAGTAGTTTTTCTTTTTTGTGCTCAGTAGTAACTGACTTTTATTTCATAAAATGTGTACTCTTCTTTCACCTGAAATAGCCACTGACAAGGTTATTTTCTATCTGTCTGTTATAATCAGCACTGTCCTGTCTGCATTGCGTGACCTGGGCCACTGGGCCAACACTGGCAGAGGAAATCATCATCACTGTTCTGTTGTTTGGATGTTACCAGTGTTCAAACGCCTTGATAAATGATCCTCTACCATTTCTTAAAGATTAACGGGGCTTTCAAAGAGTTTGCTTTGTTTTGTTTTGTCTATAGTGTTGTGGTTGCTCAGTTGCTAAGTCGTGTCCAACTCTTTGCAACCCATGGACTGCAGCATGCCAGGCCTCCCTCTCCCTAACTGTCTTCCAGAATTTGCCCAAGTTCATGTCTATTGAATCAGTGATGCAATCCAACCATCTCATCCTCTATAGCCCCCTTCTCCTCCCACCTTCAATCCTTCCCAGCATCAGGGTCTTTTCCAATAAGTCAATAGTACAGAAGAGCCAATGAGAAAAAATGGGTTTAAAATAGGAGAGATTTCTTCTGGACATAAAGAACTTCCAGACTACTAGAATAAAATGATACTGAAATGGGTTATTGAGGGAGACTGCCTGGTCTTTTGTCAGGCACATCATTAAGAAAGACTAACTTTTTAATAAAAGAAAAAGTAAACAAATGGGACCTAATCAAACTTATAAGCTTTTGTACAGCAAAGGAAACTATAACCAAAATGAAAAGACAACCTAAGGACTGGGTGAAAATATTAGCAAATGATGCAGTCAACAAGGGCTTAATTTCTAAAATAGGCAAACAGATCATATAACTCAATAACAAAAAAAAAAATCAAAAAATGGGCAGAAGACCTAAATAGACATTTCTCCAAAGAAGACATACAGACGGACAACAGGCACATGAAAAGATGCTCAACATTGCTAATTATTAGAGAAATGTATATCAGAACTACAATGAGATAGCACCTCACACTGGACAGAATGGTCATCATTAAAAGTATACAATAATAAATGTTGGAGAGAGTATGGAAGAAAGGAAACAGTCTTACATTCTTGGTGGGAATGTAAATTGGTGCAGCCACAATGGAAAACGATATAGATATTCCTCAAAAAACAAAGTTCCCATATGATCTTGCAATCCCACTTCTGGGCATATCCCAGAGAAAACTATAATTCAAGACGACACATGTGCCTCAGTGTTTATAACAGCTCTATTTGCAATAGCGAAGACATGGAAGCAACCTAACTGTCCATTGACAGATGAATGAATAAAGATGTGGTACATACATGCAATGGAATACTCAGTTCTGTTCAGTTCAGTTGCTCAGTCATGTCCAACCCTTTGCGATCCCATGAATCACAGCACGCCAGGCCTCCCTGTCTATCACCAACTCCCGGAGTCCACCCAAACCCATGTCCATTGAGTGGGTGATGCCATCCAACCATCTCTTCTTCTGTCGTCCCCTTCTCCTCCTGCCCTCCATCTTTCCCAGCATCAGGGTCTTTTCAAATGAGTCAGCTCTTAGCATCACGTGGCCAAAGTATGAGAGTTTCAGCTTCAACATCAGTCCTTGCAATGAACACTCAGGACTGATCTCCTTTAAAATGGACTGGTTGGATCTCCTTGCAGTCCAAGGGACTCTCAAGAGTCTTCTCCAACATCACAGTTCAAAAGCATCAATTCTTTGGTGCTCAGCTTTCTTCACAGTCTAACTCTCACATGCATACATGACCACTGGAAAAACCACAGCCTTGACTAGACGGACCTTTGTTGCCAAAATAATGTCTCTGCTTTTTAATATGCTGTCTAGGTTGATCATAACTTTCCTTCCAAAGAGTAAACCTTTTAATTTCATGGCTGCAATCACCATCTGCAGTGATTTTGGAGCCCAGAAAAATAAAGTCGGCCACTATTTCCACTGTTTCCCCATCTATTTGCCATGAAGTGATGGGACCAGATGCCATGATCTTTGTTTTCTGAATGTTGAGCTTTAAGCCAACTTTTCACTCTCCTCTTTCACTTTCATCAAGAGGCTCTTTAGTTCTTGAGAGCAATCTTGATTGCTTGTGCAATCTTGATTCCAGCTTGTGCTTCCTCCACCCAGTGTTTCTCAGAAAGTACTCTGCATGTAAGTTAAATAAGCAGAGTGACAATATAGAACCTTGACGTACTCCTTTTCCTATTTGGAACCAGTCTGTTGTTCCATGTCCAGTTCTAACTGTTGTTTCCTGACCTGCATATAGGTTTCTCAAGAGACAGGTAGAGTGATCTGGTATTTCCATCTCTTGAATTTTCCACAGTTTATTGTGATCCACACAGTCAAAGGCTTTGGCATAGTCAATAAAGCAGAAATAGATGTTTTTCTGGAACTCTCTTGCTTTTTCCATGATCTAGAGGATGTTGGCAATTTGATCTCTGGTTCTTCTGCCTTTTCTAAAACCAGCTTAAACACCTGGAAGTTCATGAAACACATATTGCTGAAGCCTGGCTTTGAGAATTTAGAGCATTACTTTACTAGCACGTGAGATGAGTGCAATTGTGCGTTAGTCTGAGCACTCTTTGGCATTGCCTTTCTTTGGGATTGGAATGAAAACTGACCTTTTCCAATCCTGTGGCTACTGCTGAGTTTTCCAAATTTGCTGGCATATTGAGTGCAGCACTTTCACAGCATTATCTTTCAGGATTTGAAATAGTTCAACCGGAATTCCATCACCTCCAGTAGCTTTGTTCATAGTAATGCTTCCTAAGGGCCACTTGACTTCACATTCCAGGATGTCTGACTAGGTGAGTGATCACACCATTGTGATTATCTGGGTCGTGAAGATCTTTTTTGTAGAATTCTTCTGTGTATTCTTGCCACCTCTTAATATCTTCTGCTTGTTAGGTCCATACCATTTCTGTCCTTTATTGAGCCCATCTTTGCATGAAATGTTCTCTTGGTATCTCTAATTTTCTTGAAGAGATCTGTGGGTGCCGTCCTAATCGGCCCTCCAGCAGCTCCCGGAGCCCAGGACCACCGCCCGGAGGCTCGCCTGCAGCCTGCCAGCCGCACACGTCCCAGGAGCCGGGCCTAAGGCCGGCGGCGGCTCGGCGTGGCCGGGCTGGGCTCATCGGCGTCGCCATGGCCACGGCTGGCTGGCGGGAAGGCTCCGGCCAGGAAAAATGCCCGCTGGTGGTGGTCGGCGGAGGCAGCGTAGGTAAACCGGCGCTCACCATCCAGTGCATCCATAAAAGGAGCGGTGGCTGCTTGGGTGCAGGAAGGCCGAGAGGAGCTACTCCACTTTCAAGGTCAGGAGGGGCGGCGGTGAGTAGATACCCCTCGTCCAAGAGTTATCATATAACCTAGCAATTATATGGAAGAGAAATAAAGTATATATTCATACCGGTATATACTAAAGAGAAATGAAAACATATAGTCATATAAAAACTTGTACACAAATGTTCATAGCAATATTATTCATAAAAGATAAAAAGTGAAACAGTCCAAATGTCCATTAACAGATGCATGCATAAACAAAACGTGGTATATACATGCAATGGAATATCATTTTGCCGTAAAGAGGAATCAAATACTATTATATACTACAACATGGGTGACCTTGAAAACATAATGCAAGTAAAAGAAGCTAAACACAATTGGTTATATCATTCAGTTTATATTAGACACAAATCCATAGATATTGAAACTAGACAATTTTTTTGCCAAGGACTGGAGAAAGGGGCAAGGAGAACAACTGCCAATAGGCTCAGGGCTTCTTTTCGGGATGGTGCAAATGTTCTGGAATTAGTGGTAATGGTTGAATCCATTATGAGCTACTCAAAACCAATGAATTATACACTTTTAAAACAGTAACACATTATGTACATCCTATCTCAGTTTTCAAATACACTAATGAGAAAAGACAAAAAAGTTAAGTAGATCATGATCTCCCACTAGTTGAACCATACAATAGCTTCCTATAGTACTCAGGTAAAATTCGGTCTCCTCACCCAGTCCCACAAGGCCCTATATGACATCATCCCTACCTCGCTCTCTTATCTCATATCCCATCACTTCCCATCTCTCAGTTACATTCCATTCTGGGCTCACTGGCCCTCCCACTGCCAACTTTACACTAAACCCTCCTCCTACTTAGAGCATTCTTTGCCTGGGGCTTCTCATGGCTGCCTCTTCCTTGTCATGGGGGTCACACAACAATTTCACCTCTTTAGGGAGGCCTCCCTCAGCATCCCCATCACTATCTATCATATCACCATGTATTATTTGCTTCATAGCATGTATCACTGTCCGAAATTGTTTGTTTATACACCCATTCTCTGAGAGCAGAGATTTTGTCTACCTTGTTCACTTATATCAAAGCACTAAGAATAGTGCCTGGCACAGAGTAGATGCCCAAAAATTACATTTGAATGGGACCTAGTTTGTGAACATTGGAAATTTAGATATTTTGATGGTACTTGGGGTGCTGAGAGCTTCAGCTGATTTTTGAATGAGGACCTCAGAAACTCCATTCCTGAATACATGGAGGCTGCATATAAAGCCTCCAGGGAGAGTGGTAAGAAACAGGAGGGGTGGGGTTTCCTCACCATCATTTCCAAATTACCAAAGACAAAATTTTATGGTTGTGGAAACCATGATTTTAAAAACTGTGCAGTTTATGAAATCGGCTGTATAAATCTTGCCACGTTATTCGTGATTCTGCGTGTTCTCTGAGAGAGAGTTGAGGCACACATGCTCTTGATCTTGGGGCACTGGAGGAGATCAAAGGGAGCACAGCCACGCGGCAGCACAGTGAGGCGTCTCTGAGATTGCAGGGCTGCCCCAGGCTCATGCTTTGTTCCTGGGAAGGGGCAGTGATAAAGAACAGAGCCCTTGGGGAGTACAGAACACAAGGCATATCTGCTTGGGGGCCCAGGAAGAGGGTAAGCTGGGCGAGCCGGGTGGCATCACAATAACTGAGAATCCCAGAATATGCCTGTGTTGGGAGGGAGGGGGATGTCAGGGCAGTGGGGCCCACAGGGCTGACCCTGGAGGGCAAATGAGGCTGCCAGGAGCAGCGAGACAGCCTCTGTAGCAGACACCCTACTGTTCTGTGAAGGTCCTGAGGCCTGGAGTTTCCATATCTTGCTGATGAAGACTGAACCACGAGTGGTTCTTTCATGTTTCATCAGTACAACCTAGAGAAATGTGATTGCACATATAACATAGAAAACAGTGCTCATATTCCCTTATCCAAATGAGGAAAATATCCTTTTTTTTTTTTCTGAGATAATCTATGAATCATATATCTGGAATCATTAAGTGGAAGCAACATTAGGGGGAGAACCATCTGCCAATGTATATTTTAGTGAATTTGATCAGGAGGTGAAAGATGCCTCTAAACTAAGCCAGGAAAAAGAATGTAGAGATAATTTAGGTTTGGATTATTAAAGGGAGGAGAAAAGGTTACTGAGGTAGGAAAGAAAACCTTGGAGGATTGAGAAAGTGAGAGCGTGCAAAGAAATCAAAGGCTGATTTAGAAACAATAGCCAGGATTATGAAATGGAAAGAGTAGACTTTTAAGCTTAAAAAGTTAAGGCTTAAAACATTTTAATTAAAAAAAAAGTAAGGCTTTATTTTAAATCAGATTGAACATTTACATGCAAAGTATTGAAAGTAACTGAAAGTCATTTTTAGAAGTTTAAATATGAGAAATTAAGCAAAACACGATGTGGCTCAGCTTGCCCTGACCCGCTGAGGTCACATGCAGGGATGACTTCGATCGTGAATTGGACGCATGTCTGGTTCTAAGAACCTGGGCTTCCCTGCAATGCAGGAGACCTGGGTTTAATCCCTGGGTGGGGAAGATCTCCTGGAGAAGGGAAAGGCTACCCACTCCAGTATTATTGCCTGGAGAATTCCATGGACAGAGAAGCCTGGCAGGCTACAGTCCAGGGGTCACAAAGAGACAGCCACAACTAACACTTTACTTTCAGGTTCTAAGAAAGAACCTGCTGCTGGCTTGCAGAGATCTGAAATTTCCAGAACAGCCTGCTAGATGGCCTCCACTGTCAAGCCATCCTGCACACTCCATTGCCCAACTAATCTGCCCAAAGCTGGACTTTAATCACTCTAAAGCCTTCACTGTCTTCCCATGTCTTACAAAATCTACCCTGAACTCTGCCAGGATCTCTAGCGCCACCCTACCTATCCAATCTTTGCTTTTCGTTGTCTCCAGGACACACCCCTCTCAGGCTTGTTGCTCCACTTGTCCTACCTCTGGGTCTTTGCCCAAGATGCTGCCTGTGTGAGAAATGTACGCTGTCTCCCATCTGCCTAGCCAGATGCCATCCTTCTGCCCAGGTGCAGCTGATGTTTCAATTCCACCATGAGTCTTTCCTTGAACTCCTGAAATACAATGGCTCAGTTACATGCTGCTGTATATTATTCATTATTTTTATTTTTTATTTATTTTATTTATTTGGCAGCACAAGTCTCAGTTGTAGCACATGGACTCTTTAGTTGCAGCATGTGGGGCCTAGTTCCCTGACCTGAGATCGAACCTGGACCCTCTGCACTGAGAGCTCAGAGTCCTACTCACTGGATTACCTGGGAAGTCCCTTATTGGCTTCCCTGGTGGCTCAGAGGTTAAAGAGTCTGCCTCTAATGTGGGAGAACTGGGTTCGATCCCTGGGTTGGGAAGATCCCCTGGAGAAGGAAATGGCAATCCACCCCAGTATTCTTGCCTTGGGAATCCCATAGACGGAGGAGCCTGGTGGGCTACAGTCCATGGGCTCGCAAAGAGTCGGACACGACTGAGCGATTTAACTAACTAACTAACTAATACATATATTAGCAACAGGAGCTAGAGGAAAGAGAAGAGAGGAATTAATAACAGAGGGGAGTGAATTCCCCATTTTAGATATCCTGATTTGGAAGTGATAAGATAAGCACAGAATAGTGATCCCAGAGACTCTGGGGCAGGAAAGGAAGCAGGGTCAGCTGCAACGCGCACCTTGCCATTCCGGTCACTTGGCAGTAACCTCTCCAGTTTTAAGTTCAGCATCACGAGGAATGAGAAATTTATCTGGCTGCTCCACAGAATGAAAGCTTACCATGCAAATTCTTGGGTTCCGTCCCATCTACTGAATCAGAATCTCTGAGGGTGGGACCCAGCAAAGTTTTAATCACACTCAAGGGAATTCAGATGCATGGTAATGTTAGAGAACCACTGCTTTAGAGTACAAAAGCTTGAAAATCACTTGTTTTTTGAAACGGAACAGACAAAGCATAAAGTGGCCCTTTCTTGTGGGGCCATCACCATATGAACATGAATTCCTGCCCAGTGGCGTTGTAAACAGGCAACACACCAAACAGAACACCCAGGCACCATGCTGCCGGGGCAACTGTCCACCTGGTCACCTCATTCAGGCAGCTGACCGCAACTGTTGTTTGCGTCCACTCAGCCCTGATGGCTGTCTATAACAATACTGGGATTCTTTCAGGGGCTTAATAAAAACAATAAAAAGACTAACTGAAACCGAGTGAATCACAGTCAGAGAAAATGCATGCCTTTCATTATACCCACACCTAACACCACAGGACAAACACTGCACAGTGGGGTTCTGGCATCCTGCTCTCACTAAAGAAGTGGTGGGCATTCTTAGGCAACACTCAGGAAATGTTTCTGTTCTCAGCTGGATTTCACTTCGTACATTGTCCAGCCTGTACCAGTCCTCCTCTGTTTTTGCCACATACCAGTTTGCCCAGGAACAACAGCCACTTGACAAGTCCTTTAACAGAGTTTTCAGAATCTGTATCGGCAGTTGCTCAAAGTTCAGATTTACTGGAACAACTCCCTGGACCTCGGCTGTGGACGTACAGCTTTCCTTGAATACAGGGTGCCGAGCCTGCCGCCAACTTTGTACAGCCCCTTTGCCACACTCACAGCTTTGCCTCTACCTCTAGCCAGCATCTCTGTGCTCTGCCTATCATGAGGTTTTCAGTGAGATTCATAACCAGCTCAGTTCCTTTTAGAAAGAAATAACTTCCAGATTGAGTCTAAACTGAAGGGGATTTCCTTGGGCCCCTATGAAAATTTGACAGACACCGCCAAAACACCTCTCGGGGGGGGTTATATTAGCAACAGGAGCTAGAGGAAAGAGAAGAGAGGAATTAATAACAGAGGGGAGTGAATTCCCCATTTTAGATATCCTGATTTGGAAGTGATAAGATAAGCACAGAATAGTGATCCCAGAGACTCTGGGGCAGGAAAGGAAGCAGGGTCAGCTGCAACGCGCACCTTGCCATTCCGGTCACTTGGCAGTAACCTCTCCAGTTTTAAGTTCAGCATCACGAGGAATGAGAAATTTATCTGGCTGCTCCACAGAATGAAAGCTTACCATGCAAATTCTTGGGTTCCGTCCCATCTACTGAATCAGAATCTCTGAGGGTGGGACCCAGCAAAGTTTTAATCACACTCAAGGGAATTCAGATGCATGGTAATGTTAGAGAACCACTGCTTTAGAGTACAAAAGCTTGAAAATCACTTGTTTTTTGAAACGGAACAGACAAAGCATAAAGTGGCCCTTTCTTGTGGGGCCATCACCATATGAACATGAATTCCTGCCCAGTGCCGTTGTAAACAGGCAACACACCAAACAGAACACCCAGGCACCATGCTGCCGGGGCAACTGTCCACCTGGTCACCTCATTCAGGCAGCTGACCGCAACTGTTGTTTGCGTCCACTCAGCCCTGATGGCTGTCTATAACAATACTGGGATTCTTTCAGGGGCTTAATAAAAACAATAAAAAGACTAACTGAAACCGAGTGAATCACAGTCAGAGAAAATGCATGCCTTTCATTATACCCACACCTAACACCACAGGACAAACACTGCACAGTGGGGTTCTGGCATCCTGCCCTCACTAAAGAAGTGGTGGGCATTCTTAGGCAACACTCAGGAAATGTTTCTGTTCTCAGCTGGATTTCACTTCGTACATTGTCCAGCCTGTACCAGTCCTCCTCTGTTTTTGCCACATACCAGTTTGCCCAGGAACAACAGCCACTTGACAAGTCCTTTAACAGAGTTTTCAGAATCTGTATCGGCAGTTGCTCAAAGTTCAGATTTACTGGAACAACTCCCTGGACCTCGGCTGTGGACGCACAGCTTTCCTTGAATACAGGGTGCCGAGCCTGCGGCCAACTTTGTACAGCCCCTTTGCCACACTCACAGCTTTGCCTCTACCTCTAGCCAGCATCTCTGTGCTCTGCCTATCATGAGGTTTTCAGTGAGATTCATAACCAGCTCAGTTCCTTTTAGAAAGAAATAACTTCCAGATTGAGTCTAAACTGAAGGGGATTTCCTTGGGCCCCTATGAAAATTTGACAGACACCGCCAAAACACCTCTCGGGGGGGGGTTACCAATGTGTCCCAGAAACCAAGGTGTCTCACTGGTAGAGACAGAAATGTCTTCTTCCAGTGGATACTTAGTGACCTACGGCATCTTCCTGTGACAGTCACCACAAGAACTTCAATCATCTTTCTTCAGATGCTGGTCCGTCCTCTCAGATGCAGTTTTCGTTTTCAATTTAGTTCAAATAATTGGATTGAGAACTTACTTTGAAACTAGTCCTCACAAGTATAAAATCGCAGAGCTGGCTATGATATTTGTAATGACCTCTATTCCTTTTCTTTTTGAAGATGAGTCAAGAGTTTTAAAATCAGAAAGAAAAGAAAAATTTAAACGACCATGCCCCTATTTGTGTAATAGCATTTGGAGTCTCATGTTATCTGTCTCCATACCAAGACTTCTCTTTTGTTTCTATTCCCAGGAAAACACTGCTATTCACTGGGAGTCAAAAGGTTACCTTGCCACAACAGTACTGTCCTCCTCTTCATTTCTAATACAGCAGAAGTTCAAAGGTTAACCACTAACGGAGAATGTTAATTTTAAGGGATACTGGACAGAAGAGAGGAAGTGCATATAGGATCCTTCTGCACTTTGCAGTCAATTTTTCTGTAAACTTAAAACTGCTCTAAAAAATAAAATCTATTAATTGTAAATTAGGCAAATAAGTCTTTATTGCCACTCCATTATTATAATATTTGTGAGATAAGATAAAACCAAATACAACAAACTGTGTGTCTATTTCACTTCTTATAGAAGCTCCCAGAAGTTCGGTAACTATTCTGATCAAAGTGTTCTCTGGTGGAGCCAGGACTTAAAACCAAGTATATCTAAGAAAAAAGAAGATTTCTAAAGGTCATATGCTGTGTGATTTCATTTATAAAACATTCTTGAAATGACAAAATTGTGGGGTAGAGAGCGTATTATTTAGCTGGGCATTAAGGATGGTATTTTGTTGTTGTTTGGTTACTAAGTGGTATCTGAATCTTGTGCGACCCCATGGACTGTAGTCCACCAGGTTCATCTGTCCACGGGATTCTCTAAGCAAGAATACTGGAGTGGTTTGCCATTTCCTCCTCCAGGGGATCTTCCCAATCCAGGGATCAAACCCGAGTCTTCTGTGGCTGCTGCACTGCAGGCAGATTTTTTACCACTGAGCCACTGTGGAAGCCCCCCTGGTTCACTGACAGGGGTTAAACCTGGGCCTTCTGTACTGGGAGCTTGGAGTCTTAGCCATTGGACCACCAGGGAAGTCCCTGGGCATATATCTTGCTTTGCTCCATGTGTGTGTAACCAGACCTAGTTATGCACCTCAGCAAATTTACATGGCTTCCACTTATGCCCGTCCCTTCTGCTACTTGTAGCTACTACCACTCCATCTTCATCATCAACTTAGCTTCCCCTGAGGATGAGGGCTGGGCTTCAGCAAGAAGTCCAACAGATAAATTCTTTCTCCTCCCTCCATGGACTGTTCTGTGTTTCAGGGGGGTTTCTTTTCATGCCTCATTTCTCTTTTACCCTCACTCTTGCTGCCCTGAGACTGTACCACCAATAAACCCTTACGTGGTAGGTGCCTCAGGTTTTGTTTTCTAGGAAAACTGAACTGAGATAATGTGTGTTGCCAAAAAGTTATGCTCAAATCAAATTTAGTCAGATTGAATTATATTTTAAATGAATTTAGGGGGATTGTTCTGCTTAAGATTATTTTAATGGGATGAGAACCTTTCTGTAATTCATATAAATACAATCTACTGTCACATTCATTTTTTGTAACGTTAGATTTTTGCCTATTAGTTTTTCATAATTAAGTTTATAAAGCACAGGCAAATGCCTCATACTAAAACAACCACAATTTTAAATATATATGTTTCTAGGGACTTTCCTGGTGGGCTTCCGTCTATGGGGTCACACAGAGTCAGACACAACTGAAGTGACTTAGCAGCAGTAGCAGTAGCAGGGACTTTCTTGGTGGTCCAGTGGTTAAGACCCTGTGCATCCAACGCAGGGGGCCTGGGTTCGATCCCTAGTCGGGGAACTAGAAGCCACATGTGGCAACTAAGACCCAGCACAGCCAAAGAAAAAAAAATTTTAATACATTTTTAAAGTTTCTCCCCAGTAGCAACAACCATGTCCAGTGTGCCCAGATTTTGAGTTCCAATATATTCTCTAATAAAAAGAACCAAGGCTCCTTTGGGAAATGGCTGCTCCTAAAGCTGGGACAGGGAAAATATAAGATGAAGCATGCTGTCGCACTCAAAAAAACAAAAGGATGAAGCATGTCAAGGAGATATGGGAGCCAACTTGCAGTAGCACCCAAAACAAAGCTGGAAGAATTTGAGAGCAAAAATAACGTAGCATTATACCAAAGTATAAATAAATGTCCAGAAGTCCATACTGATAAAAATAAATGGCTGAAAAAGCAAAAAAAGAAAAAGAGAGAGAGAGAAGACAAGTCTTTCTTTTATTAGAAATCCAATAATTGTTGGGACTACTTCCCTTCAAGGAGGCTGAGCTTAATCTGTGTTCCTGCCTTGAATATGGGCTGAGTTAGTCATTTGCTTCTATAGAGTATGGAGAAAGGGGGAAAGTTACTTTCCAGTGAAGAAACCAGGCTGCTGCTGCTGCTAAGTCACTTCAGTCGTGTCCGACTCTGTGCGACCCCTAAAAAAAAAAAAAAAAAAAAAAGAGAGAGAGAGAGAAGACAGGTCTTTCTTTTATTAGAAATCCAGTAATTGTTGGGAATACTTCCCTTCAAGGAGGCTGAGCTTAATCTGTGTTCCTGCCTTGAATATGCTTCTATAGAGTATGGAGAAAGGGGGAGTTACTTTCCAGTGAAGAAACCTGGCTGCTGCTGCTGCTAAGTCACTTCAGTCGTGTCCGACTCTGTGCAACCCCATAGACGGCAGCCCACCAGGATCCCTGTCCCTGGGATTCTCCAGGCAAGAACACTGGAGTGAGTTGCCATTCCCTTCTTCAGTGCATGAAAGTGAAAAGTGAAAGTGAAGTCCCTCAGTCGTGTCCGACTCTTAGCGACCCCATGGACTGCAGCCTACTAGGCTCCTCCACTAAACTAAGTAAGCAAGGTCACCACAACTAGTGATAAGTTCTATTGATAGTATCTATCCCTGATATGGTGTGATGAGAATGGTACTTCATCCCTGTGGTCACCCTCTCCAAAACCTGTAACCCCAGTCTAAACACAGAAAAAAAAAATCAAATTGAGAGAGATACATACAAAGCAACTGACCAGTACTTTTCAAAATTGTCAAGGCATGAAAAAATAAGGAAAACCTAAATAATTGTCACAGATCAGAGGAGGCTAAGGAAACATGATGACTAAATGTACAGTGTTGTCCTGGATAGGATCCTAGAACAGAAAAAGGCCATTAGAGGAAAAACTAGTAAACTTCAAATGAAGTCTGGAGTTTAGTTCATAGTAGTATATCAATGTTGGTTTTTCAGTTGTGCCAAGGTAGCTTGCTAATGTAAGATGCTAACAATAGGAGAAACTGGGTGAGGGACAGACGGGAACTCTCTGTACTATCTTTGCAACTTTCTTGTAAACCTAAAACTATTCGATGTGCACACTGCTATATTTAAAATGGATAACCAAAAAGAGCTTACTGTGTAGCAGGTGGTACTCTGCTGAATGTTATGTGGCAGCTTGGATGGGAGGGGAGTTTAGGGGAGAATGGATACATGTATACGTATGGCCAGGTCCTTTCTCTGTCCACTTGAAACTATCACAACGTTGTTAATGGCTACCAGTTCAATTCAGTCGCTCAGTCGTATCCAACTCTTTGCAACCCCATGAATCACAGCACGCCAGGCCTCCCTGTTCATCACCAACTCCTGGAGTTCACTCAAACTCATGTCTATCGAGTTGGTGATGCCATCCAGCCATCTCATCTTCTGTCGTCCCCTTCTCCTCCTGCCCCCAATCCCTCCCAGCATCAGAGTCTTTTCTAATGAGTCAACTCTTCGCATGAGGTGGCCAAAGTATTGGAGTTTCAGCTTTAGCATCAGTCCTTCCAAAGAAATCCCAGGGTTATCTCCTTCAGAATGGACTGGTTGGATCTCCTTGCAGTCCAAGGGACTCTCAAGAGTCTTCTCCAACACCACAGTTCAAAAGCATCAATTCTTTAGCGCTCAGCTTTCTTCACAGTCCAACTCTCACATGCATACATGACTACTGGAAAAACCATAGGTTAATGGCTATACCCTAATACAAAATAAAAAGTTATAAATGATAAAACTAAATTTAAGGTTTAAAAAACCAAAAATATTCTAGCTTACCAGTTGTGTGTGTGTGTGTGTGGTGGCCGCTCAGTCATCTTTGACTCTTTGTGACGCCATGGACTATAGCTCACCAAACTCCCCCATTCGTGGACTTCTCCAGGCAAGAATACTGGAGTGGGTAGCCATTCCCTTCTCCAAGGGATTCTTCCCAACCTAGGGATCGAGCCTGGGTCTCCTGCACTGCAGGCAGATTCTTTACCATCTGAGCCAACAGCGATGTTCTAGCTTACCAGATACTTGTAATTTAAAATCAGAAACCAGAAAGGAAAAACATTGCATACAGATTCAGCGGGAGAAGAGAAAAGATAATACTTATTTTTCACGTGAATTATTGTACATTTCCTTTTTAAAAATAGTTCTGTGATAATGTTACTGGAATATTGTAAATGAAGAGGGAAGCAGACATACAGGAGAACAAGAGGCAAGATCAGAGATTAGAGTGAAGGCTAGGAAGCCGGAGTGAGAGGTCAGAGGCTGTGAGCAGGCATCACCAGTTCCAGGGAGCCCACAGTTGCGCTGAGCAAAACAACTGCTTCACCTCTTTCCTGGGCAACACCAACCTTGCCCAACACAGTGACTTGGTGGAACTGAGCTTAATAGCACAGAAGGAGACATCTTGGTGTCTGGGGGATGTCATTAGGATCTGGAAATCCCCATATCCCAGAATATCGAGAACTGTCTGGGTCAAAATTTGGATATTGGTAAGGGAGGGGAGAAGGCAAGTGACTGAGGGAAAAATTCAGCTCAGATTGTAGTTACTGTTTTCCCTGCAGAAGCTCATCATGGTGCTGTCCAATTTTCTCAGATGCAAGATATTTAGAAATGGACAAACTGCAACATCATTTTCCCTTTCATGGGATGGTGGTGCTGATTCATATTCAATAAAAGTACTTACTCCCACCAATAACACTGATTTTAACTGATTCTTGTAGCTTGTGTGCGTGTGTTAGTCACCCAGTTGTGTCTGACTCTTTGCAATCCCATGGACTGTAGCCCACCAGGCTCCTCTGCTGATGGGATTTCTTGTAGCTTAAGTGACTAAAAATTCTACTCTGCAAGAGAATATTAAGTCAGAATTAAAAATTTAGCTTATTTTTACTTCCATGTTATAAATAAATCATCATATAAAGTTTATAGTTTAAAAAATCTTAGCTGATTTTATTATATTGGACCAGTGGTAGAATAGATATTGTTTCCATCTTATAAATGAGAAAATATGAGGATCTGAATAATTAAGTAAATAGTTGAAGAGCATACAGCTAGTGAGTAGCTGATCACGGTTTAGACGTTTAGGATCCAAGTCACCTGACTTTAGTTCTCACTCCATACTCTCAACCTGCCTAACCCTGCCAGTTCCTTTTATAGGCTCAAAACTTCTAGTTTGAATGGGGTGAAGGTAGATTCTGGTACACTATATGAATAGGTTGTGCCTCTCACACTGGCGGGTGAGCTTAACTTCACAGTTCACGATGTCCTCATCATATGCTGTCAAGCAGTGGGGAGCTGGCTTTTTGCATAGCTGTAGTTTCACGGAATACACTGGCTTCCAGGAAAGGCAAAGGAGATTTCTTACATGGCATTTAAAGTGTCTCCAGTGAAATGATATGTTGATTGAGATTCTGAGATTTGCTTTAAAATAACTGAGGAGAGAGCAAAGGGGAGAGAGGATGCCAATGACATGGAAATGGCCATAAATACATAGGAAATGGCACACACATACACACATGAAATAGAAATGACCTGATAAACACAGTTCAGTGATGGGTACAGGGCTTCTTTAGGGGGCTAAAGTGGTGCCAGTGGTAAAGAATCCACCTGCTAATGCAGGAGACATAAGAGACACAGGTTCAATCCCTGGGTCAGGAAGATCCCCTGGAGTAGGAGATGGCAACCTTCTGCAGTATTCTTGCCTGGAAAATTCCATGGACAAAGGAGTCTAGTGGATTATAGTCCATGGGGCTGCAAAGAGTCAGACACGACTGAGCGACTTGAACATAGGGCTTCATTATACGATTTCCTCTAATTTCATATGTTTGAAATTTTACAGAGTAAAAGCTAATAAATTACCAAACAGATACAGCAATAAATAACACCAAGACTAGAGCCTGGAGGGAAAATTAGGTATCTGAGTTTTGAAGAACATTACTAATTAATTAGGGCAGGTTCACTTCTTTTCAAAGATAGTCACTTAATATAATGGAAGTTTATTTCTAACAAAGTTGTTCAGGGGGTATTCCAGCCTGGAGGGGTAGAGACTGTGCTCTGCGAATTCTTTCAGGGACTTAGTCAGCAGAGCTCTGCTGTCTTCAACATGTGGCTGCCAAGTTCCCTACAACTGTCACCATCCTTGCCCCAGGAGAAGGAGGAAAGGAGTGTTAACACCCACTTTCTTGGTTGCACAGTCCAACAAGGAACATAGTACTTCTGCTGCATTCCATTAACAAGAGCTTTGCCATGTGAAACACTTAGCTGCAAAGGAGGCTGGACACTCCTGGCTGGATAGGTATGACCTAGTTACAGCCTCTATGGAAGAAAGAACAAATTATGCAGGGAAACTAGCTGTCTTTGCTGCAGCACTTTAATAGACACCCATTAACACTGGCAGATACCTATTTATTATAAAGCTTATGAAATTCAAATTTCTAGGCTTCTCACTTACATGGGCCTCTTCCAGGCCCTGTGAGGGGCCTGCATTAGTTACTAATTTCTTGTCTTTTTGAAACATGTTTCATTTCTTTATGCTTGGCTGTGCGGGGTCTTCACTGCTGCCTGGGCTTTGTCGAGTTGCAGAGTGCAGGGGCTGCCCTGTGGTTGCGGTGCCTGGGCTTCTCTTGTTGCGGAGTGCAGGCTCCAGGGTTTCAGCGCTTGTGGCCCATGGGCTCAGTAGTTGCGGCTCCTGGGCTCGAGAGCGCAGCCTCAGTAATTGTGACACAGGGCTTAGTTGCTCCACAGCATGTGGGCTCTTCCCTCATCGGGGATCGAAGCCATGTCCCCTGCACTGGCAGGTGGATTCTTTACCATGAGACACCAGGGAAGTCCCAGTTACCAATTTCTATAACAAACTACTTCCAAATGTATCAGCTGAAAACAAAAGCCTTATCATTCCACACAGTTTCTGAGTCTGGGATCAGAGAGCAGCTTTTCTGGGCTTTTCTGGCTCAGAGAGCCTCATGAGGTTGTAGCCAAGGCTGCAGTTAGTTAAAGGCTTGACCAGAGCTGGAGGATCCCCTTCCAAGATGGCTCCCATGGCTGTGGGCTGGAGGCCTCAGTTTCTCACCATACGGGATTCTCCACAGGGCCACCTGAGGGTTCTCACCACAGTGGCAGCTGGGTTACCCAGAGTGAGTGAATGATCCAAGAAAGAGAGAGATAGAAGTCATACTGTCTTTTATAATCTAGCCTCCAAAGTGACATCGCTTCTCCTATATTCAGCTGGTCTCACAGACCAATCTCAGTACAGTGTTGGAGAAGAATTATACAAGGGCATGAATACCATGAGATAGGGACTATTGGGGGAAATCTTCATAAGCGGAGGGTGGCTACCACCAGGCCCCCAGGAGTTTGTTCACAGGTTCTTGTTACATTTGCAAAAGATACTTTTATATTCTTTCTCTTAATGAGCCCCACCCCCACCTTAATTATATAAACTTTTGGCCCCCCTATTGGAAGGACTGATGCTGAAACTGTCCTGCTGAAACTTCAGCAGTATTGGATGCTGAAGCTCCAATACTTTTGCCACCTGATGTGAAGAACGGACTCATTGGAAAAGACTCTGATGCTGAAAAAGATTGAAGGCAGGAGGAGAAGGGGACGACAGAGGATATAAAACTAAATTTAAGGTTTAAAAAACCAAAAATATTCTAGCTTACCAGTTGTGTGTGTGTGTGTGTGTGTGTTGGTCGCTCAGTCATTTTCGACTCTTTGTGACGCCATGGACTATAGCCCACCAGACTCCCCCATTCGTGGACTTCTCCAGACAAGAATACTGGAGTGGGTAGCCATTCCTTTCTCCAGGGTATTCTTCCCAACCTAGGGATCGAGCCTGGGTCTCCTGCACTACAGGCAGATTCTTTACCATCTGAGCCACCAGCGATGTTCTAGCTTACCAGGTACTTGTAATTTAAAATCAGAAACCAGAAAGGAAAAACATTGCATACAGATTCAGCGGGAGAGGAGAAAAGATATTACTTATTTTTCACGTGAATTATTGTACATTTCCTTTTTAAAAATAGTTCTGTAATAATGTTACTGGAATATTGTAAATGAATGTTAGGGAAGCAGACATACAGGAGAACAAGAGGCAAGATCAGAGATTAGAGTGAAGGCTAGGAAGCCAGAGTGAGAGGTCAGAGGCTGTGAGCAGGCATCACCAGTTCCAGGAAGCCCACAGTTGCGCTGAGCAAAACAACTGCTTCACCTCTTTCCTGGGCAACACCAACCTTGCCCAACANAGTGAGAGGTCAGAGGCTGTGAGCAGGCATCACCAGTTCCAGGAAGCCCACAGTTGCGCTGAGCAAAACAACTGCTTCACCTCTTTCCTGGGCAACACCAACCTTGCCCAACACAGTGACTTGGTGGAACTGAGCTTAATAGCACAGAAGGAGACATCTTGGTGTCTGGGGGATGTCATTAGGATCTGGAAATCCCCATATCCCAGAATATCGAGAACTGTCTGGGTCAAAATTTGGATATTGGTAAGGGAGGGGAGAAGGCAAGTGACTGAGGGAAAAATTCAGCTCAGATTGTAGTTACTGTTTTCCCTGCAGAAGCTCATCATGGTGCTGTCCAATTTTCTCAGATGCAAGATATTTAGAAATGGACAAACTGCAACATCATTTTCCCTTTCATGGGATGGTGGTGCTGATTCATATTCAATAAAAGTACTTACTCCCACCAATAACACTGATTTTAACTGATTCTTGTAGCTTGTGTGCGTGTGTTAGTCACCCAGTTGTGTCTGACTCTTTGCAATCCCATGGACTGTAGCCCACCAGGCTCCTCTGCTGATGGGATTTCTTGTAGCTTAAGTGACTAAAAATTCTACTCTGCAAGAGAATATTAAGTCAGAATTNACTGATTCTTGTAGCTTGTGTTCGTGTGTTAGTCACCCAGTTGTGTCTGACTCTTTGCAATCCCATGGACTGTAGCCCACCAGGCTCCTCTGCTGATGGGATTTCTTGTAGCTTAAGTGACTAAAAATTCTACTCTGCAAGAGAATATTAAGTCAGAATTTAAAATTTAGCTTATCTTTACTTCCATGTTATAAATGGATCATCATATAAAGTTTATAGTTTAAAAAATCTTAGCTGATTTTATTATATTGGACCAGTGGTAGAATAGATATTGTTTCCATCTTATAAATGAGAAAATGTGAGTATCTGAATAATTAAGTAAATAGTTGAAGAGCATACAGCTAGTGAGTAGCTGATCACGGTTTAGACGTTTAGGATCCAAGTCACCCGACTTTTGTTCTCACTCCATACTCTCCTGCCTAACCCTACCAGTTCCTTTCATAGGCTCAAAACTTCTAGTTTGAATGGATTGAAGGTAGATTCTGGTACACTGTATGAATAGGTTGTGCCTCTCACACTGGCAGTGAGCTTAACTTCACAGTTCACGATGTCCTCATCATATGCTGTCAAGCAGTGGGGAGCTGGCTTTTTGCAGAGCCGTAGTTTCACGGAATACACTGGCTTCCAGGAAAGGCAAAGGAGATTTCTTACACGGCATTTAAAGTGTCTCCAGTGAAATGATATGTTGATTGAGATTCTGAGATTTGCTTTAAAATAATTGAGGAGAGAGTAAAGGGGAGAGAGGATGTCAGTGACATGGAAATGGCCATAAATACGTAGGAAATGGCACACACACACACACACACACGTGAAATAGAAATGACCTGATAAACACAGTTCAGTGACGGGTACAGGGCTTCTTTAGGGAGCTAAAGTGGTGCTAGTGGTAAAGAATCCACCTGCTAATGCAGGAGACATAAGAGACACAGGTTCAATCCCTGGGTCAGGAAGATCCCCTGGAGTAGGAGATGGCAACCTTCTGCAGTATTCTTGCCTGGAAAATTCCATGGACAAAGGAGTCTAGTGGATTATAGTCCATGGGGCTGCAAAGAGTCAGACACGACTGAGCGACTTGAACATAGGGCTTCATTATACGATTTCCTCTAATTTCATATGTTTGAAATTTTACAGAGTAAAAGCTAATAAATTACCAAACAGATACAGCAATAAATAACACCAAGACTAGAGCCTGGAGGGAAAATTAGGTATCTGAGTTTTGAAGAACATTACTAATTAATTAGGGCAGGTTCACTTCTTTTCAAAGATAGTCACTTAATATAATGGAAGTTTATTTCTAACAAAGTTGTTCAGGGGGTATTCCAGCCTGGAGGGGTAGAGACTGTGCTCTGCGAATTCTTTCAGGGACTTAGTCAGCAGAGCTCTGCTGTCTTCAACATGTGGCTGCCAAGTTCCCTACAACTGTCACCATCCTTGCCCCAGGAGAAGGAGGAAAGGAGTGTTAACACCCACTTTCTTGGTTGCACAGTCCAACAAGGAACCTAGTACTTCTGCTGCATTCCATTAACAAGAGCTTTGCCATGTGAAACACTTAGCTGCAAAGGAGGCTGGACACTCCTGGCTGGATAGGCATGACCTAGTTACAGCCTCTATGGAAGAAAGAACAAATTATGCAGGGAAACTAGCTGTCTTTGCTGCAGCACTTTAATAGACACCCATTAACACTGGCAGATACCTATTTATTATAAAGCTTATGAAATTCAAATTTCTAGGCTTCTCACTTACATGGGCCTCTTCCAGGCCCTGTGAGGGGCCTGCATTAGTTACTAATTTCTTGTCTTTTTGAAACATGTTTCATTTCTTTATGCTTGGCTGTGCGGGGTCTTCACTGCTGCCTGGGCTTTGTCGAGTTGCAGAGTGCAGGGGCTGCCCTGTGGTTGCGGTGCCTGGGCTTCTCTTGTTGCGGAGTGCAGGCTCCAGGTTTTCAGCGCTTGTGGCCCATGGGCTCAGTAGTTGCGGCTCCTGGGCTCGAGAGCGCAGCCTCAGTAATTGTGACACAGGGCTTAGTTGCTCCACAGCATGTAGGCTCTTCCCTCATCGGGGACTGAAGCCATGTCCCCTGCACTGGCAGGTGGATTCTTTACCATGAGACACCAGGGAAGTCCCAGTTACCAATTTCTATAACAAACTACTTCCAAATGTATCAGCTGAAAACAAAAGCCTTATCATTCCACACAGTTTCTGAGTCTGGGATCAGAGAGCAGCTTTTCTGGGCTTTTCTGGCTCAGAGAGCCTCATGAGGTTGTAGCCAAGGCTGCAGTTAGTTAAAGGCTTGACCAGAGCTGGAGGATCCCCTTCCAAGACGGCTCCCATGGCTGTGGGCTGGAGGCCTCAGTTTCTCACCATACGGGATTCTCCACAGGGCCACCTGAGGGTTCTCACCACAGTGGCAGCTGGGTTACCCAGAGTGAGTGAATGATCCAAGAAAGAGAGAGATAGAAGTCATACTGTCTTTTATAATCTAGCCTCCAAAGTGACATCGCTTCTCCTATATTCAGCTGGTCTCACAGACCAATCTCAGTACAGTGTTGGAGAAGAATTATACAAGGGCATGAATACCATGAGATAGGGACTATTGGGAGAAATCTTCATAAGCGGAGAGTGGCTACCACCAGGCCCCCAGGAGTTTGTTCACAGGTTCTTGTTACATTTGCAAAAGATACTTTTATATTCTTTCTCTTAATGAGCCCCACCCCCACCTTAATTATATAAACTTTTGGCCCCCCTATTGGAAGGACTGATGCTGAAACTGTCCTGCTGAAACTTCAGCAGTATTGGATGCTGAAGCTCCAATACTTTTGCCACCTGATGTGAAGAACGGACTCATTGGAAAAGACTCTGATGCTGAAAAAGATTGAAGGCAGGAGGAGAAGGGGACGACAGAGGATGAGATAGTTGGATGGCATCACCGATTCGATGGATATGAATTTGAGCAAGCTCTGAGAGTTGGTGATGGACAGGCAAGTGCGGTGTGCTGCAGTCCATGGGGTCACAAAGAGTCAGACACAACTGAGTGACTGAATTGACTTGGCCCCCGTAAAATATGAATGGCCCTTATGTGACCTTGCTTGAGCTTTAAGCACCATTTTAGAATTTGGTGAAACTATTCCATAAATCAAAGTCATAATAACTAAATTCTGAAGGGAATGAAGTAATTTTTTTAAATGTGTTTGTTTTGATTACCATTAATTTTACCTGATTTGTGCACTGCTGGTTCTGTTATTGATGCTAGACGAGAAGTTAGGAGATCTGGATTCCAATTTAGAGTCTTCCTCTAACATACTAGGTGACCTCTTTTTCGTAAGATGCAGCCTACTTTATGAGTTGGCTTTTTGTCAGTATAGTGGGATTGCATTAACTAATCCATTTGGGATACTGCCATCTAGTTCTTTAAAAGTCTATCATTGAATGATGTCTCTCTGTGCCACAAATTCTTCATCCCTAAAAAAGGGATAATAGTATCTACTGCATAGAGTTGTAGTGATAATTAAATGAGGTAGCCTACATAAGGTGCCTAGAATATGCATGGCAAGCAATGCACAGTCAGTAAATATTAACCATTCTTATTACCTTATGCCTAAAAAACAGCTTCAAGAAGCCTATTTTGAATGCTTTTATACTATCACAGTAAGCTCAGTTTTCATCTTAGTTGTATAAGTTTTTATAAGTTGGTAAAAGATAATATAAATATAAAGTAATATCAGGCTTCCCTGGTGGCCCAGTGTATAAGAATCCACCTTCCAGGGACTTCCCTGGCAGTCCAGTAGCTAAGACTGTGCTCCCAATTCAGGGGGCCTGGGTTCAATCACTGTTTAGGGAACTAGATCCCACGTGCCACAACCAAGAGTTCACATGCTACACCTAAGATCCAGAACAGCCAAATAAATAAATATTAAAAAAATAAAAAGAATCCACCTTGCAATGCAAGGGACACAGATTTGATCCCTGGTCCAGAAAGACTACACATGCCTTGGAGCAACTAAACCCATGGGCCACAGCTACTGAGCTGACTCTCTAGAGCCCAGGAGCCACAACTACTAAGCCCATGAGCTGCAACTACTGAAGCTCCCACTTCTAGAGCCTTCAACAAGAGAAGCCACTGCAATGAGAAGCCTGTGCACCACAATGAAGAGCAGCCCTGCTCACTGCAACTAGAGAAAGCCCATGTGCAGCAGTGAAGACCCAGCACAGCCAAGGAATAAAAATAAATAAATCAAATAAATTGGTATCAAGGATGTGGGACAACTGAAACTCTCATACATTTATTGAGTATAATAAATTGGTATGGTAAAGTATTTGATAATACATTCACTTAAGCTGAACTTACTACATATCCTGTCCTCTTCTAGCTATACACCCAACATAATAAGTGCTTATGTCGATCAACAGACATATACAAGAATATTCACAATAGCTTTATTAATAATAGTCCAAACTTGAAATAAATCAAATGTCTTTCAACAGTAGAATGGATAAAGTACCATGTAGTCATACATTAAGATGAGTACAGCAGCGTAAAAGAACAAAATTCACCAATGTGATGTTGAGAAAAGGAAGCCCCTTCATTGTGTGGAGTTCAAAATCTGGCAAACAAGTCTGCAGTGATAGAAAGTCAGAAGCGGTTACCTTTGAGAGATGCTCTTTGGCAATGAGGGAAACTTCTGTGCTACTGGAAATGTTCTACATATTAATCTGAGTAGTGGTTACCCTGGTATAGAATATACGAAAGCCAGTCAAACTTTAGATTGAAGTTCTGTACATTTTAAGTTGTATTTCAATAAAACACCTTTTTTAAGTTGCTGTAGAGAAGCACACTGCTGATATCCTTGATGTAGAAAGAAAGGCTTGGTCATTTAGATTTATACAACTCTGTTTCATTTTAGCTAACTCTTTGATAATTATGTTCATTAGTAATTGATTAACAATTAATTATTTATGACTCCCCTGTCATTAACTACCTTATTGTGTCAACTGTTCACTCATTTCACAAATATTTAAGTGCCCAAAACTCTGCTAGGTGACGGGACCACCAACAGTGAACAAAAGAGACACAGCTCGTGCTTCCACTGAGTGAGGTCTATCGGGGAAAAACAGAAAAGTGAATCAGGAGTTACAATTGCTTGCTACACATGTATGATGGAGAAGTAGAAGGCACCTCCCTGCTAGTAGAGAACAAAACAGGGGCAACAACCCAGAAGGAAAGACTTGCTAAAGAAAATAATATCTAAGTTGAATTCAGGGCCTTTAGAGTAGGAATACCGCGCTGTTCCTCAGGCCAAAGAGAGTGTGGCATATTCTATGACCTGAGAAAACTTGAGTAAGGCTGAACACAAACTGCTGGAAAGGAAGCAAGCAGTGCAGTAAGCGGTGCTGAAGAAGGCAACACATGGAAGACCTTACAAGCCCTTCTGAGAAGGGGGCTGCTGCTGCTGCTGCTGCTTAAGTCGCTTCATTCGTGTCCGACTCTGTGCAACCCCGTAGATGGCAGCCTACCAGGCTCCCCCATCCCTGGTATTCTCCAGGAAAGAACACTGGAGTGGGTTGCCATTTCCTTCTCCAATGCATGAAAGTGAAAAGTGAAAGTGAAGTCCCTCAGTCGTGTCCGACCCTCAGCGACCCCATGGACTGTAGCCTTCCAGGCTCCTCCATCCATGGGATTTTCCAGGCAAGAGGACTAGAGTGGGGTGCCATTGCCTTCTCCAGAGAAGGAGGTTAGGATGTTATTTATTCTATGGAAAGGGGAAAGACATGACTGCATATGTTCTGAATGTATCAGTCTATCTTTAATGTGAAGAATGGATTAGAAGGAGGAAAAGACTGGTTAGGAGGCAATAAACTAGGCTGGAGATGATGGAATCTAAAACTAAGGGGGACTTCCCTAGTGGTCCAGTGGTTAAGACTCCATACTTCCAGTGCAGGGGACATGGGTTTGATCCCTGGCTGCGGAGCTAAGATCCAACACACTGTGGGGAACGGCCCAAAAAATAAATCCACAAATAAAATAGCCTATTCCCAAGCTCTCTTACAAAAACAAAAGAAAAAAAAAAAAAGACAACTAAGGCGGTAGAGGTGAGAGATGTTTGAGAAGTAGATTTTGTAGGACTTGAGGAATCACTGGGTAAGCACAGGAGAGTGAAGCCAACACCCAGTTTCTGGCTTGAGTGCTCCTGTTGATGGTGGTGTTGGTGATCAGGGTAGGAAATATAATAAAGAAGTAGTTGGCTAGTTGGAAGGATTCTGAAGATGTAAGAAGAGGAACTATTGAGTTCTGTTTTATATATCTTACATTGAAGGTGCTTTTGAGCCACTGAGGTAGAGATATTTAGAATGCAGCTGGTCCTGAGGACAGGTAACTGTCCTGAAGAAATAACTTTGGAAGTCAGCATTGTACAGGAATTCATTAAAGCTGTGGGAGTAGAGAAAACCTAAAATCACCCCTGAATACTATGTAGAGTAAGAAGAGGAGCAGATTTGGTAGAGAACACTGAGGAATACTCATCTAAAATGATCAGCAGCAGGGAAAGCAAGCCTCTGGGGAAATACTGAGGAGGACCAGAGAAAAAGGAAGGAAACCAAGTGGCACACACAGCAGTTAAAGGAAGGGAGCCTTTTCTAGAACTTTTAGGTGGACAACAGGGTCAAATGTTGCCAAGAGATGACATCAGGGCAGTCTTGGTGATCTTAACAAAGGCAGTAGCAGGGAAGGTAGATGTGAGATTTCAGTGGTTGAGGACTGAATGGGAGGTAAGGGGGTTATTGTGTCTGAATCACAAACATTCACCCCTTCTCTGAAATTGGGGAATTCTATTGCTCTTGCATTGACTCGTTTAGAAATATATTCACTGGAGTATTCGTTTTAGACTACGGAGTACACACATACAATTGAAGCAGAAATGGATTTATTACAGGATACTGGTTAGTTTACAGGATGTCGTGAAGGCTAAGGAACCAACCTTGGCTTTTGCACAAGTTGTGGAGAGCACAGCCCACTTTACATCCATGGTTTCTGGACCCATGTATTGTGGGCATGGAAGATATGCATTTACTGCATCCTGACTGATAGCATACCCTCACAAAGTATTATTTCCCAGCCTGTACCTTTACTGGATTTCCCAAAGGACTGTCTATCTTCCTAAAAGTCCACCCACTTCTAGATGATGGGCTACATGATAAGGTCAGTGAATCGCAACAGTATTAGTTCAGTGCTTTACTTCATTCATCAATAAAAACATTCCCTGGTTAGAAGCAATGATTAAATGGATACCACAACAATGAACTAGGTACTTAATAGGACTAGAGATAATGGTACAGATAAAAATCTGGCATTCAGGGAAAGTAAACCTATATCTATAGTAAATATATATTCACAGCAAGGAAATATTGCTGCCCCCTCCATGATGGAAGAAGCCTATGTAACCAATCTGCTGCTAGATGGCTGGTAAATACTCAAGGGCTGGGGCTGGATCAGGGCTCAGTTACTGATCACTGCTGCAGGTATGTTAGGTACTCAGAAGGTGAAGTAGCCCAGTCAGCCCTGCTGGAGGAAGTTGATGTTAGACCTACACGTAATCTCCTTCCCTGCCACTATGCAGCTTTTTTTTTTTTTTTTAATACTTTGGTCATGTAGCCTGGCATGCAGGATCTTAGTTCCCCAACAGGGATCAAACCTGTGCTTCCTGCAGTGGAAATGCAGCGTCTTAACCACTGGACTGCCAGGGAAGTGCCTATGCAAGCTAAGTCTCTTCAATCATGTCTGACTCTTTGCAACCCCATGGACTGTTGCCTGCCAGGTTCCTCTGTCCATGGGATTCCCCAGGCACAAATACAATACTGAAGTGGGTTGCCATGCTCTCCTCCAGGGGATCTTCCTAACCCAGAGATCGAACCTGCGTCTTCGCCTTCTGCATTGGCAGGCAGTTTCTTTACCACTAGCACCACCTGGGAAGCCCCTTTTTATTTTTTAAATTTATTTATTTTTAGTTGAAGGATAATTGCTTTACAATATTGTATTGGTTTCTGCCACACATCAACGTGAATCAGCCATAGGGATACATATGTCCCCTCCCTCTTGAACCTCCCTTTCACCTCCCACCCCATCCCACCTGTCTAGGTTATGACAGAGACCAGTTTGAGTTCCCTGAGTCATATAGCTAATTCCCACCAGCCATCTATTTTACTTACAGTAGTGTACATGTCTCCATCCACTCTCTCCCCTACGGGGCCTTTTAAAATAAGCTTTTTGAACAAACAAGGCCATTTTGTCTGCCTAATTATTGAGAACCTTCTCTGCAGGAGTCCTTGGCAAGTATCCACATGGGACAGGTATTCTCATAATCCAGGCACAATCTAAAGCTGTGTGTCCATGCACTTCCTTCCTCATATCTCCTTGTCACAGTTTTCAATCTTCTTTTTCCATGACCTGATGTAGCTCAGGAATCAGTATAGATCCATACCTCAGAACATCTCCTTCCATACAAAATGGACCATGAGATGGTCCTTCTAAAACACACATGTGCATCTGCTTGGCAGAAAGAAGTTTCTTACACAGAAAACCTTGATGATGATTTCTTTTTCCCTGTAAAGAGGCAAAGTCATCTGATAAAAGTGAGGAAGAAAGAGACAGAATCAGAGATTTGAAGAATTCAGAAGTTTTAAAATAAGGAGAGAGCCAATTTGGAAAACAAATGATTTGGGGACCATTTCAAAGGTGCCAACTTATATAGTTACATCATTTTTCTCCAGAAGCCCTACTGTAAGCCACTGAGAAGCAAAAACTATGTCAGTGGATAAGTGAAGCCTGTTTACTGCAACTTCAAGACTACCCATTCACCTGTGTTTAAATTGAATTCCCATTTCACAATATCAATTTACTGGTTCTGACTAAATCAGGGTTATTATTTAGATATTAGGTATGGATTTTTAACAGCAATTTTTGTCTACTAAGGCAAGGGGTAATATATAGAAATTATTTTTTTAAGTTAGGATTACTTGGGGTAATGATCTTTTAATCTGTAAAATCAATTGATAACAATAGTTACTTCTGTGAAGGAGTATTAGGTGGCTGAAATATAACAAGGGAGGTTCATGTTTGACGTACATTCCTTTAGAGCTTTTGAATCTATACCTCTGAGGTCTGAATTTATATCAAGGTATAAAAATACATTGATAGTCCTTCAATGTGTCCAGCCCCACTGGAGAGAAGTACACTTTTCTGAGAGAATGGCTTCTGTGCACTTGTGGCATTCTGACCCTTCAGTTCAGTTTGGACAGTTCAGCTGTGTTTGACTCTTAGCAACCCGACGGACTGCAGCACACCAGGCTTCCCTATCCATCAGCACCTACAGAGCTTGCTGAAACTCATGTCCATCAAGTCGGTGATGCCATCCAACCATCTCATCCTCTGTTGTCCCCTTCTCCTCCTGCCTTCAATCTTTCCCAACACCAGGGTCTTTTCCAATGAGTCTTCAAATCGGGTGGTTAAAGTATTGGAGCTTCAGCTTCAGCACCATCCTTCCAATGAATATTCAGGACTGATCTCCTTTAGGATAGACTGGTTTGATCTTCTTGCTGTTCAAGGGACTCTCAAGACTCTTCTCAGCACCACAGTTCAAAAGCATCAATTCTTCAGTGCTCAGATTTCTTATCCAGCTCTCATATAGGTACATGACTACTGGAAAAACCATAGCTTTCACTAGATGGAAATTTGTTGGCAAAGTAATATGTCTGCTTTTTAATATGCTGTCTAGGTTGGTCATAGCTTTTCTTCCAAGGAGCAAACATCTTTTAATTTTTGGGACCCAAAGAAAAATAAAGTCAGTCACTGTTTCCATTGTTCCCCCTTCTATGCGATGAAATGATGGGACCAGATGCCATGGTTTTCATTTTTGAATGTTGAGTTTTAAGCCAGCTTTTTCTCTCTCCTCTTTCACTTTCATCAAGAGGCTGTTTAGTTCCTCTTCACCTTCTGCCATAAGGGTGGTGTCATCTGCATATCTGAGGTTATTGATAATTCTCCCAGCAATCTTGATTCCAGCTTCTGCTTCATCCAGCCCAGCATTTAACATGATGTACTCTGCATATAAGTTAAATAAGCAAGGTGACAATATAGAGCCTTGATGTACTCCTTTCCCAATTTGGAACCAGTCCATTGTACCATGTCTGGTATGACCTAAATCAAATCCCTTACACTTATACAGTGGAAGTGACAAATAGATTCAAGGGATTAGATCAGATAGAAAGAGTGCCTGAAGAACTATGGACAGGAGGTTTGTGACATTATACAGAAGTCAGTGATCAATACCATCCCCAAGAAAAAGAAATGCAAAATCATTGTCTGAGGATGCCTTACAAATAGCTATGAAAAGAAGAGAAGTGAAAGGCAAAAGAGAAAAGGAAATATATACCCATTTGAATGCAGAGTTCCAAAGAATATCAAGGAGTGATAAGAAAGCCTTCCTAAGTGACCAATGCAATGAAATAGAGGAAAACAATAGAAAGGGAAAGACTAGAGATCTCTTCATGAAAATCAGAGATACCAAGGGAACATTTCATGCAAAGATGGGCACAATAAAGGACAGAAGCGGTATGGACATAACAGAAGCAGAAGGTATTAAGACGAGGTGGCAAGAGTACATAGAATGGTACAAAAAAGATCTTCACGACCCAGATAATTGATATGCTGTGTTCACTCACCTAGAGCCAAACATCTTGGAATGTGAAGTCAAATGGGCCTTAGGAAGCATCACAATGAACAAAGCTAATGGAAGTGATGGAATTCCAGTGAGCTATTTAACATCATCAAAGATGATGCTGTGAAAGTGTTGCACTCAATGTGCCAGCAAATTCGGAAAACTCTGCAGTGGTCACAGGACTGGAAACTGTCAGTTTTCATTCCAATCACAAAGAAAGACAATGTGAAAGAAGGTTCAAACTGCTGCACAATTGCAACTCATCTTCAGTTCAGTTCAGTCACTGAGTCGTGTCTGACTCTTTGCTACCCCATGAATCGCAGCACGCCAGGCCTCCCTGTCCATCACCATCTCCTCTGGTATTCCCATCTCTTTCAGAATTTTCCACAGTTTCTTGTGATCCACACAGTCAAAGGCTTTGGCATAGTCAATAAAGCAGAAATAGATGTTTTTCTGGAACTCTCTTGCTTTTTCCGTGATCCAGCGGATGTTGGCAATTTGATCTCTGGTTCCTCTGTCTTTTCTAAAAGCAGCTTGAACATCAGGGAGTTCATGGTTCACGTATTGCTGAAGACTGGCTTGGATAATTTTAAGCATTACTTTACTAACATGTGAGATGAGTGCAATTGTGTGGTAGTTTGAGCATTCTTTTGCATTCCCTTTCTTTGGAATTGGAAGGAAAACTGATCTTTTCCTGTCCTGTGGCCACTGCTGAGTTTTGTCCAGTGGTCTCAGCACTGGCAGCACAAGGGAGCCACCTGGAGAATTTTAAATGAAGACACCATTGGGCTCATCCCTGGCCGGCTACATGGAGTTTCTGGAAGTGGATCTCAAAGTGGGCGGTGTGTGTGTGGGGGTGCTCCCAGGGTGATTGTGCTATGCAGGTCTCACTGCTCTAGTCCAACTCCTTCAGCTTTCAGAGGAACCTGAAGCCCAGCAATTTCTCCTTGCTCTAGTCTGCAAGGAGAGAGGGCTCTTTGCCCTGTCTGTAGTCTAGAACTGCAAGGTAGATGGGCCTGGAGAATGCGAGTGTGAGGAATTGGCTCACACATTGTCCTCCAGGGTTTCTGCTCTTCTCAGAAACCACCTCACTTCCCCTGGGAACCCCGTGCCTCCCTGGGATTGGGGCGGTGGATGTGTGGACTCTGACTCTGTAGGACAGTCCTCTCTTCTGTGTGGCAATCCCCCCCGCCCCGGAACCCCCA
>SJYX01016351.1:71303-82448 GCA_006410675.1 Oreotragus oreotragus | reverse complement strand
TTCTTGGACTTGGGTGACTATTTCCTTCCTTCCTGGGGAAGTTTTCAACTATGATCTCCTCAAGTATTTTCTCATGGTCTTCCTTTTTGTCTTCTTCTTCTGGGACTCCTATGATTTGAGTGTTGGGGCATTTCATATTGTCCTGGAGGTCTCTGAGGTTGTCCTCATTTCTTTTAATTCATTTTTCTTTTTTCTTCTCTGATTCATTTATTTCTACCATTTTATTTTCTACCTCACTAATCCTATCTTCTGCCTCAAGTTATTCTACTATTTGTTCCCTCCAGAGTGTTTTTGATCTCATTTATTGCATTATTCATTATATATTGACTCTTTTTTATTTCTTCTAGGTCCTTGTTAAACCTTTCTTGCATCTTCTCAGTTCTTGTCTCCAGCCTATTTACCTGTGATTCCATTTTGATTTCAAGATTTTGGATCATTTTCACTATCATTATTCAGAATTATTTATCAGGTAAATTCCCTATGTCTTCCTCTTTTGTTTGGTTTGGTGGGCATTCCTGTTCCTTTACCTGCTGGATATTCCTCTGTCTCTTCATCTTGTTTATATTGCTGTGTTTGGGGTGGCCTTTCCATATTCTGGCAGTTTGTGGAGTTCTCTTTATTGTGGAGTTTCCTTGCTGTGGGTGAGGCTGTACGGGTGGCTTGTCAAGGTTTCCTGGTTAGGGAAGCTTGTGTTGATGTTCTGGTGGGTGGAGCTGGATTTCTTCTCTCTGGAGTGCAATGAAGTGTTCAGTAATGAGTTATGAGATGTCAATGTGTTTGGAGTGACTTTAGGCAGCCTGTATATTGGAGCTCAGGGCTGTGTTCCTGTGTTGCTGGAGAATTTGTGTGGTATGTCTTGCTCTGGAACTTGTTGGCCCTTGGGTGGTGCTTGGTTTCAGTGTAGGTATGGAGGCATTTGATGAGCTCCTGTTGATTAATGTTCCCTGGAGTCAGGAGTTCTCTGGTGTTCTCAGGATTTGAACTTAAGCCTCCTGCCTCTGGTTTTCAGTCTTATTCTTACAGTAGCCTCAAAACTTCTCCATATCCTTTCGAAGACAACGGGCTGCCTTTCTGGGTGCCTGATGTCCTCTGCCAGCATTCAGAAGCTATTCTGTGGAATTTACTCAGCGTTCAGATGTTCTTTCGATGAATTTGTGGGGGAGAAAGTGGTCTCCCCGTCCTATTCCTCTGCTATCTTAGGACTGCCCTCATCATTATAAGTTAATTGGTATTATAAGTAATCTAGTTCAGTTCAGTTCAGTTCAGTCGCTCAGTCATGTCTGACTTTGCAACTCCATGAATTGCAGCACGCCAGGCCTCCCTGTCCATTACCAACTCCCAGAGTTCACTCAGATTCGCGTCAATCCCTGGGTCAGGAAGATCCCCTGGAGGAAGGCATGGCAACCCACTACAGTATTTTTGCCTAGAGAACCATGTGGACAGAGGAGCTTGGTGGGATACAGTTCATAGGATCACACAGAGTCGGACACGACTGAAGTGACTTAGCAGCAGCAGCAGCAGCAACATGCATAGGTTATATGCAAGTACTACACATGTTCTTCGCATGTATAAGAGATGAGCATTGGAGGATTTTGGTAACTTCAGGGGTCCTAGAACTGGGTCCTTGACAGATACTGAGGGATGCCTGCATTTAAAAAAATCTGATTCCAACTACCAGTTATAGAGACTATAGAGGACAGAGGAAGATATTTATAACCATATGATGCAAAATCTATGACTATTGGAAACTATTCAGGATAAACAACTTTGTTACTTCAACAGATAAATAGNGGTAACTTCAGGGGTCCTAGAACTGGGTCCTTGACAGATACTGAGGGATGCCTGCATTTAAAAAAATCTGATTCCAACTACCAGTTATAGAGACTATAGAGGACAGGGGAAGATATTTATAACCATATGATGCAAAATCTATGACTATTGGAAACTATTCAGGATAAACAACTTTGTTACTTCAACAGATAAATAGCAAATGTAATAAAAAGAAGTGGAGGTAAAACCTATGATTAAAAGAGATTTAAAAAAACCAACCATTTGCAATGTGTGGGTATTATTTAGGTTCCACTAAAAAAGAAAAACACCACAAAATGAAAAAAGAAAAATTTATAGCATTTAGGAGGCAAGTGAAAATTTAAACACTGACAGGACATTTTACACTATAAAGGATTTTTTTTTTTCAAATGTGATGATTGTATTGTGGTTATTTTTAAAAATGTGTCTTTCAGGAATTCCTCAGTGGTCCAGTAGTTAGCACTTGGTGCTTTCACTGTTAGGGCCAAGGTTCAATCCCTGATTGGGGAACTAAGATTTTGCAAGCCACATGGCTCTGCCACACACACAAAATAACCATCTTTTAAAGAAATGTACTCAAACATTTATGAATAAAATAATATCAAGCCTGAGATTTGCTTCAAAATAATTTACAGGGAGAGGAAGTGTACCAAAGTGTGGATGGGGCAGGACTGATGGATTTCGGATAGGTGATAGGCAAATTGAAGGCTTGCTATACTATTTGGTCTACTTACAAAAGTAAGTTCAAATTCTCCATAAATAAAAAGATTTTAAAAATTATGATGTGACCAGTACAATTTAATTATAGTGATTATTTCTACCCCAGCAACTGTGAAAGATTTATTTTAAGAACTTAGAGGTTTACTTAAAAGATAGTTGAAAATTTCAAATGCTAAGAAATTTTCATCACCATTTTCCTCCTCCCACACAACATAATTGACATCCTGGCCACAGAACTTTTGCAAACCCACACACAATTCAAAGTAAATTGTCAGCTCACTCCTGGTTTCTGGCTGTAACTCAAGCCTGATTTGGCCTTATTCCTTCAGGTTCAGAGTTGAAGCCTCAACTGAGATTCACTCCTACTTAGGGGCCAGACATCAGGCTTAAGCAAAATATGGAAGTGGGTGTACTATTTTACCCACCCAGGAAGAAGCATGCCAAGCTTCCCTGTCCCTCTCCCTGTCCACCAACTCCCAGAGTTTACTCAAACTCATGTCCATTGGGTCAGTGATGCCATCCAACCATCTCATTCTCTGTCGTCCCCTTCTCCTCCTGCTTTTAATCTTTCCCAGCATCAGGGTCTCTTCCAATGAGTCAGTTCTTCACATCAGGTGGCCAAAGCATTGGAGTTTCAGCTTCATCATCAGTCCTTCCAAAGAATATTCAGGACTCATTTCCTTTAGGATTGACTGATTTGATCTTGCTGTCCAAGGGATTCTCAAAAATCTTCTCCAATACCACAATTCAAAAGCATCAGTTCTTTGGTGCTCAACATTCTTTATAGTCCAACCATTTTTCAAAGATAGGTGAAAATGTTAGTCATTCAGTTGTGTTCAACTCTTTGAGACCCCATGGATTGTAGCCCACCAGGCTCCTCGGTTCATGGAATGCTCCAAGCAAGAATAGTGGAGTAGGTAGTCACTCCCTTCTCCATATTCCTCAAGGTATCTTCCAAATTGTGGATTCCAGACATATTGGACTCCATCCTCAGGTCCTTTCTCTTATTATACTTTCTTGAATTTATACTTGATAACTTCAAGCTCTTCCAGTTCATACCTGCAGCTCTGTCCCTTCTCCTGACTTGTACAGCCAATGTTCAGGACATTCTCATATAAATGATGAGGAATAGGGTGAATCTTGAATTAACCACGTATAAAATATACCTCAGGATGCTTCCTCAAGACTTATACCCACTTCACTCTGCCCAGCTCAGGAGGTCGTGATTCTTCTTTCTTCAGTCTCCACATTCAAACGCTTACTGAGTCCTGCTGACTGTTTAGCTGTTTGTTGTCGTTTAGCTGCTAAGTTATGTCTGACTCTTTGCGATCTCATGAACTGTAGCTTGCCAGGCTCCTCTGTCCGTGGGATTTGACAGGCAAGACTACTAGAGTGGATTGCCATTGCCTTCTCCAGGGAATCTTTGAGACCCAGGGATTGAACCCATGTCTCCTGCATTGGCTGGTGGAATCTTTAACACTGAGTCACCAGGGAAGCCCCTTGTTGACTCTACCTTCAAACTATGGCCTAAATATGACTGCTTCTCACCACCCCTACCACTACCACTCAGTCCTAACCACTCTCCTTGAGCTACTACAGTAACCTTCTACCTGGTCTTGCTGCCCCTACCTTGTCCTTTGTATCAGGAAGGATTAAGTTTTAAAGATATCAATCCATTCCCAAGTCAATCCCCTGCTCAACTCTCTCTAGGGGCTTCCTTTTCCACTTATATGACATTCAAATTCCTTGCACGGATGACAAGCCACTNGGAAGATATTTATAACCATATGATGCAAAATCTATGACTATTGGAAACTATTCAGGATAAACAACTTTGTTACTTCAACAGATAAATAGCAAATGTAATAAAAAGAAGTGGAGGTAAAACCTATGATTAAAAGAGATTTAAAAAAACCAACCATTTGCAATGTGTGGGTATTATTTAGGTTCCACTAAAAAAGAAAAACACCACAAAATGAAAAAAGAAAAATTTATAGCATTTAGGAGGCAAGTGAAAATTTAAACACTGACAGGACATTTTACACTATAAAGGATTTTTTTTTTTCAAATGTGATGATTGTATTGTGGTTATTTTTAAAAATGTGTCTTTCAGGAATTCCTCAGTGGTCCAGTAGTTAGCACTTGGTGCTTTCACTGTTAGGGCCAAGGTTCAATCCCTGATTGGGGAACTAAGATTTTGCAAGCCACATGGCTCTGCCACACACACAAAATAACCATCTTTTAAAGAAATGTACTCAAACATTTATGAATAAAATAATATCAAGCCTGAGATTTGCTTCAAAATAATTTACAGGGAGAGGAAGTGTACCAAAGTGTGGATGGGGCAGGACTGATGGATTTCGGATAGGTGATAGGCAAATTGAAGGCTTGCTATACTATTTGGTCTACTTACAAAAGTAAGTTCAAATTCTCCATAAATAAAAAGATTTTAAAAATTATGATGTGACCAGTACAATTTAATTATAGTGATTATTTCTACCCCAGCAACTGTGAAAGATTTATTTTAAGAACTTAGAGGTTTACTTAAAAGATAGTTGAAAATTTCAAATGCTAAGAAATTTTCATCACCATTTTCCTCCTCCCACACAACATAATTGACATCCTGGCCACAGAACTTTTGCAAACCCACACACAATTCAAAGTAAATTGTCAGCTCACTCCTGGTTTCTGGCTGTAACTCAAGCCTGATTTGGCCTTATTCCTTCAGGTTCAGAGTTGAAGCCTCAACTGAGATTCACTCCTACTTAGGGGCCAGACATCAGGCTTAAGCAAAATATGGAAGTGGGTGTACTATTTTACCCACCCAGGAAGAAGCATGCCAAGCTTCCCTGTCCCTCTCCCTGTCCACCAACTCCCAGAGTTTACTCAAACTCATGTCCATTGGGTCAGTGATGCTATCCAACCATCTCATTCTCTGTCGTCCCCTTCTCCTCCTGCTTTTAATCTTTCCCAGCATCAGGGTCTCTTTCAATGAGTCAGTTCTTCACATCAGGTGGCCAAAGCATTGGAGTTTCAGCTTCATCATCAGTCCTTCCAAAGAATATTCAGGACTCATTTCCTTTAGGATTGACTGATTTGATCTTGCTGTCCAAGGGATTCTCAAAAATCTTCTCCAATACCACAATTCAAAAGCATCAGTTCTTTGGTGCTCAACATTCTTTATAGTCCAACCATTTTTCAAAGATAGGTGAAAATGTTAGTCATTCAGTTGTGTTCAACTCTTTGAGACCCCATGGATTGTAGCCCACCAGGCTCCTCGGTTCATGGAATGCTCCAAGCAAGAATAGTGGAGTAGGTAGTCACTCCCTTCTCCATATTCCTCAAGGTATCTTCCAAATTGTGGATTCCAGACATATTGGACTCCATCCTCAGGTCCTTTCTCTTATTATACTTTCTTGAATTTATACTTGATAACTTCAAGCTCTTCCAGTTCATACCTGCAGCTCTGTCCCTTCTCCTGACTTGTACAGCCAATGTTCAGGACATTCTCATATAAATGATGAGGAATAGGGTGAATCTTGAATTAACCACGTATAAAATATACCTCAGGATGCTTCCTCAAGACTTATACCCACTTCACTCTGCCCAGCTCAGGAGGTCGTGATTCTTCTTTCTTCAGTCTCCACATTCAAATGCTTACTGAGTCCTGCTGACTGTTTAGCTGTTTGTTGTCGTTTAGCTGCTAAGTTATGTCTGACTCTTTGCGATCTCATGAACTGTAGCTTGCCAGGCTCCTCTGTCCGTGGGATTTGACAGGCAAGACTACTAGAGTGGATTGCCATTGCCTTCTCCAGGGAATCTTTGAGACCCAGGGATTGAACCCATGTCTCCTGCATTGGCTGGTGGAATCTTTAACACTGAGTCACCAGGGAAGCCCCTTGTTGACTCTACCTTCAAACTATGGCCTAAATATGACTGCTTCTCACCACCCCTACCACTACCACTCAGTCCTAACCACTCTCCTTGAGCTACTACAGTAACCTTCTACCTGGTCTTGCTGCCCCTACCTTGTCCTTTGTATCAGGAAGGATTAAGTTTTAAAGATATCAATCCATTCCCAAGTCAATCCCCTGCTCAACTCTCTCTAGGGGCTTCCTTTTCCACTTATATGACATTCAAATTCCTTGCACGGATGACAAGCCACTCTTAAGACCTAGCCCTGCCCACCCCCAGTTTCTCACCCTTCTTGACTCATTTTCCTGTACCCATCAGCCTTCAGGATAGCCTTTGAATGTTTGCTTCAGTCTCAGGATCTTTATATTTGTTCTTCCTATTCTAGATTGACCTTCTTTAAAACATCTAAGGGCTTTTTTCCTCCCTTGATTTAGGTGTCTACTTAAATTTTAGGTTCTCGGAGATGTCTTCTCTCTGCCTTGTGTAAAGAGGCCTATGTCCTCTCCCCATTTACCCTGCTTTTTAGCACTTCTCATAGCAGTATCACTACTTATACACTTATGTGTTTTTATTTTCTGCTTCCTTCCTCTCCTCTTCCTAGGAATGTAAGCTTCATGAAGATGAGCATTTTGTCTCTTTTACCTTCATATCACTAGTGCTTAGCACTGTAGTATTTGCTAAAGGAATGAATCTTCCAATCTAATATATGCCTATCTTCTCTAGCTGCTGCTGCGGCTAAGTCGCTTCAGTCGTGTCCGACTCTGTGTGACCCCATAGACGGCAGCCCACCAGGCTCCCCCATCCCTGGGATTCTCCAGGCAAGAACACTGGAGTGGGTTGCCATTTCCTTCTCCAATCTTCTCTAGAGAGTATGAAAATGAAAATACTGTTTACCAGCCACTTATACTGAGCATCCCAGAGAGCAGGCACAAGCTCTGGAGCCCATGTGAATTTCCATGTGGGCCCCCGTGGACTCCCTTCTCTCGGGAACCTGGTGCCTGGTGCCCGGGGTCTGACAGCTGGCCTCTAGGATTACAACCCACACGTAATTAGAGAGGACTGGCTTTACCTTGGGTTTTCCCGGTGGCCCTAATGGTAAAGAGGCTGCCTGCCAATGTGGTTTTGATCCCTGAGTTGGGAAGATCTGGAGGAGAGCATGGAAACCCACTCCAGTATTCTTGCCTGGAGAATCTCACGGACAGAGGAGCCTGGTGGGCTAGAGTCTGGGGGATCACAGAGCTGGACACGACTGAAGTGACTTAGCATGATTTTATCTTAGAACCTGCTGCTGGTGTTCTAAAAGGAAAGCGGCACACCCAACAAGAGCCAGTGCATCTCTGAGGAGAGTCTCAAAGGAAAGGGTCTTTAGGGAATCCCCTGATGATCCAGTGGTTAAGAGTCTGTGTTTTCACTGCTGTGGGCCTGGGTCAGGGAACTAAGTTTCCAACGTGTTATACGAAACCAAAAAAAAAAAAGTGTTTTTCAAATGATCTTTAGGTCCAGCTGTCTTGTATCTGTCTCCTGGGGAGAGGAGGCTTGTACTAAAAGGAAGAATAAGTCAAGCTTAAGAGCTGTAGGTTGGAGAAAGCGATGGCACCCCACTCCAGTACTCTTGCCTGGAAAATCCCATGGATGGAGGAGTCTGGTGGGCTGCAGTCCATGGGGTTGTGAAGAGTCGGAGACGACTGAGCGACTTCCATTTCACTTTCCACTTTCATGCATTGGAGAAGGAAATGGCAACCCACTCCACTGTTCTTTCCTGGAGAATCCCAGGGATGGGGGAGCCTGGTGGGCTGCTGTCTATGGGGTCGCACAGAGTCAGGCACGACTGAAGCGACTCAGCAGCAGCAGCAGCAGCAAGAGCTGTAGGTAACAGCACAGGGTGGTTCTGCTTTACGGTCTCATAGAGTTTTATCCAGGTGGGAAGAAAGTGTTTCAAGTCATCAGCAACTGGTTGGAGCTATACTTTGCCTCCCCAGAAGTGTGGGAGCTCTTAGAGGGGATGGTGGAGGCCCCTGGCACAGTGGGGAGAGTAGAGACCTGGGCACAAGAATCGCAGCGCCTGTCTGGTGAGGAGTGACTGTTGGAATGACAGGGCAGCTGCATGGCCAACACTGGGGCTGGGGGGTGCCAGTGAAGGAGCTGGATTAGTCAGGTTTCACTGCAATGATTCCGTTTAAACAAAGAAACGAACCCGGGTTTCAGTGGCTTACAGCAATATCAGCCCCATGTTCACGTTTCTCACTCTCGGATCTTCGGCTCAGTTGGGGTGGTACTGCTTCACACTGTGGCTTCATGACTCTCCTGTAGATGACACCGTTTCAAGAGGTCCAACCATAAGTCAAATCATTATACTGTACACCTTAAACATATATGGTGCTGTATATTAATTATATCTCAGCGAAACTGGAAGGGAAAAAAAATGAAGAACCCAAACCATGCAAGCACATTTATAACCTCTGCTTAGGTGATATTCATTACTATTCCAGTGATAAATGACATAGTCAAGGCCCAGATCCACGGGGGACATAGTCAAGGCCCTGATCCATGGGGCCTGAAAATGTACTGCAATACTACGAAGTCACAAGGCAAAGGCTGTGAATGTTTCATTCTACTGCAGGGAGGGATTGGAGGAGCAGGAACGTAGTCTCCCACAGGGCCCATCCAGGCTGTTTGGAGGAACAGTGAGTTACCATGGAGACACCTTGAGGGAGCAGAGTGATATCTCAGTGGTAAGGGCACACAGGGGAAGATTGCTTCTTTGTTACTGTTCCTTTGATTCATATTCCTTGATTTTTACCCCTAGGCTAAATATGAGACTGCGGAAGCTTTTGAGTCCATAATTTGTTACGGGACCATGAACTTCTATCTCTTGCAGGAAGCAACAGGGCTGAGGACTTGAACACACAGAGCTGGCAACGTGTGAGATAAAGGGCTATACACCTGTGCAGTCCAATGTGGGAACCAAGCCTGGTGTGGGAAAAGAAGCACTTGGACCTTCTTCCGGTTTGCTTAAAATTATAGGTGAGACCTTCCTTGTTCTGCATTTATGAGCTTGGTTCTGCAGTGTCTCCTTGTTCTAAGAGTTACAGTAACACTCAGTGTAGCTGACATTGCATGGGAAACAAGGTCCTGCATAACTGATGTTTCCACAGAATGGAAACTTGCCCTTTCAATTGCCAAAACAGTGTTTATTTTTTACCACTTTAAATACTAGAAATTGTTCTAAAACATATAGTTTGTTACCTGACTTTAAAAATCAAAGGAGTCTAAACTTAATTTGATCCTTCCTTAAAGATTCAGAGTATTTTTCTTTATTATTGTGCAACACAGCACAGTTTCCCCTTCTCTGTTTATCTATATTCTTCTTGTATTCAGCTTTCCTTTTGGATCATTTGATTCGTTTGAGTCCTCAATTTATTTCCTTGCTTTCATTCGATGGTAGACAAGGAACCCAGTTATCCAGCTCTATTAGAAACATATGTTAAGACCCATACATGCAAGGAAAAACAGTATTTGAAAAAAGGATGGCATTAAAAAAAATGTATTCATTTGGCTGCTCCGGGTCTTATTTGCAGCATGTTGTGTCTTTAGCTGTGGCATGTGAACCCTTAGTTGTGGGTGTGTGGGATTTTGTTCCCTGACCAGGGATTGAACCCAGGACCCCTGCATTGGGAGCACAGAGTCTTAGCCACTGGACCATCAGGGAAGTCCTAAGATGGCATTTTAAATCCATAGGGAATAAATGGGAAGTTAGCCATGCATTTGGGGAAAAAAAATAAAATGACCTCCCTAACTCTGTGAACAAAAAAAAGAACAAAACAATGTCACTCATCCAACAGTTATATATGGTTAAATTGTCACCCACTTTAGCAGTCCTCTGGCAGTACATTCTGAGGGGTATTCAGGGTGTAAAAATAGGATGAGGCAATCTGTGCTTTAGATAAATGGGTCCCGATACATACCTCAGCAAGAATTTCAATAACCCCAGACTATTGACTCTTCCTATAATCAGAAAGCACTAAAATAATTAACTTGAGATATCCCTTCTTTGAATTAGAGTTAGACAAGGCTGTGGTCCATGTGATCAGATTGGTTAGTTTTTGGTGATTATGGTTTTCAGTCTGCCCTCTGATGGAGAAGGATAAGAGGCTTATGGAAGCTTCTTGATGGGAGAGACTGACTGAGGGGGAGACTGGGTCTTGCTCTGATGGGCATGGCCATGCTCAGTAAATCTTTAATCCACTTTTCTGTTGATGGGCAGGGCTGTGTTCCTTCCTTGTTATTGATCTGAGGCCAAACCATGGTGAAGATAATGAAGATAATGGTGACCTCCTTCAAAAGGTCCCATGCATGCGCTGCTACACTTAGTGACCCCAACCATATAGTAGGCCACTGCCAACCCACGCTTCTGCTGGAGACTCCGACACACTCATGGGCACGTCTGAGTCTCTTATGGGGTCACTGCTCCTTTCCCCTGGGTCCTGGAGCACACAAGGATCTGTCTGTGCCCTCCAAGAGTCTGTTTCCCCAGTCCTGCGTAAGTTCTGGCAGCTCTTATGCCCTACCCAGGTCTACTGCACCCAGGGCCCCTGCCCCTGTAGCAGTCCACTACTACCCATACCTCCTCAGGAGACACTCAAACACAGGTCTGTCTCAGTCTCTGTGGGGGCGGTCTCTGGGTCCTGGTGCACACAAGAT
>SJYX01016351.1:0-58578 GCA_006410675.1 Oreotragus oreotragus | reverse complement strand
GTCATGTATGGATGTGAGAGTTGGACTTTGAAGAAGGCTGAGCACCGAAGAATTGATGCTTTTGAACTGTGGTGTTGGAGAAGACTCTTGAGAGTCCCTTGGACTGCAAGGAGATCCAACCAGTCCATTCTGAAGGAGTGAAGGAGATCAGCCCTGGGATTTCTTTGGAAGGAATGATGCTATAGCTGAAACTCCAGTACTCTGGCCACCTCATGCGAAGAGTTGACTCATTGGAAAAGACTCTGATGCTGAGAGGGATTAGGGGCAGGAGAAGAAGGGGACGACCAAGGATGAGATGGCTGGATGGCATCACGGACTCGATGGACATGAGTCTGTGTGAACTCCGGGAGTTGGCGATGGACAGGGAGGCCTGGCGTGCTGCAATTCATGGGGTCACAAAGAGTCGGACATGACTAAGCGACTGAAATGAACTGAACTGAACTGATGCTATCTTCTGTAGCAGGTATACCATTTTATGTATTCAAAGGCAATGCCAAGAGTTCCAATTTTTCCATATCCTCCCCAACATTTACTTTCTGTTTTTATTTTAGTTTCTTAGTAACAATCATCCTAGTGAGGGTGAGGTGATAATTCTGTAGTTTTGATTTGTATTTCCCTAATGATTCGTGATGTTGAGCATCTTTTCATGTACTTATTGATCTTCTATATATCTTCTTTGTAGAAATGTCTATTTAATTCTGTTAGAGTTCTCTAAAGAAATAATCAATAGGATATGAGAGACAGATAGATGTAAGAGGAGATTTATTATTAAAATTGGCTCATGCTCTATGGAGGCCAAGAAGTCCCATGAACTGCTGTATTCAAGCTGGAGAACCAGGAAATCCAATTCAGTCTGGAAATCCAATTCCTGAGAACTAGGAGTTCTCATATCCAATTGCAAAGGAAGGTAAGTTTCTCAGCCCTCAGAGGATTGATGCCAGCCTGCATTGGTAAGAGCTCATCTTCTTCACTCAGTCTACTGACTGGGATGCTAATCTGTTCTGAAGAAATCCTCAAAGACATACCCTGAAATACTGTTTACCAGCTATCTGGGTACCCCTTAACTCAGTCAAGATGGCACACAACTTCAACCATCACAAAATCCTTTGACCAATTAAAAAAAATTATGTAAAAATACATTATGATTATTTATTTTGATGCTTTGCCCATTTTTAATTAGGTTGTTTGCTTTTGTTGTTGAGTTGCAGGAGTTCTTTGTACATTCTGAATATCTTGTCAGATACATGATTTGCAGTCCCATAGATTGCCTTTTCACTTTATTAATAGTATCCTTTGATACACAAACAGTTTTAATTCTGATGAAGTCTAATTTTGCCTATTTTTATTTTTGCTGTTGTCTGTGTTTTTGGTGTCATATTGAAGACATTATTGCCAAATCCAACATTATAAATCTTTTCCTTATATTTTCTACTAGGAGTGTTATAGTTTAGCTTTTACACATGTGCCTTTACTCCATTTTCTGGTATTTTTGTATATGATATCAGGTAAGGGTGCAATTTTATTCCTTTGCATGTGGGTATCCAGTTGTTTTTTTTTTTTTCCCCAGAACTGTTAAAAAAAAAAGGTTATTTTCCCATTTAATGGTCTTGGTATCCTTGTTGAAAATCACCTGATTTGTGGGACCTCTATTCTAGTCCATTGATCTATATGTCTGTCTTTATAGTAGTGCCACACTGCTTTTGATTACTGTAGCTTTGTAGTAAGTATTTTTTAAATTTCCGTTTTATTCAGGTATAATTCACATTTAAATTGAAAGCTATTTAAAGTGTACATTGTGGTGATTTGATGTACATGTACATTGTGAAAGGATTCTCTCCTAGCTAATTAACACATCCATAACCTCACATGTTCATCTTTTTCTTTTATTGGTGAGAGCATTTATGTTCTACTCTCTTAGCAAATTTCAATTATATAATACTATACACCAATTATGTTAGTATAAATGGCAACCCATTCCAGTATTCTTGCCTGGAGAATCCCAGGGACGGAGGAGCCTGGTAGGCTGCCATCTATGGGGTCGCAGAGTCGGACACGACTGAAGCGACTTAGCAGCAGCAGCAGCAGCACCAATTATATATACCAATTATATATATATCAGTTATATAAATTACCAATAATGTGCTGTGCTCAGTCACTCAGTTGTGTCTGACTCTTTGTGACTCCATGGACTGTAGCCTTCCAGAATCCTCTGTCCATGGGACTTTCCAGGCAAGAATACTGGAGTTGGTTGTCATTTCCTACTTCAGAGGATCTTCCTGACTCAGGGATTGAACCCATTTCTCCTGTGTCTCCTGCATTAACAGAAAAATTCTTTACCACTATGCCACCTGGGAAGTCTGTATACCAACTATAGTCACCTGTTTTACATTAGGTCCTCAAACCTTATTCATCTTATAGGTGAAAGTTTCTACCCTTTTACCAACCTCTCTCTATTACCGGGCAATGTTGTTTCTGCCCTCTGTTTCTATGAATTTGACTCCCCAGCCAGTATATGGAAACAACTGAAGTATCTATCAATCAATAGATGAATGGAGATATATACTTATATGAATAGGTGTATATATAGACACACACACAGGAATATTACTCAGTCACGAGATAGAAGGAAATCCTGCCATTTGTGACAATATGGATGGGACTTGAGGGCATTATGCTAGGTAAAATAAGCCAAACAGAGAAAGACAAATGCTGCTTGATGTCACTTATATGTGTTTTCTTTAAAAAAAAAAAAAAAAAGGACTTCCCTGGTGACTCAAATGGTAAAGAATCTGCCTGCAGTGTGGGAGACATTTCTGTACTTGAACCCTTCTGGGCTGAAATTTATAGGAGCGTGACTGACTCCCCTTCAGTTAGAGCTTTCTGAGGCCAAACTACAAACCATAAACAAGACAGATCTACAGAAGAGCAGTGCTTGGTATTGAGAGAATGTATTCATGAAGGTAGAAGCCAGGAATATTCTGATAATTGCCTCCTCTCTTCTCCAGGGGGAGAAGGGGGGTCAGTTATGCTCCAGTGAATTTCAGAGCAGAAAGATTCAAGAACAAAAAGTTAGAAAATGTTCAGGGGACTCTCCATTTCTCTGCTTTTAGTTAGGGTCTAGATGATACTCCTGTCCTCCCTCCCACCCCTTGTTGTCTCATTTACCCCCATGAGAAAAGGACTGGTTTGCACAGTTAATGAGCTAACGAGAAGGGACTGGGCACCTTCATTCAGCCTTTTCATTGCCATCTTCTAGGTTGTTTGCCGGAGAAGGCAATGGCACCCCACTCCAGTACTCTTGCCTGGAAAATCCCATGGATGGAGGAGCCTGGTAGGCTGCAGTCCATGGGGTCGCTAAGTGTCGGACACGACTGAGCGACTTCCTTTTCACTTTTCACTTTTATGCCTTGGAGAAGGAAATGGCAACCCACTCCAGTTTTATTGCCTGGAGAATCCCAGGGACAGGGGAGCCTGGTGGGCTTCCGTCTACGGGGTTGCACAGAGTCGGTCACGACTGAAGCGACTTAGCAGCAGCAGCAGCAGGGTGTTTGCCCTGAGGCCATGCTGACCTGTGCTCTGCTGGGTAGCAAGCTCTGACACACTCAGTGTGTCCTTTGTTATTGTGACCCAGCAAGTCAGCCTATACTCATTCAGGGTGAAATATTAGTAAGTTATTCCAGATATGCCCTTAAGCCATATTTTTCAATCCCCTTGCTAACAACAGTTTGATTTTTGTCAATTTTTAAAATTTTATATCTGCTGCCTCCATTGCCTTCTTTATCCATTGAGCCCAGACTAAGGAAAAAAAGAAAGGAATCTTATTTTGGCTTTCTGAACTCCCAATACTACAGAATAGTAGTTTGTTGTTCTTGATTAGTCTCTCAGTCATGTCCGACTCTTTTGCAACCTCGTGGACTGTATCCCGCCAGGCTCCTCTGTCCACGGCATTTCCCAGGCAAGAATAATAGAGTGGGTTGCCATTTCCTTCTCTAGGGGCTCTTCCTAACCCAGGGATTGAGTTTGTGTCTCCTGAATTGCAGGCTGATTCTTTACCACTGAGTCACTGGGGAAGCCCTGGGGGAGCCTCTGTATCTAATAGTATACAGAGTTAAAAAGAACTCAGAAAATGGCTCCATATAGAAAGATTTGATTGAAGAAATCCTATTATTAATTTAAAAAATCATGCTGTGAAAGAAATCAGGTACTATATGATCCTGTTTTTTAGGAAAAGCTCCATAAGCTTATAATTCTCTATATTTGTCCATGTACAGTTATATATGTAAGTACATTGTAGAAAGTTTTGGAAGGACATGCTCCAAATTAACAACAGTGACTTTTGTATGCTGTATTGGATTTTTCAAAAAAAATAGAATAAATCTATATAATTTAAAAATGAGTCTTGCAGGCGAGTCAAGTGTCTGGCTGAAAGCCCGAAGCCCTTTTTGAAGGTCCAGAGGCCTATTTTTATTATTTCTTGCTTAGGAGTCGAACCCTGCCACTCTGCAGTGAAAATGTGGAGTCTTAACCCCTGGACTGGAGGCGAAGTCGGTGGACTTGATTTTTCTGGAGTGCTTTCTGTGACAGGCACCGGTGGCTTGGCCTGGTTCACTGTACTGCGTTGGGCCAGGCAGGAACTGTGCTTTTAAGCGGTTGCGTCATGTCTGCATTTGCGACGTACCCACAATGAGGTGTGTAGAATGAAGTGTGAGGATGCCACCAGAACCATGACAGCATCTGATGCACCTGCAGACCTGTCCCTGAAAAAGCTCTGTGTGGGTGTGGAGGGAGGAAATGCAAGGATATTCAAACTCCGGATTTTCTCCTTCCCTTTGAGGTTCGTTGTAGTTTACCTTCGAACCACCAGGGGGCACACGCACTCAGGGCAGAGATCCGGCTTGGGTCTGGGCGGGAGCTGGGGTGGTGTTGGGGGATGGGGAGGACTAATTACTTCCAAGTGCGGGGAACTCAGCGGCCTCTTCCCCGAGGCCAAAGAAATTAACTCTTCAGGTGGCCAATTGGGTTGTCTTTTTGAAAATTGGTTTCTGCCCTATGGCTACTGGCTCTAAAACAGGTTTCTAAAAACAGTGTCTTAACAAATGTTATTTAACTTTTTTTTTTTTTTTTCCAGTTGACTCTTGATAATCCCAACTTTCATCTGAGAGCTCTTGGAGCTGGTTGCTTCTTTCTCACGTGTTAACTTTTAAGTCCTCTGCAAATATGGCAAAAAATGAGTGAGGGACGAGACCACCATTTGTCCTCATTTTTGTCGTGAAAAATTAAAAATTAAATCACACACAAAAAGACGTATCCTCTTGTAAACGGACAGAAAAAAGAATAATGGCACAGGAATTCCTGGAAGCAACACTCCATCTTTTTGTTTTGTTTGTTTTGTTTTAAGCTTGTGAGCAGATGGCCTGGCTCCATCAAATAGACACAAACTCGGAGCTGACTAGAAAAGAGTTCACCGGGAATTCAGGAGAGCGGGCGGTGCGCACAGCTCACCCCGTCTCCCTGGGGCTCCATTTCACGGAGTGTAGTCAGCCTACCGCGTTCATCTGAACCACATCGGGGGAAGGAGGCTTGTGAAAATGTGGCTTTCTGGACTGCATCCCAACCTATTGAATTAGAAGCTACATCTCTGAATCTATGTTTTTAAACAAGTTGCCTAGTTGATTTCTTGTGAATGTACATTACTTTTGCGGGGAAGGCAATGGCACCCCACCCCAGTACTCTTGCCTGGAAAATCCAATGGACGGAGTAGCCTGGTGGGCTGCAGTCCATGGGGTCGCTAACAGTCGGACAGACTGAGCGACTTCACTTTCACTTTTCTCTTTCATGCATTGGAGAAGGAAATGGCAACCCACTCCAGTGTTCTTGCCTGGAGAATCCCAGGGACGGGGGAGCCTGGTGGGCTGCCGTCTATGGGGTCACACAGAGTCGGACACGACTGAAGTGACTTAGCAGCAGCACATTACTTTTGAGATAAGAGGTAGGCCTCCTGGGGTGATATAAGGGGGGGACATGTGACACCTAGGATATTTTTGTGTATTGGATTTCAGGGATCTTACCTTTGGGTAAAGATCACCTCTCTCAGGAAGCTGCTCCCTGTGGAAAACAAAGTGGCTGGCAGCTTGACCTAAGGATGCCAGGAGAGGCTGTGAGCCTGTTAGGTCTGGCCGTGGCTGGTCATTGGGAAGCGTTTGGAAGGAGAAATGGGGATTATTGGACAGTACAGGAAGTTGCTCTGAAGCATCCCTGAGGAATTTTTGTTCTCTAGTACTCTGAAGCACCCAGAAATTCCAGGAAATAAAATCCAACAATATTGGTACCTTCTGCGGAGCACCTGTGAAAAAGTCCTCTTGAAAAGTCCCAAATGTCTCCCTCACTGCGGAAATCTCACTTAATCATGCTTCCTGGAATTTCACCAAGTATAGCTTCATTTGTGTGGGATTTTTGTTTTGTTTTTAAATCTCCTTTTCAAATGCAAATCCCCCTGGGAAAATGAAGCTTCTATTCACACATTGGAGGGAATTTGCTTATTACCTCTTACTGCATAATTGTGATCTCTCACACTAAGAAGAAAAGGAAACATTTTTATTGAATTGAGAGGAAGAGGACTTTTAGAGCCAGGAAAGCTTAATGAGGGTAGAAAAGTGGGAATAGGACATTGATTCCAGGGACATTCTTAGCAGGGAAAATGCCAAGAGCTGCTTCAAGGTCTGGAATAATCCTAGCCAGAAGAAATGAGAAATAGTGAGTACTGAGAGTGGGCTCTTGTCTGCTGCTGCTGCTGCTAAGTCACTTCAGTCGTGTCCGACTCTGTGCGACCCCATAGACGGCAGCCCACCAGGCTCCCCTGTCCCTGGGATTCTCCAGGCAAGAACACTGGAGTGGGTTGCCATTTCCTTCTCCAATGCATGAAAGTGAAAAGTGAAAGGGAAGTCGCTCAGTCGTGTCCGACTCTTCGCGACCCCATGGACTGCAGCCTACCAGGCTCCTCCATCCATGGGATTTTCCAGGCAAGGGTACTGTAGTGGGATGCCATCGCCTTCTCCAGGGCTCTTGTCTAACACTCCAGAAATGAATTGCCCAAGGAGACATACATGCTGACAAAGCAAGAGACTATTGGAAAGGGGCACACAGGTGGAGAGCAGTAAAGTAAGGGGACCCAGGAGAACTACTCTGCCAGGTGGCCTGCAGTCTCAGGTTTTATGGTGATGGGATTAGTCTCCAGGTTGCCTTTGGCTGATCATTACGACTCAGGGTCCTTCCTGGTGGTGCACACATTACTCAGCCAGGATCGATGCCAGCAAGAAGGATTCTGGAAGGTGGAAGGACACGTGATGTCTCCTTTTGACCTTTCCCGAATTCTTTTGGTTTGTAGTGGCTTGTTAGTTCCTTATTCCTTACCAGGACCCCTTGTCGGAAAATAACTCATGCTAATGGTTACTATGGTGCCTGGCCAGGGTGGGCAGTTTCAATCAGTTTTTTTCCGCTAACAAATCTAAATCACCCTAATTTCTATTTTGCCTCCTTGGTCTATGGAATAGATTGTGCTGTGACCACAAACAGTCCCCACGTCTCCGTGGCTTAGCAGAATGGAGGTTATTTCTTGATTATGTTCCCTGTCCACTGTGGGTTGGCAGAGGGACTAGACTTGCTATTGTCACTTAGGGATCCTGGCTGGAGACCTCATCTCTGCACGTGCTTCCAAGGTTAATGTGGCAGAGAAAATAAGAAAATGTGACAAATTGCACATAGGCTTTGCATTGTTCAGGGTTCTCTAGAGAAACCAAACCAATAGAACATGTGTGTGTGTGTGTGTGTGTGTGTGTGTGTGTGTGTATACAGAGAGGAACAGAGATAGACACAGAAAATTTACCTTAAGGAATTGCCTCACAAAATTGCAGGGGCTAGAAAACCTGAAATCTTCAGGGCAGATTGGAGACCTAGGGAAAAGTTAATGTTATCATTCTGGAGGCAGGTGGGCTCCCCAGGTGGCGCTAGACGTAAAGAACCCACCTGCCGATGCAGGAGACAAATGAAACGTGATTTTGACCCCTGGGTCAGGAAGATCACCTGGAGGAGAGCATGGCAGTCCACTCCAATATTCTTGTGAGGAGCCTGGGGGGCTACAGTCTGTGGGGTCACAAAGATTCAGACATGACTGAAGTAACTTAACACACAGCACACTGGAGGCAGAATTCCTTTTTCCTTAGGGGACGTTAGTCTTTTTCTCTTAAAGCCTTTGGCTAGTTGGATGAGGCCCACCCACATATGAAGGATTATCTGTTGTCTACTTATTTAAATGTTACTCACATCTAAAAGATACTTTTATAGCAAGATCTAGACTTGTGTTTGATCAAAAATTGGGGTCCATGGCCCAGCCAAGTTGGCACATAAAATTAATCATCATGGACTCACTCTTTAGACAGGATACATCTCACTTGTGCTCAAATATCATTGGGCAAATTATATCACATGACTACAGCTAACTTCAGAGGGGCAGGGAAATGCAAATCCTACCATCTACTCAAGAGGAGGAGAACGAGAATATCAGCAAATAGCCCTAGTGGCCACCGTAATCCTCATTTCACTAAGGGAGTAGAAACATGATCTAAGCTGACTTGAAAGAGAGGTAGTGAAAGTGTTAGTCACTCAGTTGTGTCTGACTCTTTGCGACCTTATGGACTGTAGCTCGCCAGGCTCCTCTGTCCATATGATTCTCCAGGCAAGAATGCTGGACTGGGTAGCCATTCCCTTCTCCAGGGGATCTTCCTGACCCAGGAATCGAACCTGGGTCTCCTGCATTACAGGCAAGTTCTTTACCATCTGAGCCACAAAAAACAACAACAAAAAAACCTAATGAGTTTCCTCTGTTTTCTTGGATCTCATCTATGGGTTGGTAGAAGGGCTTGCATATGCCATTGTATGGTCGGATCATTCCAGATGGCTGTTCTCTTGCTCTGTGTATATCCCCTGCTCGACAAGTGCGTGCTTTGCCTATGTCCTACTCATATGATTGGCCTTTCTACAACTTGTCCCGTGCCCCAAGAGAATGATCGTTCTAGCTTTAGATCAGAACCTTTTAGTATACTTATCAAAGGGCCAGTAAGGGGGCTGCCCCCTCACCTGCTTTCGCTAGTAACAGATGAGCTAGCCCGACATAATTCCCCCAGCCTCTTCTGCCTCCAGGAGTGAAGTCTGCTGTCTCATCCGGCCTGGCATGTGCTGCACACTGTGGGGCGNCAGAACCTTTTAGTATACTTATCAAAGGGCCAGTAAGGGGGCTGCCCCCTCACCTGCTTTCGCTAGTAACTGATGAGCTAGCCCGACATAATTCCCCCAGCCTCTCCTGCCTCCAGGAGTGAAGTCTGCTGCCTCATCCGGCCTGGCATGTGCTGCACACTGTGGGGCGTCACTCCAGAACTTTGCTTCAGATAGGTAAGCTCCTCCTGCATTAAACCACGGATACCTCTATCAGTGACTCCAGGTTCTTTCTTCAGTCTTGAAGCTGTGCAGAAACAGGTTTTGCAGGCCTCTATGATGCCAGCCAACAGCCGTGATAGTGGAGGGCGTCTGGACCTCAGTCATTATCTACTCAAATTGGCATCTCCTCAGACACCCATCTGGTCTGTAGTTGTCTGCCCAGTTCATTCCTTCTTACAGGGCTCCCTTAGAAGGCAGTGACTTTTTGGCCATATCTGTGCCTGGAGAATCCCGGGGACAGAGGAGCCTGGTGGGCTTCTGTCTATGAGGTCGCACAGAGTTGGACACGACTGAAGTGACTTAGCAGCAGCAGCAGCAGTGCCTCTCTAGGGGCTTTCCCTGGCGGCTCAGTGAGTAAAAAATCTGTTGTCAGTGAATTAGATGCAGGAGACATGGATTCGATCCCTGAGTCGGGAAGATCCCCTGGAGGAGGGCATGGCAACCCACCCTAGTATTCTTGCCTGGAGAATCCCATGGACAGAGGAGGCTGATGGGCTATAGTTTATAGGGTTGCAAAGAATTGGTCATGACTGAAGTGACTTAGCACACACATGTGCTTCTCTGGGGCAAATGAGAAGTATTCTGCATTTACTGGGCTAAACTAGGGCCCAAGAAACTCTTTGAGGCTGGGGTGGTAGGGAATGTAGCTACCCTCACTGTCTGTTCTTCTCTTCTATACAAATAAAATACTTAATTTTAAACTGGGCACAAGTTATCCAGAGTAATGACTATATTTCCCAGATTTCTGTGCACCTTGGTAGAATCATGAGACTAGATTCTTCCCATTGGGATACAAGCAGAAGAGAATATGTGCTTAACAACATCTGCTAAGGAGACTCAAAGGGAGAGGGTATGTTTTTCTTCATTATTTTCTTCTCCCTGTTATCTGGAACATAGGTGAGATGGCTGGAATGCAAGCAGCCATTTTTGAGAATGAGGTGACTTTGGGGATGGAGGTCATACAGAATGAAACAAAATTTATGAGTTTCATTCCAGCCCTCATCATCTCCCATCAATCTGCTATGCAAAAGACAAATTAACTTCCTACTTGTTTAAGCTACATTCCTAGGTTTTCTGTCTGACCTGGCAGGTTCCCAACTCTAAAGCTACTCCTCAGAGATGAATTTGGGAGCCATCCACTCACCTAATTGAATCCGTACCTCATATGTATCCTTTGCACTCTTGTTTGCTGGCTCAGAGGCAAGCTGAAGAGAAAGCACTCCCTGAACTGTGTATAAGTTGTCATTCACATCACTCTTTGAACCTGTTTTGGATTTTGATTAAATGACTTACTGTCTTTAGGCCCTCCCAGAGGTATCCTGGGGCTTTCCTGGTGCCTCAGATGGTGCAGAATTCACCTGTACTGCAGGAGACCTGAGTTCAATCCCTGGGTGGGAAAGAGCCTCTGGAGAAGGAAATGGCAGCCCACTCCAGGATTCTTCCCTGGGAAATCCCACGGACAGGAAGGCCATGGGGTCTCAAGAATCAGACATGGCTTAGTGACTAAACCACCACCAGAGGTATCCTAAAATGAGGGCTTGGATGCATGTAGTTTATTCAGGAGGTAATCCCAGGAAGCTCCAGTGGGGGAATGGAGAAGTGAGATGAGAGGACGACAGCCATAAAGTGCACATCAGCAAGCAAATCGTCTTTGTGGGCAACTGGAGCCGACACCCTGAGGGAGCACCGGGAGTGGCAGAACAGGCCTCAGAGGGGTGAGGACGGTGAGTTCCCTGCCCACCAAGCCTCGGCTCCCCAGCACTCAGAGGGGAGCCCAAGCAGCCTCCTATGGCTAGAGGACTCCTGAGGCAGGGGTTGGCAGTAAGCAGCCCTCCGTCACAGTGGAAAGTGCCCAGGGGCCGTGGGCGGGCACTCGTGCCCACTCTGACTCTCCTCTAGGGCCTTCCCTGCTGTGAAGTCAGATCATCTCAGAGGCAGAAAAGAGAATCTCTCCTTTAAGAAAGGGATTTACGTAAATTACTGTCAAATGTTCTACCCCTGAGCTATATGCCCTCTGTTTTAATTGAAACCACTTTTTTTTTTTCAGTGAAATAACCACTGAGAGCGGTCAGTTTTTCATGCTCTATATAGTCAGTTGCCCTGGCCAGGACAAGCTGCATAATATGCAGGATCTTGTGCAAAATAGAAATGCCGAGCCCTTGTTTAAAAATTAGTAAGAATTTCAAGGTGGTGACAGCAGAGTATTAGCAAAGCTTGGGACCTTTCTATGCGTGGAGTTGCCCTGCAACAATCACTTGAAGTCTCTGAAGTTTCACTATACTTTGTAAGTTGTAGGTTCCTTGGAAGGTTTATTAGTTCACACTCAGAGTTTCCAACTCATTTTATTTTGTCCCCCTGTTTTTATAGGGGGGAAGAGATAGTTCTCCCTCTAACTCCTGACCCTGAAGATCCAAGAAAATTAGAGCTCTTTCTCTCAGAAGTGGCTGAGAGCCTTTCTGTTTTTATATTTATCCCAAACCCCTCATTTATCCCTCACTCCCCACTGCCCCTTTGGTAAGCGCAAGTTTGTTTCCTATGTTGATGAGCCTATTTCTGTTTTATAAATAAGTTTACGTGTGTCATTGTTTTAGATTCCGCATAAAAATGATATCATAAGCCTTTCTGTTTTTATATTTATCCCAAACCCCTCATTTATCCCTCACTCCCCACTGCCCCTTTGGTAAGCGCAAGTTTGTTTCCTATGTTGATGAGCCTATTTCTGTTTTATAAATAAGTTTACGTGTGTCATTGTTTTAGATTCCGCATAAAAATGATATCATGGTGATATTTGTCTTTCTCTGACTTTCTTCACTCAGTATGATAATCTCTGGGTTCATCCATGGTGCTGCAGATGGCATTGCTTCATTCTTTATTATGTCAGTAATAGTTCACTTACACACACACATATCTCACGTCTTCTTTACCTGTTCCTCTGTCATTTAAGTTGCTTCCATGTCTTGGCTATTGTAGATGGTGCTGCAGTGAAGATTGGGGTGTGTGTATGCTTTAGAATTATAGTTTTCTCCGCATATATGCCCAGGAATGGGATTGCAGCATCACATGGTGACTCTATTTTTAGCTTTTTAAGGACCCTGCATACTGCTCTCCATAGTGGCTACACCAATTTACATTTCCCCCAGGAATATTCTCTGCTACTCAGAGGCAGCTATTTGGTTTCTGTTTTTAGGTAATTACCTCTGTATGTCTAAATACTATGCTTGCATTGCTCTTTCTTGGTTTATCAACGTTAGACATTATCTCTTGACTTCCTGCTGTGAATGATAAGGATTTGGTTCACTGACACTTCTCTCTCAGTGGAAGTATCTTATTTTTAGTTCCTCTAGTGGCTACTGTTGTTAACATGAAGTAATAGACTTAAATCTCTCTAGTTCCAGTGATTTTAAGCAACACCTTCTTGATGCCTCCATTTATTAAAATCCTCAAACGCTTGCCTTTTCCTTAAACTCTTCTCTCCATGCCCTACTTCCCAATTTCTGACATTGTAATGTTACTTTCCCATCGTCAAGGCTGGTAAGGTTTACATTCTGATATGCAGCCACGGTTTGTTCCTCCATACTTCATCTACCTTGGATCTCGAAGGTGAAAATCTCCAGGGGAGGAGAGGAGAGAGGAGAGAGGTTTGGGAGCTAACCCTGACCTGAAGGGAACACAGAAATAAGAGCTCTTCATTAAAGGAAGAAGTGGGAGCTGAGTCATCACCTGGGGGGCAGGACCTGCACAGGAAGGCTCTGTTTTGAGAACATCTCCACAGTACTCAGCATCTCTCCAAGTGTCACTGCACCCTGATGATTCTGGTCCATCTCCAGTAGCTCAGCCCTCATTTGACTTGTTCTGTATGGCTTATCCTCAATTCATAACATCTTGAGACACTAGTAAGCTCCCCATTGTAGCTTTAAAACTCATCAGGCAAAATCCCTTGCATTGGCCCTGGAATTTGAGGGGGTGCCAAGGTACTAACCTCACACTCTCCACGGCCTACTTGGTCAGCCAGCCCCTCCTTTCCTGGCCTGCAGCTGATTCCTTTTCCTCCTCACCTCTCCATCTGCCTCTGTCATTCCTATGAGATGGGGTGGGGGGAGGCCATTCTCCATGGCATTTCTACACATCTTTTGACCAGTATTGTCTAGACAACTGTTTCAAGATTGTTTGCACAGCACATATCCTTGGAAGCTAGAGATGATGTCTCTAGGTTGGAGGACAGTTTTGTTTCAGATACTGTCCCCAGGGGCAGAGGTAGGGCAGGGCATGTTCACTAGTGGTTTCCCTATAAGATTGAGGGTTGCCTCAGCTGCAATGTGGACCTCTGTGTGGGCAGTATATTCCCCCGGCTGGCTCTGCATCGCCCCGTGAGGCTTGGGGGACAGGCAGACCTGATACAAACATGGCTGCCACTGCACCATGAGTAATAAACCGTCTATAGCTGTTTGAGCTGGTTGTTTGCTTGCTGTCTATGACACGTAGCTAGGCAGTAAACCTAGCTGGTGTTTGGTCATTGCTGCTTAGGCTTGTCCACCTGGACACAGACTGCTTCTGAGCTGCGAGCTTCCTTCTGGGAGTCAGACCCTCTATGTTTATTCAAGGTGCAGCCCCTGATCCCCCACCTTCTTACACCTCACAAACCTCTTCACTGTGGATGTCTTTCTTTTGCTCTTCTTACTGTCATTCAGATGTCACATTTCAGGGGAGGTGGTAGATTATTCATGTGTGTACTCAGGTTACTTGATTGGAATAGAAGCTCTATTTGCATTTCTATATAGACAGAAGAAAGAATACAGAGAAAGCTTTCCGAGTTGTCAGTAGCTTTGCAAATATTGCACAACATTCAGCTAGTAAATTGCAAAGCATAATACACCATAAAAAGGGATGTGCTTGCTGATTCCAAATCTCTCTGCATGGCTTCTTAGATTTTCACCATAGGGATCAGAAGAAACTTTTAAGGATCAGCAGAACCTTTTAAAGATCAGAAGATGAGTGATCTCTTTCTCAGCAGCAGCAAAGATGGGAAAGCTGAGAGTGATGTACTTCACATGAACCTCAGAGGTGGCCTGGGGGATTGGGCCACAGAATAGCCTTCCACATGTTCCTGGGCACAGGGGTGGGAGAAGCTTTCACTTACTGGACTCCTGTGCAGGTAAGTATCCTCAGACATCTCGCCTGGGTGAAAGGAATGATATACCCAACTGAATGCAGAGTTCCAGAGAATAGCAAGGAGAGATAAGAAGGCCTTCTTAAATGAACAATGCAAAGAAATAGAGGAAAACAACAGAATGGGAAAGACTAGAGATCTCTTCAAGAAGATTGGAGATAACAAAGAAACATTTCATGCAAAGATGGGCACAATAAAGGACAGAAATGGTATGGACCTAACAGAAGCAGAAGATATTAAGAAGAAGTGGCAAGAATACACAGAAGAACAGTACAAAAAAGATCTTAATGACCTGGATAACCACAGTGGTTTGATCATTCACCTACAGCAAGACATCCTGGAGTGTGAAGTCAAGTGGGCCTTAGGAAGCATTACTATGAACAAAGCTAGTGAAGGTGATGGAATTCCAGTTGAACTATTTCAAATCCTAAAGACGATGCTGTTAAAGTGCTGCACTCAACATGTCAGCAAATTTGAAAAACTCAGCAGGGGCCACAGGACTAAAAAATGTCAGTTTTCATTTCAATCCCAAAAAAGGACAATGCCAAACTGTAAAACTATGCTCATTCCACATGCTAATAAGGTTATACTCAAAATCCTTCAAGCCAAGCTTCAGCAGTACATGAACTGAGAACTTCCAGATATATAAGTTGGATTTAGAAAAGGCAGAGGAACCAGAGATCAAACTGCCACTATTTGCTGGATCATAGAGAAAGCAAGGGAAATTCCAGAAAAACATCTACTTTTGCTTCATTGACTACACTAGTCTTTGACTGTGGATCACAGCAAGCTATGGAAAATTCTTAAAGAGATGGGAATACCAACCACTTTACATGCCTCCTGAGAAATCTGTATGCAGGTCAAGAAGCAACAGTTAGAACTGGACATGGGAAAATGGATGGTTCCAAATTGGGAAAGGAGTATGTCAAGGTTGTATATTGTCATGCTGCTTATTTAACTTATATGCAGAGTACATCATGTGATACTGGGCTGGATGAAGCATAAGCTGGAATCAAGATTGTTGGGAGAAGTATTAATAACTTCAGATATGCAAATGATACTACTCTGATGGCAGACAGTAAAGAGGAGCTAAATAGCCTCTTGATGAGGGTGAAAGAGGAGAGTGAAAAAGCTGGCTTGACACTTAACATTGAAAAAACTAAGATCATGGAATCTGGGCCCATCACTCCATGACAAATAGATGGGGAAAAAGTGGAAACAGTGACAAATTTTCTTTTCTTGGGCTCCAAAATCACTGTGAATGGTGACTGCAACTATAAAATTAAAAGATGCTTCCTCCTTGGAAGGAAAGCTATGACAAACCTAGAAAGTGTATTAAAAAGCAGAGACATCACTTTGCCAACAGGGTCCATATAGTCAAAGCTATGGTTTTTCCAGTAGTCACATATGAATGTGAAAGTTGGACTATAAAGAAGGCAGAGTGCCAAAGAGTTCATGCTTTTGAATTGTGGTGTTGGACAAGACTCTTGAGAGTCCCTTGGACTGCAAGGAGATCAAACCAGTCAATCCTAAATGAAATCAGTCCTGAATATTCATAGGAAGGACTGATGCTGAAGCAGAAGCTCTAATACTTTGGCCACCTGATACAAAGAGCTGACTCATTGGAAAAGACCCTGATGCTAGGAAAGATTGAAGGCAGGAGGAGGAGGGGGCAGTAGAGGACGAGATGGTTAGATAACACCATCAACTCAATGGACATGAATCTGAGCAAACTCTGAAAGATAGTGAAGGACAGGGGAGTCTGGCATGCTGCAGTCCATGGGGTTACAAAGAGTTGGACACCACTTAATGAGTAAGCAACAAGAATTCAGAAAAAGATACATGCTGCTGCTAAAGCACTTGAATTCCTTCTGTAAAAAAGTTGTCATTAATATACCGAAAAAAATTGCAACTATGTATGATGATGGATGTTAGCTAGTTTTATTGTGATGATCATTTGGCTGTACATACTAACATTGAATCATGTTATACACCTGGAACTATCATAATGTTAAATGTCAATTATACCTCAATAAAAATGATTAAAAATTGTTATTAGTATATTAATATATTAGAATCAGATACCTGCTGATTTTACCATCTGCTGAAAATTGTAGAAAGCAAATCTAAGATGTCTATAATGTGAGTAGGAAGCCCTGGAATTACAAAGAGAACCCTGGTTAGAGATGTTTAGTGGCCTGTGGTGGCAATAGTGAGGTTATTTGCAGGGATGGTTTCCTCCCTAGTGTGGGTGCATAAAGCTACCTAATATCCTTTAATAAATCTCTTTCTGCATAAACTAGCTAGAGAGGGTTCTTGTCGGCCAGGAATGCTAATCAAGGCATACACAAAAGACAGAGAAGGTAGCGGCAGTCAGGAAGGGAGGGAGAAAATCAAAGGAGACTTTGAGTTCTCTAGGGAGAAAAAAAAGTCTCCTAGGAAGAAAAGCAAAAATAGAGAAGTCAGCATCCACTAAGCTGCAAGGAAGACAGTAAATTCCTTGGAAAGAACTCATAATACACAACATGTAGGGGAGGGTTATAGGTTCGATACAGAGAAGTGTATTAACTTGAGAAACGAATTCACTAGAGATGTAAAAATCAGTAAAATATTCCTTCTTTGGATGTATCATATTTTAAATGTACTAGTTGAATGCTTTGGACATGAATAAACACGTGAACCTATCGGTTTACCCGTGTTGGAAAGGAAGCAGCTGTCTGACTCACGCTGCACATGGATCTGTGCTGATGAAGCACAGATGTGGAGTGTGGAAGAATGTCCATTAGAGGCCCCCCTGGGAGGTAGGCTGGAGATCTGGGGGTGGCTTTCTGCTCTGTTTTACTAGCTTCTCTGCTGGTTTTCCTCCCTGTAGTGAAAAACTGCCGTTTAGAACTGTTTGAGCCAGATTGCTTCATCTTTCTTTACTGGCCACCCTCTAAGTTATCTTATTAGTTCTCACACTTCTAGCCAAAGTTAGGTGGTGGGGTGGGGGATGAGGAGCGGCTAAGTCATTGGTTTTGTCATTGATTTAAAGACTCTATCTCACATATGGCTGCAACTTTCCTACTTGCAGATGGAAAAATTCAGGCCCCCTAGAAGATGGTAAAGAAATCTTTGCCTTCACTTTCTCCCCACCTTGTATTTCTCATCTCCTCTACCTTGGCACCGTGGCTCTTCCTTCCCACCCCCCATTGTCCTCTCCTTCAGTTTGAATTCAGTCCCTCAGCTTCCCTTGGTTCTACCCTGGATGGATCTGGGGCTTGGTGCCAGGAGAGTGCTGGGGGAAGGAATGGAGAGTCCTCTAAAATGTCCTGTCCTTGGGACAGGATAGAGGATCCCAACCACGACACCTCCCGGCTTAAGGGCTAGGGATCTTCAGTGAAACGAAGTGAAAGTTGCTTAGTCGTGTCCAACTTTTTGTGATCTCATGGACTATATAACCTGCCAGGTTCCTCTGTCTATGAAATTCTCCAGGCATGAATACTTGAGTGGGTAGCCATTCCCCTCTCCGAGGGAATCTTCCTGACTCTGGGGAGTGAACCCGGGTCTCCTGCATTGCAGGCAGATTCTTTACCATCTGAGCCACTAAGAAAGCCCAAGGGATCTTTAGGTTACTGCATAAAGAATCATGTTGCCTCATTTTGTTATTCTGATCTATTTTATATTCAACTCCAGGCGGAAGAAGGGTAAAGGAGAAAAAAAAAATCTTTCCTCTACATATAAAATACTGCAGATGTTAACTGATGATTACAAAAGACAGCAAAGCAGGCCAAGAAGCGTTGCGAGGAGGGGTGGGGTGCAGGCTGAGTGAATGTTCGGGGCAGGTGCTCGGGAGATTAAATTACAGAGAGGGAGGTGGTTGGTGCCATCCTCCCAGCCCTGCTCAGTAGGCCTGCGAGCTGTTTCAAGCCAGTGGGAAAGAGAAAGAGTCTGTGCCATTTGTCTTTAGGAGGCACTGTATTTTCTTCCTTGCTTTGGAGAAACAACACCTGGCTCTGCATGTCTGCAGGTGCCTGTTGCATGGACGGGTGACGGGCAGACTTTATGTTAGGAAGAGTGGTAGATGGGGGCAGGCGTGGATTTTGTCTCCTCTGTAGTCATTCCCCCTCCTCTGCTAACAGTCCTGTGATTTTGCATGAGAACATAGAATTGTGACACTGGAGAAGACTTGCGAGTCCCTTGGGCTGCAAGTAGATCAAACCAGTCAATCCTAAAGGAAACCAACCTTGACTATTCATTGGAAGGACTGATGCTGAAGCTGAAGCTCCAATACTTTGGCCACGTGATGCAAAGAGTCAGTTCATTTGGAAAAGACCCTGATGCTGGAAAAGAGTGAAGGGGACAACAGAGGATGAGGTGGTTGGATGGCATCACTGACTCAATGAACATGAGTTTGTGCAAACTCCGGGAAAGAGTGAAGGACAGGGAAGCCTTGCATGTTGCAGCCTAGGGGGTCTCAAAAAGTCAGACACAACTGAGTGACTGAACAACATCTTTCCTCATTCCCAGGCCATGTGGTCAGTGAGACTGACCCTCACTCGACCCGGGTCCCCTGCTCTAAACAAGCAGTCACCGTGGTGGTGATGTCCATGTGACTTGTCGGGATGATGAGAGTCATGTTAAATGTGGCTAACAGCGCAGGTGCAGAACGGTAGTACCAGGACTTTTGCTGTCACTTTTGTACAAGAGGGGCTTGCTTTCTGCTGCAGGTGTTCAATGGCTGGGACGTAAGTCTGAAGTGGCTCCTGACTTGTTTGGTGAAAGCTGTCCTGAGAAAAAGGCCAAGTAGAAGCCATCCAGCTGTGTGATGAAGGGAGAAGCCTCTGAGGATGCTCTCTGAGCATCTGCATCCAGCTTGAAATGAGTGCTAACCCAAGACTTGTAGTCATGCGTCTTTAGTCTTCCTACCACCCCTCTATTTTCACCATTTTGCATTTGGGTTTCTGTCACTTGCAACTGAAAGGGTCCTACGTAATACAAGTGGCTTCAGAAAGCTCAGGAAAGTGGCTGGCCAATGTTATGTGGGGCAGAACAAAACGAGTGTAATTGCCATGCCACTGCCTCTTGCTATGCAGCTCTCGTGGAGGATGAGGCTCGCAGGCTTATTTCCAGGTCATATTTGACTCGGAGGACACAGCTGCCTCCGAGAAAGACTGCCAGCCAGGAGTCGGCAGCCAGAACTCAGCTGAACAATTGATGTGTTCAGTCCTGTGTTATTGTAGAGCAGTGTTCTCTGAGGACGCCCCGAAAAGAAATGAATGTCGTAACGGCCCAAGATGCGTATGCGGAAAGCCAGACTGTCCGCTTGCACTCATGTGCAAAAGAATAACTGTTCTCAGATTCGTGGGAAGAGCCTGCTCTTGGCTCACTGACATGAGCTGATGTGAAAATGAATGTTCCTTGAGTGCAAAGCAGCAGAAGCATCTGTGAAGGGGATGGGCAATTAGAAAGGAGAGACCTCTTTAATATTTCTTTGTTTGCCCAGCAAGCTTTACTTGAGTGCCTCTTCTATTGTGCTGGGATAGAAATATGATTACAAGACAAAGCTCATACTCTTCAGAAGCTTACAGGTGGGTTAGGGAGTTGGGCAAAAAAAAAAAAAAATCGATGGATAAATAATGTAATTCATGATACTTTAAATGGAAATAATAGAGGGGTGATGCCTACCCAACAGCATTCTTCTTTTCTTTCTTAGTTCATAGCATCCTGATTTTGTTCTAGGAGGCAAGAGGCTCAGGTAGGTAAGCCCTTCCCTGGGATCAGGGTAAACCATGTTAGATCCAAACCAGTTATTCTCAAATTTTGGTGTGCATCAGAATCACATTGAGGACATTAAAAACTCAGAATTCTGGACCTCATCCCCCAAATTTCTGGTTCAGCAGTAGGTCTAGGAGGCCTCAGGTTTGTACTTCTACGAATTCCCAGGTGATGCTTCTCCTGGTGGCCTGAGGACCACTAATCTAAATTGAGCATGGTTACATGATTCATCTCTTCTGCTTTATGGTTGGGCATACCACTAAGTTCTGGCCAGTGAAGTCCAAGAGGAAAACTATGGAGTACTTTCTGGAAGAGATTTTGCTTCCTTGCAAAAAGTACAATGGCAGGAGTCCAGTCCTTTTATCCCACTTTGAGTAGAGTCACATGAGGAGATGCTGTGTGGAGCTGCTGTTATATTGTCCCTGTATGGACATGGCAGAGAGACTTACAAAAATCCTGACCCAGAGCCTTGACATTGCTGAGGAGCTAAGCAAACTCTGAAACCACCCACCTTCAGATCTTTGTTGTGCAAAGTGATTAAATGTTGTTATTCCTAATTCGCTTAGAGCCAGAACAGATTCAGAGGGCCATCAGGCCGAACCTGAGTGGGATGGAGTATCAGGAAAGGCTTCTAAGAGGAGGTGACTCACTCTCGCTCACCAGCTCTTCAGGGAGAATGGTGCCCACATATACTTTGACAAATGATGACACTTTATGGACTCATTTTAGAGTCACTTCTGAACTGACTAAACCAAGAATGTTAAATTCATGACTGTCGAGAGTTTATTTCATGTATAAAAAACTGCGTGGGCAAAGAGAATGAGGAGACCATTAAATCTACCTGGGCAAATGAAGTCAAGGAAAAATTTGTGTAGGAGGTGACGTTTGGACCAGGCCACTTGGAGTTGACACTGGGTGGGCAGAAAGTGTAGGGCTAGAGCCTGGTGTGAAGTATGTACCCACACATTTGTGGGGCTTAACTGATCTTAGAAACGCATCATTCAGAGGAAATGGCACAGACAATAGTCCAGAGATGTGATAGAAATTCATGCCTCTGGGTAACAGCACAAACTTTGGGATGATGATCTAGAGACAGTATGGGTTATAGTATGCCATGATATAAAAAAAGTTAGATTAGAAAAAATCAAGGAGATCAATTAGATCAACCAAAAAAAGGGAGGGGGTGGGTAATATCTCAATCCTCAGAGGCTTCTGAAACCCAACACTTAAAAAAAATTTATTTTATTTCATTTCATTTAACTTTTTATTTTATATTGTAGTATAGCCGATTAAAAACATTGTGGTAGTTTCAGGTGGACTGTAACAATTTTGTGATAGTTTTAGCAAAGGGACTCAGCCATATACAAACAGGTATCCTTTCTCCCCCAGATTCCCCTCTCATCCAGGCTGCCCCCAAACACCGAGCAGAGTTCCCTGTGCTATACAGTAGGATCTTGTTGGAGAAAACCAACACTTTGAACCTTCTCCACCTCAAGAAGGGGCACGTCCTTTGTCTTAAGGAGACAGTTCCTCTTTTGGAGTCAGAATTGTTTCATGCCCCACTTCTCACTTTATTATGCCAGTAACTACACTCTAAATACAGCATGGCCTGGAGTGGAGCAGGGTGGGGCAGAGAGGATGTGAAATGAGCCAGGAAATGATAACAGAAAATGACGAGATTTAAACAGATGAGGTTGCTCAGAGCTGGAGTTGATGAGTCCACGGGCTCCGCTCACCCAGCCCTCACCCGACCAGTGAACAGTAGCTCTACACGTTGGGTAACCCATTGCTTATTTATATTTTAAAAAGTCCCAGTAATGCTTCTGAGAATGGATTGGAGGGTGATTAAACAAGGATGATGGAATATAGTGTTAGTTTGGGCCGATATGAAGCTATGAAGTAAAGTATTTGAAGCAAGTGGGAGAAAAATGGTTTAAAAAAGACACGATTTAGCAACAGTTAGACATGGGAAGTAACAAAGAAGGAAAAGTCAAAGACAACTAGTTTTCTTGTTCAGGGGACTAGGTAGATGCTGGTCCTGGTAACTTCAGAAAGGACCACGACATTTCCTTCTTTTTTCCTTTCTTGGCTTCGAGGTGTGGCTCGCAGGATCTCAGTTTCCTAACCAGGAAGTGAACTCTAGTCATGGTGGGGAAAGCTCAGAATCCTAACCATTAGGCTACCAGCGAGCTTTCTAATGGTTTTGTGTCTCTTTTTTTTTTAATGAAGGTTTTTGCTCTCTTTATTTCTTTTTTTAATGTATTCATTTATTATTGTTTATTTGGCTGCACTAGGTCTTAGTTGTGGCCTGTGGGATCTAGTTCTCTGATCAGGGATCGAACCCGGGTCGCCTGCATTGGGAGCTCAGAGTCTTAGCCACTGGACCACCTGGGAAGTCCCCCTAAGAGTTCTGTTTCTAATGAGCCAAGTTTTGGGGGCATGTGTCATGGAAAGGTCAGAGGCCAAGAGACAGTGGAAAAACAGTCTGGATATCTGGTGGCAATTCAGATGGTATAGATTTGGAGTTTTCAAGATATGGATAGCAGAGAGAAAGAACAGAGGGCCTGACGTGGAAGCAACATTTAATGGTTAGTGGAAGGTCACAAAGCAACTATAAAAGAACAGGTAAATTTAAAGGAAAAACAAACATGGCAACCATGCAATTAGTATAAGGAGACGAGTGAGGATTTCTAAGCCACACAATCACTCCTTTCAATAGTGAAAACAAATTAAATATTGGTATGGCTGGTCTAATAGGAATAACATGATACTCTTCATAACACATTAGCTAAGAATCTTGACCCAGCGATAAGGAGCGTCATGGAGCAAATGATGAATTTGCAGCATTTCACCTACTTATTTGCCTGACGATTCCTTGAAATCAGTGACTTCTTCTTGCAAGATTATTGGGTAGGTTGGGTTTGGGACCAACATCCAGAATGAAGTCACATGTTGATTTCTGGATCCTTCTCCCTAGCTTCAGTTGCAGGAACCTTCCCTTTCTTTGCCTAAATGTCACAGAATCCCTCTTCCCCAAGTGTGTGCTTGTGTGCTAAGTCGCTTCAGTTGTGTCCGACTCTTTGCAGCCCATAGGCTGCCAGACTCCTCTCTCCAGGGGATTCTCCAGGCAGGAATACTGGGGTGGGTTGCCGTGGCCTCCTCCAGTGGATCTTCCTGACCCAGGGATTGAACCCTAGTCTCTTAGGTCTCCTGACTGGCAGGCGGGTTCTTTACCACTAGCACCACCTGGGAAGCCACTTGCCCTGAGTTTCACAGGACAATTTGCAACCAGGTTCTTTTACAAAAATGTTTGTTTACTTGTGGCGGTGCTGTGCTCTGGCTTTTTCTAGTCGTGGCGAGTGGGAGCTGCTCTCTAGTTGTGGAACATGGGCTTAGTTGCCCAATGGCCTGTGGGATCTTCCTGGACCAGGGATCGAACCCTTGTCTCCTGCATTGGCAGGCAGATTCTTAACTACTGAGCTATGAGAGAGGCCCTACAACCAGGTCTTAAGTTGTATCTATGTTAAAAGAAAACATGTCATATCCTCCCTGTTGTTTTCTTCTTCCAAACCCACGCTGCTGCTGCTGCTGCTGCTGCTAAGTCGCTTCAGTCGTGTCCGACTCTGTGCGACCCCATAGATGGCAGCCCATCAGGCTCCACCATCCCTGGGATTCTCCAGGCAAGAACACTGGAGTGGGTTGCCATTTCCTTCTCCAAAGTATGAAAGGGAAAACTGAAAGTGAAGTCGCTCAGTTCTGTCCGACTCTTAGCGACCCCATGGACTGCAGCCTACCAGGCTCCTCCTTCCATGGGATTTTCCAGGCAAGAGTACTGGGGTGAGGTGCCATTGCCTTCTCCATTCCAAACCCATAGCCTCAGTCTAATTCTGAGAAGACATCAGACAAATCCAAACTGAGAAGCATTCTATCAAATACGTGGTACTCTTGAACACTGTTGAAGTCAAGAGAAACAAAAAAAGAAAGAAACGAGCAAAAAAGACTGAGGAACTGTTACAGGCTGGAGGAGACTAAGGGGACATGAGAAAAATGCAAAATGGGATCCTGAAATGGATCCTGGAACAGAAGAAATGATTCTGTGGGAAACTGAAACAAATGGTCGTTTCATTAATAATACTCTTCAGCTCAGTCTCTCAGTCGTGTCTGACTCTTTGCGACCCCATGGACTGCAGCACATGGATTGTAGTCATGTATAGATGTGAGAGCTGGACCATAATGAAGGCTGAGTGTTGAAGGACTGATGCTTTCGAACTGTGGTGCTGGAGAAGACTCTTGAGAATCCCTTGGACAGCCAGGAGATCCAACCAATGAACTGTAAGGGTAATCAACTCTGAATATTCATTGGAAAGACTGATGCTGAAGCTGAAGCTCCAATACTTTGGCCAACTCATTGGAAAAGGCCCTGATACTGGGAAAGATTGAGGACAGGTGGAGAAGGGAACTACGGAGGATGACATGGTTGGAAGGCATCACTGACTCCATGGACATGAGCTTGAGCAAGCTCTGGGAGATGGTGAAGGACAGGGAAGCCTGGTGTGCCAAGTCCAGGGGGTCACAAAGAGTTGGACATGACTTAGGAACTGAATACCAACAGCAATCATGGTATGTAAGATGTTAACACTGAGAAAGCTAAAGGAAGGCCCAGCATTTGATGTAATAAAATAAGTAAGATGCAAGGGTCGCCTAGCTTCTGGCTGGTGAACGCTTCCTACCTTAGTTCTTAGTAAATGACAAATCCTGCCTTGAGATCCTAAGTTCCACACTACTTCTTTGATCTGACCTTGGGCCATCTTTCCTTGGATCAGCTCCTCTCCAGCCACCATGGCCTTCTTCTAGTTCTTGGGGCGTGTTGAACCATGGCCGCCTTCTAGTTCCTGGGACGTGTTGAACCTGGTCCCACAGCAGGGTCCTTGTGCTTGCCATGTCCCTTGTCTTGGAACTCTTTTCCTCCCCTTTTTTGCAAGACTGGGTCCTCTCCTTCAAGTCCCAGCTAATGTCTCCTTCAGCTTAATGTCCTTCGAGGAAGGAGGGGTCGCTCTTGACTGCCCCTCCCATTAATCTCTGTCATAGCTTCTTATGCACGTTCTTCATTGCCCTAATCACAATCGATAAGGGATTGGTTTGTTACTGGTTTTCTCGCTTCCAGAATGTTGCCTTCATGAGGACAGAGACCTTGTCTATCTTGTTCTCTCTTGCCCCCTTGCATGGTGCCTTGCCTATAATAATTGTTCAGCAAATACTTGTTAAATGAATGCTGAAGGATGGTTTGTCCAAGAGTTAAAAGCATGACTGTCATCAAACATATAGTGAACATGTGTGATATATATTTAACTCATTCAGTGAAGGAAACAGCAAAATAGTAAAGCTAGACCAAGGAAAATTCTAATAACAACGGGTTATAGAGATCAGGAGCTATGATGAGATAGCTTTCCTGTGTGCTAAGTCACTTCAGTTGCGTCCAGAGATTTGTGACCCTATGAACTGTAGCCCTCCAGGCTCCTCTGTCCATGGGATTCTCCAGGCAAAAGTACTGGAGTGGGTTGCCATGCCCTCCTCCAGGGGATCTTCCCAACCCAGGGTCTCCTCCACTGTAGGCAGATTATTTACCATCTCCAGGGGATGCTATCCCTTCTCCAGGGTAAGTTCTCAACCCAGGAATTTAGCTGGGATCTCCTGCATTGCAGGTGGATTCTTTACCATCTCAGTTACCAGGGAAGCTGGTTTAATGTTAGGACACCCTGTTCCTATTGTAACCCTTGCTTCCCAGCTTATATTTTTGTTTTGTGGATGTACGTGAGACATTCTCTGGGGATTCCCAGAAATAACTGAAGCGGGGTAGTGAAGAGACTTTGAAGGTGAGAGTCTGTCCCTGCAAACAACAGATGAGGGCCAGGCAGAGGTCAGGGCGATGTAAGCAGAAACATAAAGATGTATGTATCCCACCAGGGAAACCAGCTGCACACTGGTTGGACAGTATTAGAACTGCTTCCTCTCAGCTCTCTTGGTCCCATGAGATGCTACTCTGTGAAATGGGTCCAGAGGTTAGCCTCACACGTGTATGTTTCTCTAGTTTTACTGTTTAATTTTTTCTTTTTTCGGCCACACCGTTTGACATGCAGATCTTAGTTTCCTGACGAGGGATTGAACCCATGCCCCTTGCAGGGGAAACACGGAGTCTTAACCATTGCACAGTCAGGGAAGTCCCCCTTCTCTAGTTTTAAAATTGACTTTACTTGGTGGCGGGAGGGGGGTGGTCTAACAGTTTTAGGGACCAAAGTCCTGAGCATTGAACCAGGGACTATCCTGAGAAGAAATCAGTTCCAAGGCAAATAATGATTCAACCCTAAACTGAAAACAGACCCCTTAGTACCTCAGAAGGGACCTTTTGGCAAGTGGCATCTTGCCAGGGAATTGACTCAAAACAAATCTCTAGCAGCCCAGAGGTGCTGGAGAAGAGTTTCAGAAACAGCACAGAGAGGGCCTTGCAACAGCTTACTGGAACTGCCTCACTCACACTTTGATGTTCATCCTCTGCAGAGCTCTGCTCATCTCTGCAGCTTTGAAACCGCACGCAGGAAGCAGAGCTGCTGACGTCAGGGGACCTCGGAGACCCGCTATCGCATCTGTTTCATTGTACAGGTAAGGAAGCTAAGTTACAGATTAAAGGATTTGCCCAAAGCTACAGAGCAGAGGACTATGAGTAGAATCCAGATCTCTTGTTTCCTAGTTCAAATATCTCCAATCCATGTATCTTATATATTATTCAGGAAAGGTGTGGCAACCACATGGATATGGTCTCTGGCTCATATCTATCTCTCTTCTTAGTGCAAAGCTCAAGCATCAGGCAACAGTGGGAAGAGACAGATGTGGCCCCAGGTATGGGAGCAGCATGTGACAGTGTCAGCACAGACATGATTTAAAGCAGTGCCGTGGCAACCAGCCTTCACTCTGGTCCCAGACAGTGCTGCAAGCTGCGGAATGTAACTGAAAATGGCTTCTCACTCGCTGAGCCCAGAGCGCGAGCTTCTGCTTCGCTGGCCGTGAGTGACGCTCAAATAGAGCAAACTCTGAGTGCAGAAGCAGGGCTCGTCCCATTCTTTTATCAAAGTTTGGGGGTTTCTCACAGGAGAAATAAACTCAGCAGCCTTGGGAATCCCCAAGAATCACTGTGTCTGGTGGTATGGTTTTGCTTCCTTTTAGAGGAAATGCATCATTTCAAAGTGGGTTCTTAGAACACCAACGTTCCAAAGAGACGCCCTAGATGATGCCGGAAAGGTGAGGGGGAGGGGCACCACTGCTGGTATCTTACACACTGAAAGTTCTGCTGCTACCAAAAAAAAAAAAAAAAAAAATTCATAAATCAGGGCAGCAGACCAGGAGAGGTCTGGACTGCATTTAACTCTTGATTTTAATTTGAATGTGCCTGTAATCTGTCCATAGAACTCCTGAAACAGACCATTTGGCATCCCACGATATGTGATCCCTTTTCTTTTTCTGAGTTTCTAACTGGGCACCTTGGAGTTAAGACGTCCAGCTTCCCTGACACGTAGTAGGCATAACCCTGTGGCCAGTTTTGACTATTGCTCTGTGAGTGGAAGTTCGACTTTCCAGATGGTGCCCTGATCTTGGGACGTGTCCCTCTTCTCTTTGGCTGAGCTGGGTCTTCGTTGCTGTGTGCTGGCTTCTCCTTGCGGTGGCTCCTCTTGTGGAGCTTGGGCTCTAGGGCACGTGGGCTTCGGAAGTGATGTCTCATGGGCTTGGTTGCGCTGTGACATATGGGATCTTCCTGCACCAGCGAGCAGACCTGTGTCCTCTGCACCGGCAGGTGGTTTCTTAACCACTGAACCACCAGGCTAGTCCCCACTTTGGCCGATTTCCCACTGCAGTGATGAGAAGTCATGTGCGCCATGAGGATGAGAGCAGCACCACGGAAGCGGCAGAGCAACAAGACATGCTTGAATGATAGTTAAGAAACGCTGCTCCTTATNATCGATAAGGGATTGGTTTGTTACTGGTTTTCTCGCTTCCAGAATGTTGCCTTCATGAGGACAGAGACCTTGTCTATCTTGTTCTCTCTTGCCCCCTTGCATGGTGCCTTGCCTATAATAATTGTTCAGCAAATACTTGTTAAATGAATGCTGAAGGATGGTTTGTCCAAGAGTTAAAAGCATGACTGTCATCAAACATATAGTGAACATGTGTGATATATATTTAACTCATTCAGTGAAGGAAACAGCAAAATAGTAAAGCTAGACCAAGGAAAATTCTAATAACAGCGGGTTATAGAGATCAGGAGCTATGATGAGATAGGTTTCCTGTGTGCTAAGTCACTTCAGTTGCGTCCAGAGATTTGTGACCCTATGAACTGTAGCCCTCCAGGCTCCTCTGTCCATGGGATTCTCCAGGCAAAAGTACTGGAGTGGGTTGCCATGCCCTCCTCCAGGGGATCTTCCCAACCCAGGGTCTCCTCCACTGCAGGCAGATTATTTACCATCTCCAGGGGATGCTATCCCTTCTCCAGGGTATCTTCTCAACCCAGGAATTTAGCTGGGATCTCCTGCATTGCAGGTGGATTCTTTACCATCTCAGTTACCAGGGAAGCTGGTTTAATGTTAGGACACCCTGTTCCTATTGTAACCCTTGCTTCCCAGCTTATATTTTTGTTTTGTGGATGTACGTGAGACATTCTCTGGGGATTCCCAGAAATAACTGAAGCGGGGTAGGGAAGAGACTTTGAAGGTGAGAGTCTGTCCCTGCAAACAACAGATGAGGGCCGGGCAGAGGTCAGGGCGATGTAAGCAGAAACATAAAGATGTATGTATCCCACCAGGGAAACCAGCTGCACACTGGTTGGACAGTATTAGAACTGCTTCCTCTCAGCTCTCTTGGTCCCATGAGATGCTACTCTGTGAAATGGGTCCAGAGGTTAGCCTCACACGTGTATGTTTCTCTAGTTTTACTGTTTAATTTTTTCTTTTTTCGGCCACACCGTTTGACATGCAGATCTTAGTTTCCTGACGAGGGATTGAACCCATGCCCCTTGCAGGGGAAACACGGAGTCTTAACCATTGCACAGTCAGGGAAGTCCCCCTTCTCTAGTTTTAAAATTGACTTTACTTGGTGGCGGGAGGGGGGTGGTCTAACAGTTTTAGGGACCAAAGTCCTGAGCATTGAACCAGGGACTATCCTGAGAAGAAATCAGTTCCAAGGCAAATAATGATTCAACCCTAAACTGAAAACAGACCCCTTAGTACCTCAGAAGGGACCTTTTGGCAAGTGGCATCTTGCCAGGGAATTGACTCAAAACAAATCTCTAGCAGCCCAGAGGTGCTGGAGAAGAGTTTCAGAAACAGCACAGAGAGGGCCTTGCAACAGCTTACTGGAACTGCCTCACTCACACTTTGATGTTCATCCTCTGCAGAGCTCTGCTCATCTCTGCAGCTTTGAAACCGCACGCAGGAAGCAGAGCTGCTGACGTCAGGGGACCTCGGAGACCCGCTATCGCATCTGTTTCATTGTACAGGTAAGGAAGCTAAGTTACAGATTAAAGGATTTGCCCAAAGCTACAGAGCAGAGGACTATGAGTAGAATCCAGATCTCTTGTTTCCTAGTTCAAATATCTCCAATCCATGTATCTTATATATTATTCAGGAAAGGTGTGGCAACCACATGGATATGGTCTCTGGCTCATATCTATCTCTCTTCTTAGTGCAAAGCTCAAGCATCAGGCAACAGTGGGAAGAGACAGATGTGGCCCCAGGTATGGGAGCAGCATGTGACAGTGTCAGCACAGACATGATTTAAAGCAGTGCCGTGGCAACCAGCCTTCACTCTGGTCCCAGACAGTGCTGCAAGCTGCGGAATGTAACTGAAAATGGCTTCTCACTCGCTGAGCCCAGAGCGCGAGCTTCTGCTTCGCTGGCCGTGAGTGACGCTCAAATAGAGCAAACTCTGAGTGCAGAAGCAGGGCTCGTCCCATTCTTTTATCAAAGTTTGGGGGTTTCTCACAGGAGAAATAAACTCAGCAGCCTTGGGAATCCCCAAGAATCACTGTGTCTGGTGGTATGGTTTTGCTTCCTTTTAGAGGAAATGCATCATTTCAAAGTGGGTTCTTAGAACACCAACGTTCCAAAGAGACGCCCTAGATGATGCCGGAAAGGTGAGGGGGAGGGGCACCACTGCTGGTATCTTACACACTGAAAGTTCTGCTGCTACCAAAAAAAAAAAAAAAAAAAATTCATAAATCAGGGCAGCAGACCAGGAGAGGTCTGGACTGCATTTAACTCTTGATTTTAATTTGAATGTGCCTGTAATCTGTCCATAGAACTCCTGAAACAGACCATTTGGCATCCCACGATATGTGATCCCTTTTCTTTTTCTGAGTTTCTAACTGGGCACCTTGGAGTTAAGACGTCCAGCTTCCCTGACACGTAGTAGGCATAACCCTGTGGCCAGTTTTGACTATTGCTCTGTGAGTGGAAGTTCGACTTTCCAGATGGTGCCCTGATCTTGGGACGTGTCCCTCTTCTCTTTGGCTGAGCTGGGTCTTCGTTGCTGTGTGCTGGCTTCTCCTTGCGGTGGCTCCTCTTGTGGAGCTTGGGCTCTAGGGCACGTGGGCTTCGGAAGTGATGTCTCATGGGCTTGGTTGCGCTGTGACATATGGGATCTTCCTGCACCAGCGAGCAGACCTGTGTCCTCTGCACCGGCAGGTGGTTTCTTAACCACTGAACCACCAGGCTAGTCCCCACTTTGGCCGATTTCCCACTGCAGTGATGAGAAGTCATGTGAGCCATGAGGATGAGAGCAGCACCACAGAAGCGGCAGAGCAACAAGACATGCTTGAATGATAGTTAAGAAACGCTGCTCCTTATTTGATCACCACTGAAAGTAAACTAAGTGGGAGGTACTCAATATGCTAGATGCGTGAAGGTGAGTTCTGGGCAAAGCTCTGGAACATGAAGTGCCCTACCAATTCCCTCTCTGTATATGTATTTAAATTCTTTCTAGGTTACAGTGGAACCAATATCCTATAATACCCCCACCCAAACTGCCGTTGCTAATGCTACAAATATTATTTTGGATGCTTTGGGCTATAAGCAACAACCAGCCTTGTTGAAAAATAGCTTAAAAACATAAGGATTAAAAAAACGAGGACATTTCACAAGGAATCCAGAGGTAGGGAGTTTCCAGGGTGGGTTCAGTGTTAGGTTGCTGCTGACAAATTGCTGCTATGACAAATTGTCACAAACCCGATGGCTTAAAACAACCAAATTAATTCTCTTACAGTTCTGGAGACCAAAAGCATGGAATCAGTTTTACTGGATTAAGAGTCAGTTGGCATGGCTGGATTGTTTTCTGAAGGTTTTAGGGGAGAAGCTGTTTCCTTGCTTTCTTTAGCTTCTGGGGGCCTGCTGCTTTCCTTGGCTCATGGTCCCTTCCTTGAATCACTCCAACCTCTTGCTTCCTATTTCTGTACTCAAATCACCCTCTGCCTCCCTTTTTTAAGGACCTTCATGACTGCCTTTAGGCCCTGCCCAGATAATTCAGGATGATCTCTTCATCTCAAAACCTGTAACTTAATCACATCTGCAAAGTCCTTCTTACCTAAGGTAAGATTTGGCTTTCCAGGTGTCTCAATGGTAAAGAATCTGCCTGCTAAAGCAGGAAATGCAGGACTCATGGGTTCCATCCCTGGGTCGGGAAGATACCCTGGGAAAGCAAATGGCCACCTACTCCAGTATTCTTGCCTGGAGAATCCCATGGACAGAGGAGCCTGGCGGGGTGCAGTCCCTGGGGTCACAAAGAGTCATATACAGCTGAGTAACTGAGCATGCATGGATGCACAAGGTAAGATTTTCAAGTTCTAGGGATTAGATCACGGGCATCTTAAAGTCGTTACTCAGTCTATGACAGTTTGTTAATCAGTCAGGCTCTTTTGTTTTCTTGCTCTGCAATTCTCAGGATTTTGGTCATATTTGCCTTTATGGTTTTAAAATCACTTTGGGCTCCAAGCATCATATCCTTACTAGTCCTTGTCTCGAGCAGCAAGGCAGGGGGCTTCCCATCCTATCTCTTCCATTATTAAGAAGGACCTGCTTTCTCAGAGCATCTCAGCAGGAGCCACAGCAGGTCCCAGGAGCCAAGACAGGGTCACCTGCCTGTGATCTTGCTGCAATCAGTCCTGATAATTTGCTGGTCTTGGCATTTTTAACATCTACTGCAGGACACAGATGCTGCTGCCAAGAGGGAGAATGCCAGCTAGGGAGGCAACAACTCACTCTTGAAGGCCCTGTGTGAGATTCCACCAAAGCATGAGCACCAACATAGAGCCCTCGTCTCTATTTTTCAAATTAAGTAATTAAATTTAAAAAATTGGGCACACCCTATGGCATATTAGATCTTAGTTCCAGACCAGGGATCGAACATATATCCCCTGCATTGGAAGGCAGAGTCTTAACCACGGAGACACAGGGAAGTCCCATGAGCCCTTGTTTCCAGGCAGCCATAAAAAAACACCTGTGCTGAGAAGATAGCTATGTTTACCGCATTTATGAAAGAGTTTTCTATTTAGCCCTCAACTGTGAATGGAAGAAAAGATGTTTAATATTTGTGTGTGCATGCAAAGCACAAACATAATATCTAGCAATTTTGGTCATGAAACACAAGGATAATGTGGGACAATTGAGTTGTCCTTTTATTTATTCAGTTGACATTTGAATCATCTTCTCTGTGCCAGATTTCTTCATCCAGGGCTGAAGTTACACATATGACTAAAAGAAGATCCCTGGTGTCAAGGAGATCCTGGATCCTTGTAAGAGAGACAGATACTTTCAGTGGAGGAGTCATGTAGCTCCGATGGAGACAGAAGATGCTGGAATGATGCACAATGATACCTTATTGAACCCAAGGGCTGTCAGATTTCAGGAAGTGTGGAAGCAGGACATGAAGTATCCAGGGCCAGGGACTGGGTGATCATCTCTCATTTTCTCATTTCACGGTTTCTTCCTTCTATGCCTTATTTCCTTTCCTCTTTCTCCATCCAGCCACCTTACAACTAATGGGCCCCCTACAGTGGGCTGTCCCACTATAGTGTGTGAGGTCATACGATAATAGAGATGCTGCAGCCAAAACAGGAGGCTTGAAAGGCACCCACAGGTACCTCTGAGAGATGATGAAAGGGAAGAGCAAGTCGGGGGCAGGCAGAGGACAGTGGTTATAATCTGGGTCACTGAAGTTAGCTGTCTGTACGCAGTTTCAGAGAGCTTGCTCCACTTCTTTGAGCCTGGGAAAGAGGGAACAAAGATCTTGCCAGGTTTGGAGGCAGGAGGAGCCACCCACTGCTGTCTCCAGGGAGATACTGATGCAGGGGATTCCCAGGTGGCACAGTTAGTAAAGAATCTGCCTGCCAAATCAGGAGACACAAGAAACATGTATTGGATCCCTGGGTCAGAAAGATCCCCTGGAGCAGGAAATGGCAACTCACTCCAGTATTCCTGCCTGGAAAATTCCATAAACAGAGGAACCTGGAGGGCTACAGTCCATGCTGCTGCTAAGTTGCTTCAGTCGTGTCCAACTCTGTGCGACCCCATAGACGGCAGCCCACCAGGCTCCCCCATCCCTGGGATTCTCCAGGCAAGAACACTGGAGTGGGTTGCCATTTCCTTCTCTAATGCATGAAAGTGAAAAGTGATAGTGAAGTCGCTCAGTCGTGTCCGACTCTTAGTGACCCCATGGACTGCAGCCTGCCAGGCTCCTCCGCCCATGGGATTTTCCAGGCAAGAGTACTGGAGTGGGGTGCCATTGCCTTTTCCTACAGTCCATGAGGTTGCAACAAATCAGACATGATAGCACATGCGCGCACACACACACACACACACACACTGGTGTACACTGCAAAGTAGAGGCTCAGGGCAAATGTGGAGATGCAGGGCTGGCATAAAGGCAGGGGCTGGCATAAAGGCAGAGCCTGCTGTTTTTTAATGACTGAGTAGAAGAAGTTCCTGCCCAGAAGCCATAGAGACTGGAGAATGTGGAAGCGGGGATTTTCTCTTACCTTCAGCATGTCTCTATCTTCATCCTGGCCTTGCTCGGGAAGGAGGAGGTTGAGTCGCTAGCAGTCACTGTTACTCCTGGAACTCGTGCACAAGTTTCACTTCCAGGACCAATTACAGGGCAAATGCTTTCAGTAGGCATTAGTCTTTTAGGGGGTAGATATTTCAGGTCACAAAGGCCCCGAATCTTTAGGAAAGCTGACCTTTGTCATTGAAGAAGGTGCTGCTGCTGCTAAGTGAAAGGGGTAGAAATGGGGACATCATCTTGGCTGTGATTAGCTGGCGTTTTTCCCAAAAGATAAAACGGATTTCACCTTGACTTCATTAAAAGCAACCTTGGTAAGAATACTTGGGAAGTAGATGGGAAAGCTGTTTACTTTTTTAAAATTGGAGGATAACTGCTTTACAATGCGGTGTTAGTTTCTGCTGTACAACAAAGTGAACCAGCTGTAAGTATACATATGTCCTCTCCTTCTCGAGTCTCCCTCGTACCCCCTCCATCGCACCCCTGTAGGTCATCACAGAGCACTGAGCTGAGTTCCCTGTGCTACGCAGCAGCTTACCACTGACTCTCAGTTTGTTTTAATTAGGAAACATTGCATCCTTTCTCTGCAGGGCCAGGAGCGTCTCAGGTCCGCTCCACCAGGGAAGATATTCACTCCGACTTCTCTCCTCTCCAGGGAGGGAAGGTGAAGCTGTGTGTTTTGAAAAACTGGCTTCTCCCTTCCCTGGGAGGAAGTGGGTCAAGGGAGAAGCACTGTTTCTCCCCTGTTGTTTATGATCTTTATTCGAAAGGGTTATGGAGGCTGTCCCTACTGGGCCATTAAAGGCAATTTTGAGGAAACTAAAAGAAAGAAAGAGAGAGGGAGGGAGGAAGAAGGGAAGGAAGGTAAAAAAGAAAAAAGAAAAAAAAAAGAAAAGAGAGACTTTCCTGGTGGCCCCGTGGTTGAGACTGTGCTTTCCCTGCAGAGGGCATGGATTCGATCCCTGGTCAGGGAATTAAGATCCCGAGCACTACTCAGAATGACCAAAAAAAAAAAAAAGGTTGGGGGGTGGGGGGAAGAAAATAAGATATTTGGGGAGCAAAACTGGGGATTCTGAAGTGAAAATTTGGAGGTAGTGGGAAGAGGGATGGCTGCCTTGAAGGTGCCGTGTGAGGGGCCCTAGGAAAGGGTCATTTGGAGGCTGTTTTTGAGCTAAAATCCAGCCAGCCTTCCATGTGGCTTGCACAGTATTTGGAGCACACTCTGGCTTCCTTTGTTTTCTATAACAACTTGATTCCAAGTGCCTAATCCTCTGAGGCTTCACCCTTCACACACGCTGCCCCTTCTACTGGCATCTGCCACTTGTTCGAGTTGAATCTGCATCTGCAGGACTTGTGAGCCCCAAGGCGTGGTGGCGGTGGCAGTGAAGGCCCAGGTGATCCTCCAGGCCTGGGTCTGGTAGGTGTCCACCTGAACTGTGCCTCCTACACACTGGTTCAGGCAGGCTGCCCCGGGACACCCCCAACTCCTCTCCGCTGGGTTCCTTCACGTCCCAGGGCCATGCTTTTCCAGGAGGGCACAGGAATCGCCCGAGACTGGTGCTTCCTCTCTGCCCCAGTCAGGGCTCACAACCTCAGTCTCTGGGCCTCAGGGACATCTGTCCAGTGGCATCTATCCATCCCTCCTTTCCCCAGGAATGAAGCAATGTTCTTCTGGTGTGGAGCAACCTCCTTCTCCCCCAAACCCACTTCTAAGCATTCAATGCCACCCTGGGCTTTAGGTTTTCAGAAGCCGCTGTCTGGAGTCTGTCTGTCTCTCTCATTTTCTTTTTCTTTTTTTTTCACTTTATACTCATGGATCAGCTTTATTGTCAATACAGAGTAAGGCACAGCAACAGACTTGGTGGCTTGGCTGGTAGAGAGTCCATCTGCAATGTGGGAGACCTGGGTTCGATCCCTGGGTTGGGAAGACCCCCTGGAGGACTACATGGCAACCCACTTCGGTATTCTTGCCTGGAGAATCACCATGGACAGAGAAGCCTGGCGGACTGCAGTCCATGGGGTCACAGAGAGTCAGACTCGACTGAGAGACTAAACACACAGCACATAGCAACAGATGAAAAACACAGGTTGATAGAAGTCCAGGATCTTAGGCACAGACTCTTGACCCTTCCACTGCCGTGTTGCCCTCCGCTCTCACACCGCTACTGGCATGCGTGTGAAATACTTCAGTAATAGGAAGCCCCTAAGACTGTTCCTGGTCCCGTAGGTACATTCTAACCATGAAGCTTGTGGTTGTTTAGTCGCTAAGTCGTGTTGGACTTGCTAAGTTGTGTCTAACTCATGAACCTATGGACTGTAGCCCACTGAGCTCCTCTGTGTATGGGATTTTCACACTGGAGTGGGATGCCATTTCCTTCTTTTCCAGGGTGTATCTCTCATTTTCTATAGCTGTCTGTTTCCTCTCCTATCCCTGGCTATGGGCACAAAATTGATTACTTGCTGGAAATGGGGATGGGAAAAGAGAAAAATATGTGGAAAAATCAGTTAAGGCTTCAAAATATTGTTCTGTACACATGTCGCAGGGAACCTCATGTCAACTGCCCGAGACTAAACCAGCTGAATATCTGGAAGCAGTGTCGTCTACTCCTGAGTTGTGCTTATTCTCAAGCTGGTTCTGAGCACCATTTAATGTGTTCAAATCACACAGGTATCTTGTTCAGTCCGGTGATGAGACTTAAGATTCTACATTTTTCCCGAGATCTGCTGGTGGTTGGAGGACCCCACTTTGAGGGGCAGAGGTCCTCTGCAGACCTGTGAGGATGCTGTGAGACTGCTGCTCCAGTTTGTGGTGACGCTGGAACTGGACATTGCTGTACCCTCACAGGGGCTTCCCAGGTGGTGCTAGTGGTAAAGAACCTGCCTGCCAGTGCAAGAGACACAAGAGATGGTGATTCAGTCCCTGGGTTGGGAAGATCCCCTGGAGAAGGAGGTGGCAACTCAGCCCAATATTCTTGCCTGGGAAATCCCGTGGACAGAGGAGCCTGGCAGGCTATGGGTCATGGGGTCACAGAGAGTCAGACACTCCTGAAGCGACTTAGCACACACATATGCTCACTGTCATGGACATTGTGCTTTGTGACCTAGTGGTCCTCTAAACCCACTCTGCCTTGCTGATCTCCCCGCTTCTTCCCTCCCCAGCCGCCTACTCCCACCCTCATTGCCACCTCTTCGCCTTACGGGACAGTTCCACCCGTGCCCTGGTCTTGCTCACTTGTGGGGCTCCTCTGTCAGTAGATAAATAACTGGACAGCTCTAGAGAATCTTTAAGTGTGCTAGTACGAAAAAGTCCTTCTTCCTTCTGAGAGAAAACAAGAAGTGAAACTTGAGCAAGCACGTCAAGGTGAGTCAGGAGGAGTTCTGTTTTCTCTCTGGGTACCTTGTCAGTGGAAAAAAACATTGCAACTCTCTACACTAGCCTTGACTTTGAAAGAAGAATTGAGCCTGTGGGAACTCTTGCCCCTTTCTGATAGGTGGAAGGAGGAGGGGAACCGACCCCATATTTGCTTGCGTGGCCAGTGTTTGTCCTTCAAGTTGTTGGGAAGTGGCGAGCAGAGAGTTACAGAGCAGAAGAAGTGGTGAGTTTCATTTTTGCAGCCCTGGGAAGGTTCTGGTGTTCAAACTAGCCTGGCTTTAATCACTGGTACTTAGTAATAAGAAAGCAGCTAAAGTAGAGGAATATGGTACGACTGACCTGCGGGTTCTATCGTCAGAAGCATCAGTCACATTGCAAGGTCCAAGGGCTCAAGTGAAACCAGCAGTGGCCAGTGGACTGTAATGCCAGTGGATCCTGTAAGACACCCCTGACCACGTGGTTGCTGACCTGTGACTCTGGACCAGAGTGAGAACCTCTAAGACCTGAGAGGCAGCGGAACCATAGAGTCACCAGCTCTGTGGCCAGACAAAGACCATCTCTCACAGCAATGGCACCAGACTAGGGTCTTCTTTCTTTTTCCAGTAAGTTTGTCTTTGCTCTTAGCTTTCTATGTCCCTGGTTTATGCAGTGAATTTTTTTCTGGCCTTGTGGTATGTGGGATGTTAGTTCCCTAAACAGAGATTGAACCTGTGCTTTTTGCATTGGAAACATGGAGTCTTAACTACTGGACCGCCAGGGAAGTCCCCCAGACTAGGGTCTTCAGAAAGCTCCATCACCATCATCGGGGGAGATTTGCTAATAGTGACCTCAATGCCTGTCCTAGAGAGGCTGATTCAGCCGGACCCAGGGAAGTGAATTTTAAAAAATACTATTGGGCAGTTTTAGACATAGTCAGTCGGTGCCTTAGCACATGACTTGCCAAATTTTTAGCAGAAAAATTCATTTACTAGATAAATACTTATTGAATAACTACTGTAAGCCACATATTGTTCTAAGTCCTGGGCAAGCTGTGAATAAGACAGATTCCTAGAGCTTCAAAATATGAGACAGATAAAAATGAGGAGTGGCTTTTTCGGGAATTGTTTGGCAGAAAATGCCTTTTTTTTTTTTTTTTTTCCGAGTCTCTGTAGCACACCATCAGATTCTGTGGCATGGTTCTGAGACCCATTGCCATGGAGACCTGGGAAGCAGATTGGAGCAGTAAGACAGCCCCGGCTTCAGTTTCCAGGTGGTTAGGTGGGGACACCTATGGTCTTACTTTGTGCACATAAAGCACGGGGTATAGTACCCAGCCTCCAGAGGCCCTCGTGGTGTTTATTCTCTCCCTTCTCTTCGCTTTGGGGCAGGCTACCTGATCAGGAGGGAAAACAGGAGGAGGAAACAAGAGCCTAGAACCTGGAGGTGTGTTGCAAGAGGGATCTGCAGATCAGGTGGGGTGATGTGGAGCACAAAATGCAGAGGCCAAGAAAGGGCCCAACCGCTACATGGCAAGGAGTGCCCACAGTGCCGAATGGTGCAGCTGCTGTGGGAAAGAGGGAGTTCCTCAGAAAAGCGAAACACAGCATCACCGTGTGATGCATCAGACCCACTCCTAGTCACAGAGTCAAGAGAAAGAAGAACACACGCCCGCCCTAAACCCAGCAGTATTCACTGTAGCCCCGAAGTAGAAACAAACTGAATGTCCCTCAAGTGATGATAAATACGACACTTCATATAGTGCAATAGTATTGAGTCATAGAAGGAATGACGCACTCATTTATGCAACAGCATGGATGAGCCTTGAAAACATTATGGAAAGTGAAAGAAGCCAGTCACTAAAGACTAGCTGTTGTATGATTCCATTTATATGAAATGTTCAGAATAAGAAAATTGAAGGAAACAGAAAATGGATGCCTGGTGTTCAGGGGCTGGGGAAGGACAGGAGGGGGAATGACTACTACTGGGCATAGGGTTTCTTTTTCTTTCTTTCTTTGGCTGCCCTGGGACTTAGCTGTGGCATGAAGGATCTTCCGTTGTGGCTCTTGGGCTCTTTAGTTGTGGCTTGTGGAATCTAGTTCTGCGATCAGGGATTGAACCTGGGCCTCTTGCATTGGGAGCATGGAATCTTAGCCACTGGATCATTAGGGAAGTCCCTGGGCATGGGGTTTTGGTAGGAGGGTGACAAAAACATTCTGAAATTAGTAGTGGTGATGGGTGCAGTCTTGTATATATACTCAACCCCCCTGAAATGTATACTTTAAAAGGATCATGTAAGAAATGAATCGCCAGTCTAGGTTCGATGCAGGATACAGGATGCTTGGGGCTGGTGCACTGGGATGACCCAGAGAGATGGTATGGGGAGGGAGGTGGGAGGGGGGTTCAGGATGGGGAACTCATGCACACCTGTGGCGGATTCATGTTGATGTATGGCAAAACCAATACAGTATTGTAAAGTAAAATAAAGTAAAATTTTTTTTAAAAAGGCTGAGTTTTATGGTATTCAAATTATATCTCAATTAAAAAGAAAAAAGAGCAATTGCAGAGAATAAGGGCAACTCACATTCTATGGCTAAGAACTAAAAAGATGGACAGAAACTTTTGTACTGCTGCGAGAATCCACAAGAGACTGCAGAAAGGGACCCAGGGTTTAGATGACAAAACTGGTGGGGCCCAAGATTGCCTTTCTTTGCTGGGACTTGAAGAATTTATCCATGTCTAAGAAAAGAGGGATCAGTGATAAATAAAACTATCCCTGTTATAATACTGGGTTGACTGAAAAGTTCTTAAGATCTTATGGGAGAACCCAAATGAACTTAAAAGAATTCTTCATTTGTTTTTGGTTGCACCGGGTTTTCACTGCTGCCAGTGGGCTTTCTCTAGTTGTGACATGTGGGGCCTACTCTGTTGCGGTGCCCAGGCTTCTCACTGGAGTGAGTTTTCTTTTGGGGAACACAGTCTCTAGAGTTGGAGGGCTTCAGTAGTTGTGGCACACAGGCTTAGTTGCTCCGTGGTGTGTGAAATCTTCCCAGACCAGGGATTGAACCTGTGTCCCCTGCATTGGCCAGAAAATTCCTATCTACTGTGCCACCAAGGAAATCCCCAAATGAATTTTTTGGCCAACCCAATAATTATCTGGAGGGGGTGCAGACTGTGTTGATCGTTTTGGGCTTCCCTGGTGGCTCAGTGGTTAAGAAAAACCTGCTTGCAATGCAGGTGACATAGGAGACTTGGGTTCGATTCCTGGGTCAGGAAGATCCCTTGGAGGAAGAAATGGCAGCCTACTCCAGTATTCTTGCCTGGAGAATTCCATGGACAGAGGAGCCTGGAGGGCTACAGTCCATGGCATTGCAAAGAGTCAGGGATGACTGAAGTGACTGAGCATGCATGCTGAGCACATTGATCGTTTGCATATGTGCCAATGCACGTTTGCATTGGCATGTTTACATATGCTGGCATTCCAGCTATTGGAAAGCACTGTTAATTTTGAAGTTTTAATTTTTCAAAGACCAAGATTTCAAGTACTTAATTTTTCAGAAATTAAGATTGTCAGGAGAAAGATCAACAACTTCAGTTAAACAGATGATACCTCTCCAATGGCAGAAAGAGAAGAGGAACTAAAGAGCCTCCCGATGAGGGTGAAAGAGGACAGGGAAAATGCTGGCTTAAAACTGGACATTAAAAAAACTAAGAGCATGGCATCTGGTCTCATCACTTCATAGCAAACAGGGAAAAAGTAGAAACAGTGGCATATTTTCTCTTCTTGGGTTGTGGACAGTGACTGCAGCCATGAAATTAAAAGATGCTTGCTCCTTGGAAGAAAAGCTATGACAAACCTAGACAGAATATTAAAAAGCAGAGACATCACTTTGTCAACAAAGGTCCGTCTAATCAAAGCTATGGTTTTTCCAGTGGTCATGTACGGATGTGAGACCTGGACCATAAAGAAAGCTGAGTGCCAAAGAACCGATGCTTTTGAATTGTGGTGCTGGAGAAGACACTTGAGAGTCCCTTGGACTGCAAGGAGATCAAACTGGTCAATCCTAAAGGAAATCAACCCTGAATGTTCATTGGGAAAACTGATGCTGAAGCTGAATCTCCAATACTTTGGCCTCTCATTGGAAAAGACCCTGATGCTGGGAAAGATTGAGGGCAGGAGGAGAAGGGGGCAGCAGAGGATGAGATGGTTGGATGGCATCATTGACTCAATGGACATGGGTCTGAGTAAACTCTGGGAGAGACTGAAGGATAGGGAAGCCTGGCATGCTGCAGTCCATGGAATTGCAAAGAGTCAGACACGACTTAGTGAACAATTGCAACAACAACTTAATTTTTCAAAGACCTAGTTCTAGAAGCCCATTCAGATTGTTAGAGGAATTTAACACCGGGTCTGGTGTAGTGCAGGGTAGTAGTCTTAGGGACTAGACAGAAACTATCTTTTTTTTTTTTTTTTTTTTGGCTGCATCAGGTGTTAGTTTCGGCATGAGGTTCTTTAGTTGGGGTATGAAAACTCTTAGTTGTGGCATGTGGGATCAAGTTCCCTGACCAGGGATCAAACCCAGGCCCTCTGCATTCTGAACATGGAGTCTTAGCCACTGGATCACCAGGGAAGTCCCTAGACATAATCTTTTATGCTAGCCCACCAGATGACAGCACGTGGAACTGCTTGAAGAAGTCTCATGGGCGCCTCCTGGGAGTATTATTATTTTTCAGGAGAAGCAACTTGAGATTTATATGCTGTATGAAAATGCATTAGGGGGACAGACGGTATTTTAAGCATGAAGCATTTGGATCACGGATGGGAATAAAGGCCTGCTAGTGAATGGTAATTCCGCTCTCCGGCTCCTGATTGCCTTTGGGTTCTTCCCCCTGAAAGGTTCTGACAATCCGTTTTACCGGATGTGTCACTGTCGCTGCCGAGCTGCTGCATATGCTCTGCTGCACATCTGGGATGACTGTGTCAGGTTTGTGGAACTGATTAAACAAAGAAATCCTCTCAAGTCTGCCTTTAGTGTTCTGCAAGGAGCGTGCTCACCATCTGTTTATTTATATGCTCTCGTGATTGTTTTGCACATTATCAATGAGTAGCATGAAATTACATCATCATAATGGCAAGTAGTAAACTGAATTCCCAGCAGGGCATTTCTAGGGGAAGAGATGTACAGTCCTAGTGCCCTGAGGGGACTCCTCAGTTAGACAAGCCAGTGGCTCCAGGGAGATGAGGGCCCTGTGGTCAATCACTGAAGCCTGGGGTATGCTGGCAACCCTCATCAGGTCATTAGGCAGCAAATCTCAAAGGCTGATGGGACTGCCAGACTGAGGATTGCCAAGAAGACCTGTGTGAACCTCTCTGCATTTCTGATCCACATTATTCAAGATAAACCTCCCTTCTGGAACTGACACTGAAATAGAATGATCTGACAATCCAGATATAATTAGAATCTCATTTGTTCATTCATTTTTAGAAAACAGCTCTATTGAAATATAATTCACATACCAAAAGAGTCGCCTTCTAAAGAGGATACTTCAGTAGTTTTTAGTAGGTGTAGTTTTCAGTTTTAGTAGTTTTCTGAACCCCTGGAAGCCACAAATCTACTTTCTGTCTCTATGGATTTGCCTCTTCTGGACATCTGAGATAAACAGAATCATACAATATGCAGGTTTCTTGTTATTGGCTTCTTTTAGTTGGTCTAATGTTTGGTGCATTCATACTGCAGCATGAATTAAAAATTTTATTCATTAAAAAATTCGTTCATTAAAATTTTTTTAAAGTTACGATAAAATACATTTAACATAAAATGTACCATTGTAGCCATTTTTGTGTGTAGTACTGTTAAGTGCATTCACATTGTTGTACAATCAATCTCCAGGAGGCTTTTCACCTTGCAAAGCTGAAAATCAATACCCATTAAAAAACAGCTCTCCATTCTTCCCTCCTTCCAGCTCCTGGCAACCACCAGGAAAAACCAGCTATCAGAAACCCATCTGCTGTCTCCATGAAAATGATTATTCTAGGTACCTTATATGAGTGGAATCATCCAGTATGTATCTTTTTTGTGACTAGCTTCTTTCACATAGCATAGTATCCTCCAGGTTCATCCAGGTTGTATTGTGCCAGAATTTCATTCCTTTTTTAGGACTGAATAATATCCCATTCATTCATTCTCAACAGCCATCTGACATGTCATGCTAGATGAGTTGAGGGCAGGGCGCTGTCAGAAAAGAAAACATGTAAGCAAGATAGTAAACGTACTCTTTGCTTCAGTCTTTTATTAAAATTTTTTTAAATTTTAATTATTTGGTTTAGCTGGGTCTTGGTTATGGCACAAGGAATCTTTGATTTTCTTTGAGGCACGTGGGATCTTTAGTTAAGGCAGGCATCGCATCTTTAGTTAGTTGCCACGTGTGGGATCTAGTTCCCTGCCCACGGATGGAACCCAGGCCACGTGCATTGGGAGCACAGAGTCATAGCCACTGGACTACCGTGGAAGTCCTCACCCGTGCTTCAATCTTAGAATCCATTTAGGGAAGTAAGATGATAATTTTAACTTCAAGATTTTAAATTAATTACTATGTGCCAAACACTGCCCAGTTCTTAGTGTGTTTTCTCTCGTTTAGTCCTTCCAACAGTCCTGTGAGGTAGATACAATCGCTGCCACCTGAGAGGGCAGGAAACTGAGGCATGCCAGGGATTTACCAAACATGGCCGGGCCAGAGTTCAAAGCCTAGGTGAGCTACCTTTCATTCTGAAGCCTCTTTGTTAATCAGAGGATGAAGTTAACCTGGTCTTGCAGGGCTGGAGGGACGGGCTCCACCTTCAGAGGTGAAGAACAGACAGTGCCAGGGCCCACATCTGACACATTAGCTGTCTTCTATAATACCCTTTTACTCTGCTATCTAGNAAGAAAAGCTATGACAAACCTAGACAGAATATTAAAAAGCAGAGACATCACTTTGTCAACAAAGGTCCGTCTAATCAAAGCTATGGTTTTTCCAGTGGTCATGTACGGATGTGAGACCTGGACCATAAAGAAAGCTGAGTGCCAAAGAACCGATGCTTTTGAATTGTGGTGCTGGAGAAGACACTTGAGAGTCCCTTGGACTGCAAGGAGATCAAACTGGTCAATCCTAAAGGAAATCAACCCTGAATGTTCATTGGGAAAACTGATGCTGAAGCTGAATCTCCAATACTTTGGCCTCTCATTGGAAAAGACCCTGATGCTGGGAAAGATTGAGGGCAGGAGGAGAAGGGGGCAGCAGAGGATGAGATGGTTGGATGGCATCATTGACTCAATGGACATGGGTCTGAGTAAACTCTGGGAGAGACTGAAGGATAGGGAAGCCTGGCATGCTGCAGTCCATGGAATTGCAAAGAGTCAGACACGACTTAGTGAACAATTGCAACAACAACTTAATTTTTCAAAGACCTAGTTCTAGAAGCCCATTCAGATTGTTAGAGGAATTTAACACCGGGTCTGGTGTAGTGCAGGGTAGTAGTCTTAGGGACTAGACAGAAACTATCTTTTTTTTTTTTTTTTGGCTGCATCAGGTGTTAGTTTCGGCATGAGGTTCTTTAGTTGGGGTATGAAAACTCTTAGTTGTGGCATGTGGGATCAAGTTCCCTGACCAGGGATCAAACCCAGGCCCTCTGCATTCTGAACATGGAGTCTTAGCCACTGGATCACCAGGGAAGTCCCTAGACATAATCTTTTATGCTAGCCCACCAGATGACAGCACGTGGAACTGCTTGAAGAAGTCTCATGGGCGCCTCCTGGGAGTATTATTATTTTTCAGGAGAAGCAACTTGAGATTTATATGCTGTATGAAAATGCATTAGGGGGACAGACGGTATTTTAAGCATGAAGCATTTGGATCACGGATGGGAATAAAGGCCTGCTAGTGAATGGTAATTCCGCTCTCCGGCTCCTGATTGCCTTTGGGTTCTTCCCCCTGAAAGGTTCTGACAATCCGTTTTACCGGATGTGTCACTGTCGCTGCCGAGCTGCTGCATATGCTCTGCTGCACATCTGGGATGACTGTGTCAGGTTTGTGGAACTGATTAAACAAAGAAATCCTCTCAAGTCTGCCTTTAGTGTTCTGCAAGGAGCGTGCTCACCATCTGTTTGTTTATATGCTCTCGTGATTGTTTTGCACATTATCAATGAGTAGCATGAAATTACATCATCATAATGGCAAGTAGTAAACTGAATTCCCAGCAGGGCATTTCTAGGGGAAGAGATGTACAGTCCTAGTGCCCTGAGGGGACTCCTCAGTTAGACAAGCCAGTGGCTCCAGGGAGATGAGGGCCCTGTGGTCAATCACTGAAGCCTGGGGTATGCTGGCAACCCTCATCAGGTCATTAGGCAGCAAATCTCAAAGGCTGATGGGACTGCCAGACTGAGGATTGCCAAGAAGACCTGTGTGAACCTCTCTGCATTTCTGATCCACATTATTCAAGATAAACCTCCCTTCTGGAACTGACACTGAAATAGAATGATCTGACAATCCAGATATAATTAGAATCTCATTTGTTCATTCATTTTTAGAAAACAGCTCTATTGAAATATAATTCACATACCAAAAGAGTCGCCTTCTAAAGAGGATACTTCAGTAGTTTTTAGTAGGTGTAGTTTTCAGTTTTAGTAGTTTTCTGAACCCCTGGAAGCCACAAATCTACTTTCTGTCTCTATGGATTTGCCTCTTCTGGACATCTGAGATAAACAGAATCATACAATATGCAGGTTTTTTGTTATTGGCTTCTTTTAGTTGGTCTAATGTTTGGTGCATTCATACTGCAGCATGAATTAAAAATTTTATTCATTAAAAAATTCGTTCATTAAAATTTTTTTAAAGTTACGATAAAATACATTTAACATAAAATGTACCATTGTAGCCATTTTTGTGTGTAGTACTGTTAAGTGCATTCACATTGTTGTACAATCAGTCTCCAGGAGGCTTTTCACCTTGCAAAGCTGAAAATCAATACCCATTAAAAAACAGCTCTCCATTCTTCCCTCCTTCCAGCTCCTGGCAACCACCAGGAAAAACCAGCTATCAGAAACCCATCTGCTGTCTCCATGAAAATGATTATTCTAGGTACCTTATATGAGTGGAATCATCCAGTATGTATCTTTTTTGTGACTAGCTTCTTTCACATAGCATAGTATCCTCCAGGTTCATCCAGGTTGTATTGTGCCAGAATTTCATTCCTTTTTTAGGACTGAATAATATCCCATTCATTCATTCTCAACAGCCATCTGACATGTCATGCTAGATGAGTTGAGGGCAGGGCGCTGTCAGAAAAGAAAACATGTAAGCAAGATAGTAAACGTACTCTTTGCTTCAGTCTTTTATTAAAATTTTTTTAAATTTTAATTATTTGGTTTAGCTGGGTCTTGGTTATGGCACAAGGAATCTTTGATTTTCTTTGAGGCACGTGGGATCTTTAGTTAAGGCAGGCATCGCATCTTTAGTTAGTTGCCACGTGTGGGATCTAGTTCCCTGCCCACGGATGGAACCCAGGCCCCGTGCATTGGGAGCACAGAGTCATAGCCACTGGACTACCGTGGAAGTCCTCACCCGTGCTTCAATCTTAGAATCCATTTAGGGAAGTAAGATGATAATTTTAACTTCAAGATTTTAAATTAATTACTATGTGCCAAACACTGTGCCCAGTTCTTAGTGTGTTTTCTCTCGTTTAGTCCTTCCAACAGTCCTGTGAGGTAGATACAATCGCTGCCACCTGAGAGGGCAGGAAACTGAGGCATGCCAGGGATTTACCAAACATGGCCGGGCCAGAGTTCAAAGCCTAGGTGAGCTACCTTTCATTCTGAAGCCTCTTTGTTAATCAGAGGATGAAGTTAACCTGGTCTTGCAGGGCTGGAGGGACGGGCTCCACCTTCAGAGGTGAAGAACAGACAGTGCCAGGGCCCACATCTGACACATTAGCTGTCTTCTATAATACCCTTTTACTCTGCTATCTAGAACTGGAGCAGGATTTGTAAGTAGGAAGGGACACAGAATTCACCTAGATGCCTTCCATCCTCTCCACTGCTATTTTCAGAGAAGAAGGAAAAAGGAACCCAGGCCTCTAGCTTTTGTCTTAATAAGCACTGTACAAGGAGACAGAAAGAGGTGGGGGCCAGGAACTGAATGTTGGCCTATTGACAAGGCTGATTTTTGCTTAATCTAGGACTGTATTGCTGATTCATGCTTCTTAAGCACTGGACCACCAGGGAAGTCCCTGACTTTTTGGTCAGCTATCACAGAGGTACCCAGAGAACTGCGATGGAACCCATCTCCCTTCTTCAGGATGAGACTAGGGTTGGGCACATGACCCAATTCCAGCTGAGAAGATATAGGGGAAGTCTTTTGATGGGCACCTGGCAAATGTTTTTCCTTTAAGAAAAAAATTGGAGCCTATCTTGCAAAACTCTTTTTTTTTTCCTTATGCCTTCTACTTTCCTTCTCAGTGTACTAGTGTGAAGATACAGAGCTTGGAGTTGTAACAGCTACCATGTGACTGTGAGGTGACAAACTTATGGATAAGAAGCCAAAAGGATATTAGATAGAGGCTGTGTCCTTGATGAGAGCAGATATCTCTGAGACCCAGAACTGGCTCCAGGACTGTGGGCCTCCAAACTTCTTGAGGTTGAAGATAAACAAAGATCTAGGGGCCTTAAGCCATCATTGATCAGGAATTCTGTTTGCAGTCAAATACATCCTAACTGATTCATTACCTAGCCAGGTTTTAAATTTCCTGAAGTCAGGATACTGTATTTAATATCTTTGTATCTGTCATAATACCATGGAAGGGTCTCGTCCATAGAGTAGGCACAAATTTATTGAACTAATACATGAATACGTAGAAGAGTAAATAATAGCTGTCCACAATGCTCCCTCTTAAAATATGGGTCAGATTGGCCATGGATTAGGTGGAGCGTCCTGCAATCAGAGACCATATGCCAGTAGGCTCATGAAATCAGAATCTTAGAGCTGGAAGAGATCATTCCCAGATTACTGGGTGGGCTTCCCTGGTGGCTCAGACAGTGAAGAATCTGCCTGCAATGCAGAAGACCCAGGTTCCGTCCCTGGGTTGGGAAAATCCCCTGGAGAAGGGAATGGCAGCTTTGAACAAGATGGCAGTGGAGAAGGCATGAGGCTTCTTGCATGGCACTGCAGTAATTTTTCGGCTAGACCCAACTTGAAGGCTGAAGCTCACCCCCCTGACTTTGAATGAGTAATAAAGACCAGCAAGCAGTGAAGAGCAGCCTTGAACAAGATGGCAGTGGAGAAGGCATGTGGAAGGCAGAAGCTCTCATTAATCTACAGGCTCCCCATGCTGCTGCTGCTGCTGCTAAGTCACTTCAGTCGTGTCCGACTCTGTGTGACCCCATAGATGGCAGCCCACCGGGCTCCCCCATCCCTGGGATTCTCCAGGCAAGAATACTGGAGTGGGTTGCCATTTCCTACTCCAATGCATGAAAGAGAAAACTGAAAGTGAAGTCGCTCAGTCTGTCCGACTGTTAGCGACCCCATGGACTGCAGCCCACCAGGCTACTCCGTCCATTGGGTTTTCCAGGCAAGAGTACTGGGGTGGGGTGCCATTGCCTTCCCCGACAGGCTCCCCATACCCAGACCATTACAGAGAGACTCCCTAGAAACAGTTGCCTGTACTTCAGCTCTGATTCACATCCCATTGAATCTAGTCCTATTCCACTAGGTAGGAATTTAGGAGTGCCCTGATATTCAGTCTTATGTTTCAACCTAAATAGGTCATGTCTAGATGAAACACCACTTTAGATGTTATTGTAAAGGCATTTTTAAAGATGTGATTAATGTTTAAATTGGTTGACTTTGAGAGCATCAAATTACTCTCCATAATGTGAGTGGGCCTCATCCAGTCAGCTGAAGGCCTTAAGGGCAAAGACAGAAATTCCCCAAAGAAGAGGGGATTCTGCCTGCAGTCTGCCTTTGTACTCAAGACCGCAGTATCAGCTCTTCCCTGGGTCTCTAGCTTGCTTTGCAGATTTCAGACTTGCCATCCCCTACAATCGTGTGTGCCAATTCCTTAAAATAAATCAATCTCTCTTTCTCTCACTACACCCTCTCTCCCTCCCTCCCGCTCTCTCTCCACACACACAGACACACACACAGACACACACACACACACACACACACTATTGATTCTGTTTCCTTTGGAGAACCCTAACACAACTACCATCAAGTCCAAACATACATGGCCTTTCTATAATTTGGTGTCGGTGAGGATATTTATAGCTGGTGGGGGTGGCTTTGCTCTCAGGCCTGATCTCATTGAGGATAAGCCTGCAGGAAAAACCAACAGGAGGCATGGGAGGAAATAAAATGCACACTGACAGCCCAGTTTAAACAGTACCAGGAACCTTTATAGCAGCCTGCTTTGAAAGAACCTTTTTTTAAAAAAACTGTGTTCTTTCCCCCGTTATAGCTTTCTGTCTATTCATCCTTCTGACGCTGTTCGTTTCTCCCACTCTTGTGGGGAATCTGCCATATAGCAGCCCCCCTCCCAGACTTATTCATGGGGTAGATAGTCAAGGCAACAACAGCCCATGTCTGTTCTATACCAGAGCTCATCACCAGGCCAGCTGTATGGGAGCAGCAGGGGAAGTGCTATACGGATGCTCAGAGGCTGGCTTAAGGCAATTGAAATTGATGCTCCTGAGAGGAGAGAGCCGCAGAGCTGGAGCTGCAGATAGAATCAGTAGGGGAGGGGACTGGGCTAGAACAGGGACAGAGGGAGAAGGTGGGCCTGGTGGGCCAGGGCCTCCTTTTGAGCAATGTGATTACCTAGAAAGCCATGAGACAGGACATAAGGGCTGCAGAGAGGGATAGGCTGACAGGCAGTTTCTCCCCTTGCACATCCTCTCTGGTCACAGAGACAGTTAAGGGACCATTATCCCTATACCATCATGGATGTGAGGTGCACAAGACATGATACTAATCACTTTCCTGCATCCAGTGAAATGACTGTGTGGAAGCATGTGAAGCTATACCAACACCATCCATTTTACTATTGGTACCCAGAGAAAACTAACTCCTATAGATGGGTTGCCATAGCAACATACAAGTACTAGCATGCTTAGTTGCTCAATCCTGTCCGATTCTTTGTGACCCCAAGGATGGTAGCCTGCCAGGCTCCTCTGTTCATGGGATTCTCCAGGCAAGAATACTGGATCAGGTAGCCATTCCCTTCTCCACGGGATCTTCCTGACCCAGGGATTGAACCAGTTCTCCTGCATTGCAGACAGATTCTTTACCATCTGAGCCACCAGGGAAGCCCAATACTACATTTATCTTCTTTGCCGAACTATGCTGCTGCTGCTGCTAAGTCACTTCAGTCGTGTCCGACTCTGTGTGACCCCATAGATGGCAGCCCACCAGGCTCCCCCATCCCTGGGATTCTCCAGGCAAGAATACTGGAGTGGGTTGCCATTTCCTTCTCCAATGCATGAAAGAGAAAAGTGAAAGTGAAGTCGCTCAGTCTGTCCGACTGTTAGCGACCCCATGGACTGCAGCCCACCAGGCTCCTCCGTCCATTGGATTTTCCAGGCAAGAGTACTGGGGTAGGGTGCCATTGCCTTCCCCGTGCCGAACTATATATATGTATATATATATTTTTTGAATTTCTTTGATGAACTATATATATATAATTCAGCACTTAAAAAAATTGCCATCTATCTGATGATTTTCATTGAAATTCCCTGAATTATAAATTTTAAAAGATAATTACTTGTAGCCCTTGACATCACTTTTCAGACAAGAAGGACAGGATGAGGGGACATTTGTGGGTGAGGTTTTGTGGACGGAGAGGGATGTGGTGTTTGGAAGTCTTTGTGAAGGGCCCCTTTATAGCAGGGCCTCTCCATCCTTCCTCCTTACTAAGTCAGAAATCTCATATAATATATAAAAATAAACAGTTGTAATATTCTTTTAGATATCATTTTAGGATGACTAGAATGAGTTACTATGCTGTGATATGACATGGAACGAACGCTATCTCTTTTCTTCTCATTCAGAATTCACAGGAATGTCCTATGACAAGTTACTCTGCTGAAGTCAACCAAAGCCTTGGCAACCCCCCAAAAGTGGAATTCTCAAGCAGAGACTATCCTACCACCCCTCACCACAGGGGGATGTTTGGCAATGTTTGGAGACATGTTTTGGTTTTTGTGACCCTGTGTGTGTGTGTGTATACTCAGTCCTGTCTGCCTTTTGTGACCCCATGAACTGTAGCTTGACAGGTTCCTCCATCCATGGGATTCTTCAGGCAAGAATGCTGGAATGGGTTGCCATTTCCTTCTCCAGAGGATCTTCCCCACCCAGGGATCAAACTCTCGCCTCCTGTGTCTCCTTCACCCCCGAGCCACCTGGGAATGCACCACTCATGACTGGGGGAGGGATGCCACAGTGAGTAGAGACCAGAGTTGCTGCTACACACCCGGCTGTGCCCAGCCCCCACAGCAAAGAATGATCTGGCCCTGTATCAACACTGTCAGGGTTGAGAAAACATTCCCAAGAACAAATTCTTCAGAGGGGCCCCTCTTCCCGGCCCTTGCGGGGAACATGATCTTGAGTGTAATTACAAACATCCCTGGCTTCTCTCTTTCTCCTGCATTCTTGGCCCCTCTTCTCCTTTCTCCAGGACAGCCTCCTCAGGAGAAATGGCACGTTTTTAAAAGAAATAAAAACAAATACTCCTATTTAGACTTTGCTAACTTTAACGCTTGTCTTTTCCAGCTTGCTTTGTTTTGCCCCTGAATCAACCAATGAGTGTGCACAGGCAGTCCAAGGGGTCAAGGTCACACGGGTGTGTGAATGGCCAGGCTTCCTATACGCCTCCTTTGGCCCTCAAAGAGATGCGTGCAAGGGTCCTGCAGGCCCCAGTGCAGGGAAGACTCCATCAGGCTGGGGCTTCCTTTTACCTTTCCTTTTTTTTAAAGGCACTTGAAATTTGAGGAATGTGAACTTAAAGCAAATGGCAGGAGACATCCAGCTTTTGTTTGAGGGCTCCCCTGGGTGAAGGGATGCCTTGCCTCATCAAAACTGTCATTCTTGCTGTTCAGTTGCTCAGTCGTGTCCGATTCTTTGCTACTCCGTGGACTATAGCACACCAGGCTTCCCCATCGCCGACTCCTGCAGCCTGCTCAAACTCTTGTCGGTGGTGCCATCGAGTCGGTGATGCCATCCAACCATCTCATCCTCTGTTGTCCCCTTCTTCTCCTGCCTTCAATCTTTCCCAGTATCAGGGACTTTTCTAATGAATCAGCCCTTCACATCATGTGGCCAAAGTATCAGCTTCAACATCAGTCTTTCCAGTGAATATTCAGGGTTGATTTCCTTTAGGTTTGACTGATCTCCTTGTAGTCTAAGGGACTCTCAAGAGTCTTCAACACCACAGTTCAAAAGCATCAATTCTTTGGTGCTCAGCCTTCTTTATGGTCCAACTCTTCACGTTCATACATGGCTACTGAAAAAAACCATAGCTTTAACTATATGGATCTTTGTTCACAAAATAATGTCTCTGCTTTTTAATATGCTGTCTAGGTTTGTCATAGCTTTTCTTCCAAGGAGCAAGCCATCTTTTAATTTCATAGCTGCAGTCACCATCTACAGTGATTTTGAGGCCCAAGAAAATGAAGTCTGTCACTGTTTCCTTTGTTTCCCCATCTATTTGTCATGAAGTGATGGGACCAAATGCCATGATCTTCGTTTTTTGAAAGTTGAGTTTTAATCCAGCTTTTTCATTCTCCTCTTTCACTTCCATTAAAATTGTCTAGACTCAGAAATAAAGGTGTCTGTCAGGAATCAAGATGGAGGAAGTTTGACAAAGTACAATATCTTTCTTGATGTGGCTTAGGCCTTGCTGTACTCCTCAGAGCCTAAGCAAGCCTTGCTTATCTAGAAGCTTCCAGGGCTGAGACTAAAAGTATGAGAAAGTGGTTTGCTTAGGGCACAAAATTCATGGAGACACTCGCTCTCAGGGTCCTGAAAGCTCAGGTTCAGTGCAGCACCAGCCTGAGAGTGCCCCAGGCACCTCTCTTATTTCATTCTAGTCCTGACCCTGAGATTGCCCAGTCCTCACAAGGGCCTGGAGCTGTCTCATGCCATTGGCAGGACATAGGAGGATGCAAAACGTGAAATTCCCCAGGATTGTGAGCGACTGCAAACCTCCTTTTCTCCAGCTTTGGAAATAAACCCTAACAAGGTCTCTTAGTCTCACATTCTTCCTCCCAGCTCTCAGCCAGCCTATTCTTAGTCCAGGATTATTTTACTTGGTTCTCTAAGTTGTCTGTACTATCTTTCCATTTCCGAATCATTTATATACTCCTCTTTCTGACTGTCCAAGCAATATCTTTCTTTTAACCCTTCTGAATCCCTGTAGTTTTCCGTTTGCGCCTTATTTAAGGTACTTGCCAATGTTGTCATCCTCTTTTTCTTGGCACATTATTGATTTCTAACTTACTATTTGTGGTAGGTTAAATAATGTCCCTTGGACTGCAAGGAGATCAAACTCGTCAATCCTAAACGAAATCAACCCTGAATATTCATCGAAATGACTGATGGTGAAGTTGAAGCTCCAATACTTTGGCCAACTCATTGGAAAAGACCCTGATGCTGGGAAGGATTGAGGGCAAGAGTAGAAGTGGGCAGCAGAGGATGAGATGGCTGGATGGCACCGCCGACTCAGTGGACGTGAATTTGAGCAAACTCCGGGAGAGAGTGAAGGACGGAGGAGCCTGGTGTCCTGCAGTCCATGGGGTCACAGCGATACGGAAATGACTCAGCAACTGATCAAGAACAACAGAATAATGGCCGTGTCCTAATCCCTGGAACCTGTGCCTTTTACCTAAGTGGTAAAAGAAGGGATTTGCAGATGTGATTAAGGATCTTGAGGTGGGAGTTTATCCTGGATTATCCAGACGGGGCTCCTAAGATGATCTCAGATGTCCTTATAGAAGGGAGGCAGAGGGAAATTTGACTACAGAAACAGGAGATGCGATGATGGAAGCCAGAGGTTGGAGTGATTTGAGCAGGAGTTATGAGCCAAGGAATGTGGGCAGCCTCCAGAAGCTAGAAGTGAGGGAAACAAGGAAACAGATTCTCCCCTCAGAGACTGCAGAAGGGAGCTGCCCCGTCAATACTTTGACTTTAGCTCAGCGAGGCTGGTTTCAGACTTCTGGGTTCCGAAGCTACAAGAGAAGACATCTGTGATTTTGTTTTTAAAGTCTTATCTGTCTTTAGCTGCACTGGGCCTTTGTTGCCGTTTGCGGGTTTCCTCTAGCCGTGGTGAGCGGGGCCTGCTCTCTAGCTGCCGCCAGTGGCTCAGGCCTCTCATTGCGGTGGCTTTTCTTGTCGCAGGGCCCAGGCTCAGTAGTTGTGGTGCCCAGGTTTAGTTGCCACACGGCATTCTGGAATCTTCTCAGACCAGGGATCAAACCTGTGTCCCCTGCATTGACAGCTGGGTTCTTAACCACTGACCACCAAGGAAGCCCCAATCTGTGTTGTTTTAAACCCCTAAGTTTATGCCTATTTTTTATAGCGGCATCAGGGAGCCAATACACTATCCTTGAAGGTTTAAGTTTGAAGGTGAAGTCGCTCAGTCGTGTCCGACTCTTTGCGACCCCGTGGACTGTAACCTACTAGGCTTTTCTGTCCACAGGATTCTCCAGGCAAGAATACTGGAGTGGATTGCCATTTCCTTCTCCAGGGGATCTTCCCGACCCAGGGATCGAACCTGGGTCTCCCGCATTGGAGGCAGACACTTTAACCTCTGAGCCACCAGGGAAGTTTAGTAAATAGTACACATGGTGTTGTAGCCCATGTACACTGTGAATCAGCATAGCCCAGAGTTAAAACTACTGGTTTAGGAGCAATCAAACCTGGGTTCCAATTCTGGCTGACCCATGCAATAGGCTTTTGCAAATAACCTGCCTAAGGGGCTTTTGAACTTTCCTCCTTCATAAGGCAGACAGTGTAGGGCGTGCATTTTCCACTTTCCATTACAACCAGAGCTCTGATTTTGTATACGGTGGTAAATGTGACTGTCTTAAAATTAAGCACGCTGCACGGGTCTCTCTCAAGGCTACAGGCAGCCACGGATACTTCTTGCCAGTGGTCATTTCTGAGAGGGACTTCAGAGAAAGCGCTTTAGAAGAGAAGTTACGGTTGATTTGCCTGGCATGCTCCTTTGTCCTCGGACTTATCTTCTCAGAATGCCACATGCTAAGAGTGGTGGAGGGGAAAGGTAGACTTACCTTGGTCCCTGATGGAATCATAGAGTGTTCTCGCCCTGGTCTGCTTACCTCTAGGCTTCTTGCTTTGTGAGAAGAATAAGCCCCTTCTTTGGTTAAGCCCCTGTTTTGGTGCTCTGTGTTTCGTTAATCCTATGATTCGCTGTTTGCTCCACTCTTGTGGGACTCACTCTGTCTTTGATTCTAGTGTTCTAGTACAGTGTGCACGGACCTCTCATTGAGTCCTAAACAACCTGAAGGAGGTGTATTACCAGCAGGTAACAGCACNAACAAGCTGGAACTGTAATCAAATCTCCCCATTCCTGGCCCATTTTCTCCCTGTTATTTTATATTTTACATCAAAAGTTATAATAAACAAAACCTTGATTATTCTCTGAAATACTCAGCCCGCCTTAAAAATCTAGAAACAAAACCTCTATGTGAAAGTACATACCTTGTAGAAACCATAATGCCCATCTATTTAAGTCTTCTGGGCTTCCCCGATGGCTCAGTGGTAAAGAATTCACCTGCAATGCAGGAGACACATATAGGAGATGCAGTTTCAATCCCTGGTTTAGGAAGATCCCCTGGAGAAGGAAATGGTAACCCACTCCAGTATTCTTGCCAAGGAAATCACATCAACAGATGAGTCTGGCAGGCTACAGTTTTTGCAGTCTCAAAAAAATTGGACAAATTTAGTGACTAAACAACAACTATCCCTCTTTGGAAATATGAGAAGGAGGGAGTGGTAGAAAATTAAAAGTATAGTGCCTATTATACAAATGCTCTCATTTTATTTTTCAAATTAACTTCTTTTGGGTTCTTCCCTGGTGGCTCAGAGGTTAGAAGCATCCGCCTGCAATGCAGGAGATCTGGGTTTGATCCCTGGGTCAGGAAGATCCCCTGGAGAAGGAAATGGCAACCCACTCCAGTATTCTTGCCTGGAGAATCCCATGGATGGAGGAGCCTGGTGGGCTACAGTCCATGGGGTCGCAAAGAGTCGGACACGGCTGAGTGGCTTCACTTTCACTTTCACTAATACATCAATATATTATTCTTTAGAATTCAGGTATTAGAAATAAATCTGTCCTCTTGTCTCACTACTACCACTACTATTATACACATTTCCCCATTCCTCTACTTCTAGCCCTTCTCCCTGAGATCTCCCTGAGATCTTTCAATGTTTACGCACATATCCATCTGTCCACAGAACAACATTCACTATCTTAGATTGTGACAGATAGATAGATGATAGATACATGCTGCTGCTGCTAAGTCACTTCAGTCATGTCCAACTCTGTGTGACCCCATAGATGGAAGCCCACCAGGCTCCACCATCCCTAGAATTCTCCAGGCAAGAATACTGGAGTGGGTTGCCATTTCCTTCTCCAATGCATGAAAGAGAAAAGTGAAAGTGAAGTCGCTCAGTCTGTCCGAATGTTAGCGACCCCATGGACTGCAGCCCACCAGGCTACTCCGTCCATTGGATTTTCCAGGCAAGAGTACTGGGGTGGGGTGTCATTGCCTTCCCCGGATAGATACATAGATAAACATTATATATATCATGTTTGTATAATAGAAAGGACATCACTTACATATTTTCTGCAACTTCTTATTTTCACTTTTTTTTTTTTTTTTAATATTTTATGCTTCTACCCCACATCCAAGGTCAGGGGCGGTGACCGAGAACAGCTACCCCACAGTCAAGGTCAGGGGTGGCGTGAAGAGGAGCTACCCCAATCCAAGATAAAGAGCAGTGGCTGTGCTTTGCTGGAGCAGCCATGAAGAGATACTCCATGTCCAAGGTAAGAAAAACTTAAGTAAGATGGTAGGCACTGAGAGAGGGCACAGGAGGGCAGAAAGACTGAAACCACAATCACAGACAACTAGCCAATTTGATCATAATGAACACAGCCTTGTCTAACTCAATGAAAGTAAGCCATGCAGTGTGGGGCCACCCAAGATGGATGGGTCATTGTGGAGAGGTCTGACAGAATGTGGTCCACTGGAGAAGGAAATGGCAAACTACTTCAGTATTCTTGCCTTGAGAATCCCATGAACAGATTGAAAAGCCAGAAAGATAGGGCACTGAAAGATGACTCCCCAGGTCGGTAGGTGCCCAATATGCTACTGGAGATCAGTGGAAAATAACTCCAGAAAGAATGAAGAGATGGAGCCAAAGGAAAATCAACACCCGTTGTGGATGGGACTGATGATAGAAGCAAAGTTTGATGCTGTAAAGAGCAATATTACATCAGTTCAGTTCAGTTCAGTTGCTCAGTTGTCTTCAACACTTAGTAACCCCATGAATCGCAGCACAGCAGGCCTCCCTGTCCATCACCAACTCCCAGAGTTCGCACAGACTCACGTCCATCGAGTCCGTGATGCCATCCAGCCATCTCATCCTCTGTCGTCCCCTTCTCCTTCTG
>SJYX01016349.1:205533-222158 GCA_006410675.1 Oreotragus oreotragus | reverse complement strand
CACTTGTATCAGCATCACCCTTGGTCTCTTTCCCAGGCAGAAGGCCATCAGTTCTTCTTAATATCCCAGAGTTGATCTAGCTCTCTAAATTGTATCTGTTTATTCAGACAAATGTTTCAGGTGTGTGGGTTTTTTTTTTGATTTGAATTATTTTTTAATATAAATTTATTTTAATTGGAGGCTAATTACTTTACAATATTGTATTGGTTTTGTCATACATCAACATGAATCCGCCATGGGTGTGCACGTGTTTCCCATCCTGAACCCCCCTCCCACCTCCCTCCCCGTACCATCCCTCTGGGTCATCCTGTGCACCGGCCCCAAGCATCCTATATCATGCATCAAACCTGGACTGGCGATTCGTTTCATATATGATATTATACATGTTTCAATGCCATTCTCCCAAATCATCCCACCCTCTCCCTCTCCCACAGAGTCCAAAAGACTGTTCTATACATCTGTGTCTCTTTTGCTGTCTCACATACAGGGTTATCGTTACCATCTTTCTAAATTCCATATATATGCGTTAGTATACTGTATTGCTGTTTTTCTTTCTGGCTTACTTCACTCTGTATAATACGCTCCAGTTTCATCCATCTCATTAGAACTGATTCCAATGTATTCTTTTTAATGGCTGAGTGGAGAATCCCAGGGATGGCGGAGTCTGGTGGGCTGCCGTCTCTGGGGTTGCACAGGGTCGGACACGACTGAAGCGACTTAGCAGCAGCAGCAGCAATACTCCATTGTGTATAAGTACTGCAGCTTTCTTTTCCATTCATTTGCTGATGGACAGCTAGGTTGCTTCCATGTCCTGGCTATTATAAATAGTGCTGCGATTAACACTGGGGTACACCTGTCTCTTTCAATTCTGGTTTCCTCAGTGTATATGCCCAGTAGTGGGATTTCTGGATCATAAGGCAGTTCTATTTCCAGTTTTTTAAGGAATCTCCACACTGTTCTCCATAGTGGCTGTACTAGTTTGCATTCTCACCAACAGTGTAAGAGGTTTCCCTTTTCTCCACACCCTCTCCAGCATTTATTGCTTGTAGACTTGGATAGCAGCCATTCTGACTGGCGTGAAATGGTACCTCATTGTGGTTTTGATTTGCATTTCTCTGATAATGAGTGATGTTGAGCATCTTTTCATGTGTTTGTTACCATCTGTATGTCTTCTTTGGGGAAATGTCTATTTAGTTCTTTGGCCCATTTTTTGATTGGGTCATTTTTCTGGAATTGAGCTGCAGGAGTTGCTTGTATATTTTTGAGATTAGTTCTTTGCCCATTGCTTCATTTGCTATTATTTTCTCCCTTTCAGAAGGCTATCTTTTCACCTTGCTTATAGTTTCCTTTGGTGTGCAGAAGCTTTTAATTTTAATTAGGTCCTGTTTGTTTATTTTTGCTTTTATTTCCATTACTCTGGGAGGTGGGTCATAGAGGATCCTGCTGTGATGTATGTCGGAGAGTATTTTGCCTATGTTCTCCTCTAGGAGTTTTATAGTTTCTGGTCTTACGTTTAGATCTTTAATCCATTTTGAGTTTATTTTTGTGTATGGTGTTAGAAAGTATTCTAGTTTCATTATTTTACAAGTGGTTGTCCAGTTTTCCCAGCACCACTAAAGAGATTGTCTTTTCTCAATTGTATATTCTTGCCTCCTTTGTCAAAGATAAGGTATCCTGTGTGCATGGGTTTATCTCTGGGCTTTCTATTTTGTTCCATTGATCTATATTTCTGTCTTTGTGCCAGTGCCTTACTGTCTTGATGACTGTGGCTTTGTAGTAGAGCCTGAAGTCAGGCAGGTTGAGTCCTCCAGGTCCATTCTTCTTTCTCAAGATTGCTTTGGCTATTCGAGGTTTTTGTATTTCCATACAAATTGTGAAATTATTTGTTCTAGCTCTGTGAAAAATACTGTTGATAGCTTGATAGGGATTGCATTGAATCTATAGATTGCTTTAGGTAGTATACTCATTTTCACTATATTGATTTTTCCAACCCATGAACATGGTATATTTCTCCATCTATTAGTGTTCTCTTTGATTTCTTTCACCAGTGTTTTATAATTTTCTATATATATGTTTCAGTTTATGGAAACGGATTTTTAAATACTAAGATAATATTGCCTCTCAAACGAATATATACATCAGCTAGGAAAAAGAGCTTGTGGGTCCTCAGTTGTGTCTGACTCTGCAACCCCATGGAATGTAGCCCACCAGGCTTCTCTGTCCATGGAATTTTCCAGGCAAGAATACTGGAGTGGTATTACTATTTCCTAGGTAAAAGAGGACAACCACAAATCAAAGCAGAATATTACTAGAATTTAAATCTCATATGAGAAAAATCACCAAGGATCTTATTTATTTACACAAAACAAGTTTTTCCTTTAAACAGCTACATAAAACTTTTAGTCAGCTTTAGAGTAGAAGATATTTATGTTAAATATTTATATTTGTAACAGACTTTTCATATGAGAGGATAGCATAAGAAAGTGGTATCATTAAGTGAAAACATATATCATCTATGATAATCATATTGAATAATTCTTCCTTTGCATGTAAGAAAGGATTAACCTTGTACATTAATATATCTTTTTGTTGTATTTTTATACTTCTTATATTCGCTACTTAGTTCATTTGTAAATGAAAATGCCTTAATTCTACTACATAGGGATATTTCTGGGATGTGAAAGACTACCTTTTATTTTTACTTTTTAAATTATGAAATATATGTACAAAAGACTTAGAACATATTACATATAATGGTTACATATAATGCCACTATAGAATTACAATTATTTTTAAAGTAGATGAATTAAGATTTTAGGTAGAGTTTCAATTTCAAACTCTCAAAAATTAATAGAATGAATACACAGAGAAGTAGAAGGATATAGTAGACCCTTTATTAATTAAAGCATTTCTTAAAAAAAGAATAAGAATACCAACCAATGTATCATTAATTAAAATTAGCATCATCAAAAAGGATAATTACCTTAATGAGAATTTCAGTGAGTTCTAGTAGGAAGATCTCTTAATTTTCCTTCAATTCTAATCACTTTCTTGATCTAGAAAATTTCTCTAACAATAGTTATGATAAGTGAAATTGTCACATTTTCATTCATTCTGGAGCCAAACTTAAGTTAAAGGGAATAAATGGGTACAGCAATTGTTTGATTAAGGGGAAAAAGCTTTTTTAAAAAACTATTTGGATATTTTTATTCTGAACTTGGATAAAGTCTCTCTTTCCCATTGCCTGTGTGTATGCATTTGTATAGTGTGTGCATATGTACTTTTTAAAGAAAAAGTAAGCCCTGTACCCCCAAACCAAAGTAACTATAATCTATAGAACAGAAGGAGTTTTGCCAAATCAGGGCTGCTCCTCTAGTAGTCACATGTACAGATTTTGATTCTTGTCTATGCTTCTCTGAGCCATCATTCAGGAGACATCTGTGGATCTTTCATCTCACTCTTGCGATTGGGATGCTCCCAAATCATCCAAAACAGACAGATATCTGATTTAGTCTCAAGTACCTCAGAGGTGTTTCTACCACCATCACTTTTGACAGCTTTTTCATCACCCAATTAATCTTATAATTGTCAAGGTGGAGTGTTTTCCAGCGTCCACCCTGGTTATTCTAGTTTAGTCAATACAGATAACAATTCAGTTCAACAAGCATTTGTTCAGGTAACAAAGAGGACAGAACATTTCCTAACATGTTCATTTACCATGTTCCTCAGGTAGCTGACCACACTGAGAGGCAAGGTCCCAATTCTCTTCCCAACCCCATCATTTCCCCCTTTTCTCTCTCTCCCTAGCTGTTCTATGTGGCCAACCAATTTTCCTCTGGATGGCCAATCCCCAGATTTAACTCATTTCTTAGGCTGGACCAAGTTCAAAATATGAATTACTTAAGAAGCCTCCCACAATGGAGGAGACCCTGGTTTGATTCCTGGGTCAGGAAGATCCGCTGGAGAAGGAATAAGCTGCCCACTCCAGTGTTCTTGGGCTACCCTTGTAGCTCAGCTGGGAAAGAATCCACCTGCAATGCCAGAGACCTGGGTTTGATCCCTGGGTTGGGAAGATCCCCTGGAGAAGGGAAAGGCTACCCACTCCAGTATTCTGGCCTGGAGAATTCCATGGACTGTATAGTCCATGGGTTCACAAAGAGTCGGACACAACTGAATGACTTTCACTTTCCCACTTTAAGAGGCCTCAGACTTGTCCACCCAGCCCAATCCCCTGGTGCCCAGTGTTGGGTCTTCTCCACTATTGGGCTGGCCTAGGACACAGTGCACTCACATTGGTCACTTGGCTCCCACACTTTGTCTTAGATCACCCAGGTTACTAATCCCACCCAGAGTCCTGAAGTTATCCTGCAAGAAGTAAAACCTTTGAATTCCTGAGTTCCAACTCCCTAATGCTAATCCTGAGAATGAGGTATTTACTTACTAAGTTAAGTCCTTCCCAATAGTGACTTCCTTGAAGGATTTATGAATATCATCTATCTCTTCCAAAACTGCATTTGACACTCCTGGTAGCACTTCATCTTACCTGCATGTGTGATTAGAGATTGCTGGGCCTCAGAACTACCTTGTCCCAGATCTCTGCTTATATTGTCTATCAAATCTTAATATCATTTTACCCACCCCACCCTGGGACTCTGTCCATACTGGATGCATGGCAGAATTCTTCCTGTGCTCTATAAGTACTATTCTAAAAGGCTAAATATACTGTTAGGAAGGACTTCCCTGGAGGTCCAATGGTTAAGACTCAACACATCTAATGCAGGGGTACAGATTTGATCCTCGTTGGGGAACTAAGATACTGCATGCCAAGTGGCCAAAAATACGTACACACACACACACACACACATATGCACGTGTGCACACACACACACATATATATATATATAGGCAGCAAAAAAAAATTCAACATAGAGAGCGATGTGTACAGTATGTTACATTTTGTGTAAAAGGGGAATTGGAATATACACATATATCTTTGTGGATGCATTAAGAAATTATGAAAGGATACATGAAAAACTAATGATAATTACTTGATAGAGGCAGAGGGAAAGAACAGATGGGATGCAGGTGGGAGAGAAACATCCTACTGTGTTATTTCTCATATTTTGAATTTTGAACCATTTGAAAGTATTGCCTATTCAAAATTTTTTGATGATGGAGGAATGAATAGATATGATTTAAGTTAAATTTTGATTAAAGGTCATACCTATTCATCCCTTCATCTTCAAAAAATTTTGAATAGGCAATACTTTCAAATGGTTCAAACTTCAAAATATATGATTAAAGGAACACTGAAATGGTTTAGGAATGCATGTGTAACTTTTTATGATTCTCTGATTTGCTGTAAACAGTACCACTCCTGATTGCATTGCCCAAGGGGATGTCAGGTTGTTCTAAGTTTCTTATTGCACCATTCTACTACCTTTGCCTATAATCTTTCCCATGCCTAGAAAATCTTTCCACTTGTCTACTTGCAAAATTCTACTCATCCTTTAAGATCCTGCTCAAACACCTCTTTCTTTGTGATCCCTGCCCTAGAAAACATGTTCATTTACCATGGATGTATCACGAACTTGGCACTTGCCATATTGATTTTCAAGTCTCTTTCCTTATCAGACTAGGAGGCCCTCAGGGTCAGACTACATCTGTATGGCTGGAACATTATCTATAAATTTTGCATGAATGAAATACCATCCGTTTTTAATAAAAGGTAGTAAAAAACAATGCTGTTGCAAATGTGCAGCATTTCAGCTCTAGTTTGGTTGAATTTTTATTTATGCTTTCAAAGGTAGAGTTTTAAGTCCACCGAATGTGTGTATATACGTAGGCAAGCCACGTGTGAGCAGCAGAAAGGCAATGTGACTGTTTCCAGAGCATGACTCCACCTTCCTTCTTCAGCACTTAGGCTGCAGGGTTGCAAAGATCAAAGTGGATCACGGTGGCATAGGGAGCATTTTTTCTCTGAGAAAGCTTGGTATTATTGGACGTAGCAAGAGCTGCCTTTTCTGCATAAGAAATTTCACGTGTTGGGTCTTCTGTAGGCTGGAGAATGTTGCTTTAGTATCCTAAGAATAGTGATACAAAAGCAGGACATGGTATACCAGTTCTTTTTCTCTTAAAACCTAAATATCTGATCTTATAAGAAAAAGACTGATTGCCTGTGTATAGCTAGCTCTGGGAAAATCAAGCCTGTATATAGCTATCTGTGATATTGTACATTTAAATGTATCATAGTCACAAGGAGGTAAGAGGAAATCAATGAGTGATTTGTTGTTTTTATACATCAAGTACATGTTTTGTCTTCCTTTGAGGTAATAACTATGGGTGCTGTTTATTTACATATGTATAAATAAACATATTAGTATATATTAGCCAGTCCATTTCCCTGTAACCTATAAAGCTTTGTCTCTAGTCAGGTTTTGTTTTGTTTTAAAGCTTGGTAATATATTCATTATTTTTCTTCTAAATATTTGTTTATTGCAAAAAATATTAAACAGTATGAAACATACAAAATAAAGACAAATTCTCCCATTACACTTGAAAGTAGCTAGTTTGGTGTATATCCTCTCAAAGCTTTTTGTTATGCATTTATAGAAATAGGTAGTTTATTTGTGCTTTTTCCACCAGAAGGGATCATATACTGCATTGTTGCTGTTCAGTCATTCAGTAGTGTCAGACTGTGCAACCCCATGGACTGCAGCATGCCAGGCTTCCCTTTCCTTCACCATCTCCCAGAGCTTGCTCAAACTCATGTCCATTGAATCAGTGATGCCATCCAACCATCTCATCCTCTGTCCTTCCCTTCTCCTCCTGCCCTCAATCTTTCCCATCATCAGAGTCTTTTCCAGTGAGTCAGTTCTACACATCAGGTGGCCAAAGTATTGGAGCTTCAGTTTCAGCATCAGTGCTTCCAGTGAATATTCAGGGTTGATTTCCTTTAGGTTTGACTGGTTGGATCTCCTTGCAGTCCAAGGGACTCTCAAGAGTATTCTCCAGCACCATAGTTCAAAGCATCAATTCGTCTGTGCTCAGCTTTCTTTATAGTTCAAATCTCATATTCATACATGACTACCAGAAAAACCATAGCTTTGACTAGATGGATCTTTTTTGGCAAACTAATGTCTCTGCTTTTTAATATGCTCTCTAGGTTTGTCATAGCTATACTGCATGCAGTTAGTTCTCTAATTCATTTCTTTTTACTAAGCAGTCTTTGTGATCACCTTTTCAAATCAGTATCTATGCATTTGCCTCTTTTGAACGGTTTGTATTCCATATGTAGTATGGAATATGGTAGTATTCCATATGTCTATTACAATGACTCCACTATTCTCTAGTTAACCAATATTTATGAACACTAAAGTTATCTGCACTTAAAAAATTTTTTTTACATATTTCCATCTCTATGGGGTTTTTTGATCAATATTTCTATGGGATAAATTCTCTAGAAGTTAAATTACTAAATCAAAAGCACACTTATTTTTAGATGTTACAGATATTGTCAAATGACCCATAAAAAGGTTTTATCAGCCCAAGCGCCCAGCCAAAGTGAATGAATGTGCCTGTTTTTCTACCACTTCATAAATGTGATTGATGTAATGTAATTGAGCTTTTTCATTCTGCCATTCTGTTGATATTTCATTGTTTATACTTGTAGTTCTTCAATTAAGAAAGAGATTAAACTTTTTTTTTACATTTATTGGCCATTTGCATTTCTTCAGTGAATTATCTTTTCGTGTTTTCTGCTCATTTCATGTTCTTCTGCTCATATATGTGTTGGGTTTATCATGCTTACGATATATGGATAACCAAACACTAAATTATGTTTTAAAAAGAACGCAAAGTGATAATCATTGATATTCAAAATGGATAAAAATTGTTTTTACAGGGAACATTTTAACCTTTTGCGTTCTTTTTAAAACATAATTTAGTGTTTGGTTATCCAATTAGGGTTTAGATTTGCTGTTTGTTTTTAGGGCTGGGAGTTCTGTGTAGGAGAGACTGTTAAGTTGTGAGAAACCAGAATGCTTCCTGCTCTTACTAGAGAATGAGCGTCAGAGGAGATGGGGACAGGAGTAGGGCTTCTGAGATCATACTTTCTAGCCATGCATGCAGTGGAGCTAAACGGCAGTCTCAGAAGAGCCACTGAGACGTTTCTCCCTCTCATTCACTCCAGTTCTACTCCCGCATGTCTTTCAGTCCCTTTGTTCAAATGAATTTCTTGAACTTACCATTTAAAATATTTACAACCGTCTTAGATTCAAACTACCAAGGACTGAACATTTAAAGTCCTTCTGGATTCTATTTCTGGTTCTGTCAGGAACCCCTGGCTGATGATAATCCTTACCAGCATGCCTGTCTTGTAAGGAAATCGTTAATGATTGTAAAGCCCGGGGCATATACAGAGCTCTCTGTAAGTAGTAATTACGGTTATTGTTCTCTTGGCATCCTTAAATGTCAAACTGAATTCCTACCAGCTAATGTAGTGCAAGCGAAACTTAAAGCTCTTGTGACATCATTCCCATAATAAGGAGGAGTGGCTGGCCAGTGATGCTCATTTGTTTTCCTGAAGACATCAGGAGAGGATCATACATCATTTTGGCTGTAGAGATGAAAATGGAGGGCTTTGTCTTCTTTTGAATATTCTAATCATAGAATATTTGTTTTGATCAGAAATCCCTCATTGGGGATCCATCTTTAGTCAAGAACAAAGCCCTCTGGCTACGCTCAATGACATTTGGGCCAATTGGAACCATATCTGGTTGCTTAAGTAACTCTAGACACCCCCACTTCTTCTGCAACTGCTGCTTCTGTCCTGAGGAAACTCTGAAGACTGGTCCAATCCAGAACCTCGATGGGGGGTCGAACCTGCTGTGGGTGTGGCTGTGGCAGGTACGATGGGTGTGCCAACAATCGCAGCAGGAGTGTGGACCCTCGGAATAGACACCCTGCCTCCCGGAATCGATATGAAAATTCTAGAAACAGGTACCATGCCAGGGATCTTGAGGTAAGTCCTCGCTGAGGGAATCTTTCTGAATCATTGATTTGTCCAATGTCTCTTTAACAACAATCGAGCATGGGCTACGTGATTGTCAATGAGAATGTGTTACTGTTTCACAAGGCTAATGCCATGTTCATCTTAAATATTTGAAAGTATCTTGAGCACTATTTATTCATATACTCAGATACTTTTTTCTTAGTGTTAAACATTTTTTTGTTTGTTTGTTTTGCAGTCGGTTAAAGCTTTACTCGGAAGGGCAATGCCAATGAGGGTAGCTCCTGCTGCACACTGTTCTCTGGGACATTCCTCCCTGCTTTAAGCTTTTTAGAACTCCTTACACTGTAAGAGAACCAGGCTGCTTCACATTCTCCCAAAAACCACTTTCATTTGCGCTGAGCTTATTTGCAGTTAGTAATTGAATCAGATATTAAATCATATAAAGGTGTTTTGAGCAGTGGAATGTTTTAAGAGTCTGGATCCACTGCTCAGAACTGCTTTTTGGGTACCTAATTTGACAGGAGATGCTATCTTAAAATTGAGAGGTGACTCGAGGTCTTAAACCCAGTGGTCACTCACTATTTCCAGTCTCTGTTTGTAAAACCCAGTGTGTTGTTTCAGTAGATTTTCTGCGCTACTTTGTAACATGTAGGGTAGCCAGCACCCGCCAGCATGAGCTTGCCTTTGATGCTTATTCATCCCCCTCTTCTCCACCTGTAATATTATACATCTGCTTTGTTTTGCCCAGGAAAACTTTGAAGCTACTGGAATGGAATGTATAGAATGTGTATGTCAGACTAGTTTTGTAATGTGCTTTAGGAAAAGGAAGCCGTGTGTACTTGTGACCTGCTGTTTTCCTCAAGATGCTGATTAGAGTGTAACCCATAATCTATTGAAATGGTAATAGATTTAAATGTATAAATATGTGTTTGTGTGTATATACATACATATATTTATGCTTGTGTGTTGCACACACACATGCACACAGACTTTTAAAAAATATCTGAATGCTAAATTGGCAAATGAAGGTGGAATAAAACTTTTGAAGTTTAGTACTTTGCAGACCATATTGGTCAGATGGATCTCTTAGCCATTCCTTATATTCAAGTCTGAAGAGAAGGGACTTAATATTTTCATTATTCGGTGCTTAGTCTCATGATTATTGATTTTACTGTCTTTTCTTCTTAGTAGAGCCTTGATATCTCTCTGCCATTGTACATAATGACTTTGGTTTTTGGAAGCTTTAGTCAACCATCATCTATAGAGAGGTCAAAATTTTACAATGTATCAGTTTGTGTCCTTTGCTAATTAGTGGTTCACTATCAGCTACCAGGGGGTATTCTTAATGACTTTCAACCAGCAACATGGAAAAAATGTTCAGAAGAACATGGGGGAAAACAAAAACTTGTGACTGGAGGACAACAAGATAACACTAACTTAAAATGCTTAGAGCCTTTGGGTAACATGTGATTGTGAGAGATGTCTGTGATTATGATAATTGTAACCTAAGAGAATCGCTCCAAGGCAACCTCGGTCATCTCAGTTAACAGTAGGCCATCTCACCTAATCCCCCGCTGACTTTGAATGTAGATCTTAGAAACCTGAATGTGCTGTTAACACATCAAAATAATCTGAACAAGAACCTCAAATAACGTGGACATTTTTTACTAGTTGATTTTGTTTTAATAGTATCTTAAAATGAAGATAGACCAATTTAGAAAATGAGGGAAGTAGAGACTGATCTGTCATTGATAGTAAAACTCCCAACTTAAAGCATCTCCCTGTTGGTGATAATAGAAAAAAAGTGAAGTTGCTCAGTCGTGTACAACTCTTTGCAACCCCATGGACTGTAGCCCACCAGGCTTCTCTGTCCATGGGATTTTCCAGGCAAAAATACTGGAGTGGGTTGCTTCTCCAGGGAATCTTCCCGACCCAGGGATTGAACCCGGGTCACCTGCATTGTAGGCATACACTTTACTGTCTGAGCATAAACGGACCAGGGAAGTCCGTTGGTGATAATATTCAAACCAATGCAGAGGACTTTGCCCTTGGGTTCTCTCATAAGCTTTTTCCAAAATAGCTAAAGAGACTATCAAAATACTTCTAATAATTAACTTCTGTGAGTTTACCAATTAGGTGAAGTTTCATCATAATATATATGTTAATTCAAAATATTGAATTTTTTCAGATATTTTACAAAATGACAACTTATAACAATGATAAATATCTTTTAAAAAGAAACCTCTTTGATTTTCTGTTTTAAAACTGCAGTAGTCCAAACTGGCTAAAGTAATCTAATAAGTACCTGTGAATACAAAAAATTATGCCTGATCAATATCTATTCATCTTTAAAATCCAAGTTAAATATTATCTCATTTGTGAAATTTCCATGAATTCTCAGTTGGTATTGTCTGATGTCTCTCATGTTCTCATGGAGTTTTATAATATCCCAAGTGATTTCTTCATATTATTCTTCAGAAATTATATCTCTTCTCCACTACTCTCCACTACTCTACTCCCATTCACACTTTATTTACACCTAATGCTGCACCTGTGGCATAGAAGACACTCAAAACCTATAATTGCAATAACTGGAAAAGTGAATTATAAATACAGAGTTATTAGCCCCAAACCAGAGCTCTGATTTCAGCTCTGCTTTAGACCAACTGTGTTATCTTGGGTGAGTTATTTATCCTTGCTGGGCACCAGCTTTTAGTTTGTAAATTGGGAGATGAAAATTGGATGAGATAGTGCTCTGCAGAGCTCTCCGGAGCCTCTGAGGTGCCCTGGAGGCTACAGCAGCAAGAAAGGGATGGATGGAAAGCTGGATGGGAGAGGAACTCAGGCTTGCAAGCTTCATGCCTTGTCCTCATTCAGAGATGCTGACTTATTGATATGTTTGTTTTTTATATGACTAAATTCCTCTATCACTTCTTTTGAATAAAATGCTTTACTGTTGATAAAATCATGAAAACAGCTGGACTAGATTACTGATTATGTTTGCTAATTCTAATGTCTGTAATCTTATGTAACATTTGTATTAATTTATTATCATATTGCCTTTTAAGAGAAATTTAATTACATTGCTCTCACTAACTTGTTTATATGTTCACTGCCCTCTCCATATATAAGTTTTTTCTGTTCTGTTTGTGCTTAGCCAACTTGTCTATTACACCTTGTATTTAGTTTTTAAATCTGAGTAAGCTGCTTGTCCCTACCAAATGTTCTTTTGTTCATAAAAAATCATTTTTAAATTTAATGAATTGTGTCAAAATTCATTAAATTCATCTGAGCATAGAAACCTTGAATATCTAGTTTTATCTACAAATCTGGTGAAGATATTCTTAATTACTTCCTTCTGGTCATTTATGAAGTCACTGAGTAGAATGATATTCAGGTTGGAGTTATTGTGTGTTGGGGGGGGTGGTGATAGTTGAGTAAATTGATATTCTGACTTTCTGTGGTGTTAGCTGATCTTGCAATGAGTTGTCTTCTCTACCCTCATCTTTTTTAAAATTGATATTTGAAAGAGCAAATATTATGAAGTTTGTGAGTAAATATTGATTGACAGTCATCTAAAGTACTAAATAGAACAACACATATTTCCACAGCATAAATATTAATGACAGAATTAGCCGGTAGCTTACAGGAGGAAAGGAAAGAAACAGGAAAAGGTCAAAGTATACAAAATAAGGAAAGAGATTCAAATACTGATGCACTCAGCATTCATTCAAAGCTCATTAAACGTCCCTAGTGCTCTCACAGTTTTAACGCTAACATTCTGCCAGTGGCTTATCCTTTGTTCCTTATGTTTGGTACATGTGCTATTTATTCATTCATTTCGTGCTTGTTAATGAGGTACCTTGGGAGTTTCTCCTTTCAATGAAAATGGAAGGGAATGAAAAGGAAATTGTTGGAAATACACTGACTAATTCAGTCACACAAATTACCAACAACTTACCCTAAAACCAGCCTAAAAGAAATGACAAAGTGATTTTATTTAAGATAAAAAATAAGATCCAGTATATCAATTACATTTGACGCAGTGTTGTCCTGTCTTTATTCATTTCGTGCTTGTTAATGAGGTACCTTGGGAGTTTCTCCTTTCAATGAAAATGGAAGGGAATGAAAAGGAAATTGTTGGAAATACACTGACTAATTCAGTCACACAAATTACCAACAACTTACCCTAAAACCAGCCTAAAAGAAATGACAAACTGATTTTATTTAAGATAAAAAATAAGATCCAGTATATCAATTACATTTGACGCAGTGTTGTCCTGTCTTACAATGAGGAAAGGCATTAGAATCAAGGTGATAGTTGAACATATGAGATGTGATAGTTGAACATATGAGATGTATTTGGTTAGAGAATGGTACAGAAAGAAAACTTAGGAAATAGAATTTTTTTTCAGGAATAAGTATGTGTTGGTATCCAATTTTTAAATACAGAGAAATTGTTGTAAAGTCTTGAGCAAAGAAGCATTCCTGATGAATGTAGTATTTCAGAAGTAGAGGCATTGATATTCCTGGTGTGATAGAATGGCAGGGTTGAGGGAAGTAGAAACCTGTGAACACAAATGGGGACTGAAATCTCAGAAACCGCCCAGGAGGCTTTAAAACCAGTATGGGCTTGTATTAATTTAGAGGCTGTTGAATGGGTGAAGTCAAGAGATCTGATGACGGGTTGCATGTAGGAGAAAAAGTGGATGGAATGAAAGTTTTTAAGGTTTTTAGTTTGGGAGGTTAGAAAAATGGTATTCCTTGGTGACAAATGAAATTCTTTAGAAAGGAAGACTGCTTGCAAGGAAAAATGATTTGTTTTTTAGAAAATGTCATCTTTGAAGTAGTAACTTGAAAACCAGGTAGAAAGTTTCAGAATCATAAAACAGTATGGAGAAATAGATTTGGACTACCATCAGAGAATGGAAAATTTTCAGTTGTTTTAATTTGCTTTTTCTTTTCTTTTCTCTCTCTCGCTCTCTCTCTTTTTTTTTTTTTTAGTAAATTGACATCAAAATTCATTTGGCAGAAAAATCTAAGCTAAACTCTTATGAGGCAGTTTATTATCTTTAATTATCCCATTTACAACTTCTCCAGTAGCTCAGTGGTACAGAATCTGCTTGCCAAGCAGGAGACTTGGGTTCAATCCCTGGGTCAGGAAGATTCCCTGAAGAAGGAAATGGCAACCCACTCCAGTATTCTTGCCTGGAGAATTCCATGGACAGCAGAGCCTGGTGGACTACAGTCCATGGGGTCGCAAAGAGTCAGACATAACTTAGCAAGTTAACAGCAGCATCCCATTTACAGTGAATTATTATCCATATGTGCTGCAGAAGGATTAATCTATTATGGTACACACACATACTACCTTTCCAAAATCTGAAGATTCGTATTTTTTAAATACTTCTGGCCCCAGTGGGCTTTGCATAAGGGATTGTGGACCAGTAGTAAAAGTTTGGAGAAAGAATGCCAGTGATGGGATAAGACAGAATCATCCATAACTAGGAGTCATCTATAAAGTCAAATAAATGATGAGAGAATGAATGATTAAACATTATAATTCACAGAAGTAGAAAGTAAAATTGAGGTAGGGAATTCAGTAAATAAGTTGAAGTGGGGATAGTGGATATGTCAAAAAGAAAGATAGGGCTGAATTCATAGAGTTCTTGAAGATTACGGGAGTAGAGGAGAATGGGCACTGGCAGCTAGAAAAGGACCTTGAGGTTTTATTTACAGGTTGAAGGCAGCAATGAATGGATGGGGAAGATTAAGGAGAGACTGTTAGTGGGGTAGCGGCCCAGAGGGAAAGGTTGCTTGCGAGGCTAGGCCAAGGCAGTTGTAGAGCTGCAAAGAGAAGGGACTAGAGTAGCAGTGCTCCAGAATGAGGGAGTCTTTGGGAGGTGTAAATTTGTCGTGAGGCAGGTCTTGAGCATTAGTGGACCGTAGTTTTGGAGATGAAGGGAGACACAGCCTAGGCACAGGCTATCAGAATGTGAAACTAACTCTTCCTGCTGAAGAGTTTCCCTTTTCTTTGTAGAGAAAGTAAGTCACTACCCACCCACCCCCTGCCAAAATGGGTCTAGGGGAGAATTGATGGTTGAGAACTATGTGGTTTTGGCATAATCACTGATAAAAGCATGGCAGGAAGTCTATAGGAAACCGAGGGTGTCAAAAGGGCCAATGAGGAAAGCATCATAAATCTATAGTCCACATGTGCACAGAGTACTGTTTGGCTGTGGCTCTGTTGTTTTTCAATGTGATCTGTGATTTTCCAGAAAGTGGGATCTCTTATATGTTCTGGCAGACATGTAGATGTGATATATGAAGTGATGCACACAAAATGATCAGTTGTCATTGGTCTTCCCAACAGTGAGCAAGTGGTTATCCCAGGACTATTAAGGGCATAATGCCACACTGCAGTTGTCTCCTTCTTCTGGTCTCTCTGCCTCTTTCTTTTGTACTCTTACCCCACCATTCTTTCTGCACAGAGCAGCAGTGTCATATTTTCAAGGCATAAATCACATCCTACTACTGTAGTTCTCTGCTTATAACTCTCTAACGGCTTCCTATCACACAGAGAAAACTCGGATCTCTTTTTAATAAATTTTATTGGAGTATGATTGCTCAGTTATATATATATATACACACAAATATATTTATTCTTTTTCAGATAATTTTCTCATATGGGTTATCACAGAATGCTGAGTAAGGTTCCCTGTGCTATACAGTAGGTCCTTAATAGTTATTTATCTTATATATAGTAGTGCGCATGTGTTCATCCCAAGTTCCTGATTTATCCCTCCCCATGTTTCCCCTTTGGTAACCATAAAATTTCAATATCTGTAAGTCTGTTTCTGTTTCATAAATAAGTTCACTTGTATCATCTTTTAAAATTAGAGTCCACGTACGAGTGGTATTATATAATGTTTGTCTGACTACTTACCGTGATAATCAGTAGGTCCATCCGTTTTGATGCAAATGGCATTATATCTTTTTTATGGCTTTTTTATTAGCATTCCATTGTATATATGCATCACATCTTTATCCATTCCTCTACTGATGGACATTTAGGTTGTTCCCATGTCTCGGCTATTGCAAATAGTGCTGCAATGAACATTGCTGCTGCTGCTAAGTCACTTCAGTCATGTCCGACTCTGTGTGACCCCATGGACGGCAGCCCACCAGGCTCCCCCATCCCTGGGATTCTCCAGGCAAGAATACTGGAGTGGGTTGCCATTTCCTTCTCCAATGCATGAAAGAGAAAAGTGAAAGTGAAGTCGCTCAGTCTGTCCGACTGTTAGCGACCCCATGGACTGCAGCCCACCAGGCTACTCTGTCCATTGGATTTTCCAGGCAAGAGTACTGGGGTGGGGTGCCATTGCCTTCCCCGCAATGAACATTGGGCTGCATGTATCTTTTTGGATTATGGTTTTCTCCGGATATATGCCCAGCAATAGGGATTGCTGGATCATATGGTAGTTCTGATTTTAGGTTTTTAAGGAACCTCCTTACTGTTCTTCCTAGTGGTTGGGCCGATTTACACTCCCAACCAACAGTGTAGGGGGTTTCCCCTTTCTCCACATTCTTGACAGCATTTGTCATTTGTGGA
>SJYX01016349.1:152401-204131 GCA_006410675.1 Oreotragus oreotragus | reverse complement strand
GGGCGGGGCGGGCGCAGGGGGCGTGGCTTCTGCGCGTGGGCCCCGTCCCTCCGAAGGCGGGACAGGACTGGGCTCCAAGGCCTCGCACCGGACCAGTGGATCTGCTTCACCACTGCTTTGGACCTTGGACCTCGTCTTTCCTCCTGATGGACCCCAAGTGCTCCTGCCCCACTAATGAGGGACCCCTGGATTTGAGCCCTACGGATGCCTGCTTCCCAGTAACTGGACGGAGGGTCCCTAGGGTTGCAGAAGGGAGTGTGTGGTTTGATCACAGGGGGACCCCTGTCACTTACTGGTCTAGGAATGTCTTCCCAGCCAGGTTCCTGAGAGTATATCAGGCGCCCTTGGACTCTATTCTAAATCTGAAGGCACCGAGGCACCACACTGTCCTTCGCCTCACCCAGGGGTTTAGGGGACAGCAAGACCAGGACTCAGTTCCACGTGAAAGGCTTGGAGCTACCAGGCTTTTACGGCCGGAGGGGACATGGTGCCTCTTGGGGTTTAGGACATAGACTTGGCCCCCAGCCCCAGTCAATCTGGGCTGGGTCTAGAGCCTGGGGCCTTCCCTGGGAAGGGGATCTTCTTTCCTGGGACCCGAAGAGGGGAGCTGGGGCTTCTCCATCTGCCTGGGTGGAGGAGAGCTCTCCCAGGGCTGGTCCTGACCCAGGAGGAGGGGGAGGGCCCTGCTGATGGCTGCCGTGGTCCTTCCCCCCCCCAACCCCCGCTGCTCACTGCTGGCCTTCCCTTCCCGTCTGGCGCCTCCTGCAGCTGCACTGGCTCCTGCTCCTGCAAGGCCTGCAGGTGACCCTCCTGCAAGAAGAGAAGAATGCAGGGCCTCCTCTGGAAACTTGGGGGATGATCTGAGTCCTAAGAGGGACCCAGAGCTCAGCAGGCGGGAGCAGGATACTGACCGTACTTCCTGGCACCCGCCTCACTGGGAACTGATTCTGAATCACCTGGAATCACCGAAGAGATGACTGAACATCAAGCTCTCACTAGGGAATGGGGAGACAGAGGCCCGGACGGTCCCAACCAAGCGAACTCCAACCCTTCACTACACCTAGTTCTCCTTCCTCCTGATTCAGGTTTCTGAATCCTCTCATGGACTGAAGCACCTTAGGGACGTGAGCTAGTGACCCAGTGTGGCTTCTCTGACCTGGTTCTGCCCTTTCCTGTAAGCAGCCCAGACCATCCCTATTCCCACTGGGAGGTGCTCTGTGAAGGTCACGGCCTCCACCTTGACCTGGAGGACGTTCTTAAATGATGGCTCTGGGAGCTGGCTTTCTCCTGTCCCCAGAGGCCCTGGTTGCTGTCTCCCTGAGGCCCTGTGCCCTGTCCTGGGCAAACATGGGACAGGAAAACTTAACCTGGTAACCGACAGGTTACCAGGTCAGCGGACTCCATGAAACTCAGGGTCTGGGCGTCAGGGCAGCTTGTGTCAGGCCTGCTGGTGGGAAGGGTGTTGCTGGATGACGTGTGCTCTGACGTTACCTTGCCGTTGCCTCCCCAGGCTGCTGCTCCTGCTGACCCGTGGGCTGTGCCAAGTGTGCCAGGGCTGTGTCTGCAAAGGGGCCTCGGACAAGTGCAGCTGCTGCGCCTGACGGAGGGGAGACCCTGCCCCAGGTGTCCAGGGAGCAACCAGGACAAACCTGCAGTTTATTCTTTTTCATACAACCTGACTCGACGCCACGGCACCCACTCTAGTACTCTTGCCTGGAGAACCCCATGGACAGGGGAGCCTGGTAGGCTACAGCCCATGGGGTCGCAAAGGGTCGGACACGACTGAGCGACTTCACTTCACTTNTGGAAGGAATGATGCTAAAGCTGAAACTCCAGTACTTTGGCCACCTCATGCAAAGAGTTGACTCATTGGAAAAGTCTCTGATGCTAGGAGGGATTGGGGGCAGGAGGAGAAGGGGACGACCGAGGATGAGATGGCTGGATGGCATCACTGACTCGATGGACGTGAGTCTGAGTGAACTCCGGGAGATGGTGCTGGACAGGGAGGCCTGGCGTGCTGCGATTCATGGGGTCGCAAAGAGTCGGACACAGCTGAGCGACTGAACTGAACTAAACTGATGAGTTTCTACCATACAGCAAAGTGAATCAGCAATACGTGTACATATATCCGCTCTTTCTTGCATTTCCTTCTTATTTAGGTCACCATAGACACGACTGAAGTGACTTAGCAGCAGCAGCAGAGCACTGAGTAGGGTTCCCTGAGCTATACAGTAGGGTCTTGTTATGATTTACTAATTTCAGTTTTACATTGGTCTGTAACTTGAGATTGTCCCTACAGTGTTTCCTAGGCAGTCAGATCTGAAACCTGTTTTGTTCCTTTGTGTCACAACCTTCCCATCCTCTGCCCCAATTAATGGCATTAAAAGGGAAAAAAAAAAAAAATCTTTCCTTGCAGCTATCTTACATAACAGAAAGTCAATACTTTTGGTCAGGATCCAGTTTTGTAACAAACAGCTTTGACAACTCTGCCCCATGGAGGCCCATGGAGTCTACCCATATAGAGATAGTAAGCTATTACATGTGCTGCTGGGGAAGGGAGGGCAGTGGGGTGTGTGTGTGTGTGAGTGTGCACGTGTGTAGCACTCAGGCTTCCAGACCATGTCTGAATTCTCCTCAGGGACAGGGAGCTTCCCTTTGTCCCTAAGGTGTTAGTATCCAGTCTGTTCTTATCCAGTCTGTTCAACTGAAGCCTGGTAAACACAAAGCTCTGAAGCTACTGAAAGCCGGCCATAGGTAAGAACTTAAACAAGAAATATTAATAAAATAATTCTGCACCATGAAAAGGATGAATCTTAAATAGAAAACCAAGAAACTAGTATGTAGTCATAAAGAAATGGGGTGGGTCTACTAAGATCACCTTCCTCAGTGATTGACGTGGTTCTGCTGGGCTCTCACAGGGTATAATTACCATGTGTCACTCCTAAAAGGACATACTACCTACCTGTACCAGGAAGCCTCTTTATAGTTAACCCAGTGTAATCATTAATTAGCTCATACGTGAGCACCTGAGTTGGTGTCATTATCTCTACTTGGCGAATAAGGAAAAGCAAGTAGTGTGGACTTGGAGTCTGGGCTTAATAGAGAGTACTGGAATTCTTGAACTTGAGTTTTCTGCACTATAGAATCAATGTATTACTTTGTTGAACACAGTCAGATGGAAATGACCCAAATACATGTTGTTCTTGCAGTATTTTGGCCCTACCCTTGTGGTTTTCTTCCTGATAGGAGGCTACTCTCTGGCATAGTTGGGGCTGGAGGAGGGGACATAGGCATGAGGAAATGGAAGGAAAATGCATCCTGTGATTTCTAGTCTTTAGACAGAAGTTATTTGAACTAAGCTTTTTGAGGATATCTCTTAGGTCCAAAGGTTATGTTGGCTTTCAGTGAGCAGGGCTGAACAGGAAACTTGCTTTCTCCTTCCAGAATGTTTCTGGTAAATCCTGTAAGCAAAAAGCAGACCATTCTTGACCTTATAGGCAGTATCCTAGTATCAGGAATGGCAGAGCTGTGAACGAGCTATGAAAACAGATGTATACCAATGGGAACACATGTATACCAATGAGTGGACCTTCCCTGAAAGCATTTCAGAGTACTTGCCTGGCCTGCTGATAGGTGATGCAGACCTGGATTCACCGTTCATATTTCCACAGGATCATTTCTATTTTTAATCTTCTGTGTATATTATTCAAATTAGCACAGAAACTTTTCCTTACCAGATAGGTGAAAAGTACTTGGGGATTAATTTCTAGGACATCATACCCCAGGAAGAGTCCTCTTAAACGAGTGCTTGACACAGTCTCTTGAAGCAAATTACTCTCCCAAGAAGACAACAGCACTAAAAAGCAGGTGACAAGCGAGGTGTGGGTCAGGAGTAAACAGGAGCCTCTTCCTTTCCCAAAGTGGGTTTTAGCTCTGTTAGGTGCCCTGTATGCCAGACTCTCAGAAAAGAATCCTCTATTTGCATACCATAGACAAAAAGGATAGAATAAACAAAGATAGATAATAACTAACAGAATAGGCAAAAAAAAAAAAAAAAAAAGTCTTTCACTCTCTATTTCTTATTTTTGGTCTGGTTTAATAGTAACTGTCAAAACATTTCTTTCAACAAGATGGGCTGACCAATAAAGTGTTCACTGGTTCAGGATATTTTTAAGCAAAAAATACTTACTCTCTGAACACAAGGTATATCAGTATGAGTTTAGCTTCTCTTTTGCGGGAAGAGAAAAAGGTCACAGTATTCAATGAAAAACTTTGCAAACATAAGATATCTGCTTTATATCTTTAATCAGAAGTGGAATTTGAAAAAGTGTTTTTCCTTCAAAGAGTTATCAGAGTAGGAATTGATTTTGTTGAATTATGTTTTTTCTTTTTAAGATAAACTTGAGACTATCATGAAAACTAAATGTGGAAATATGTTACTTAGATATTTTGGAAACTGGATGTCTATACTTGGCTGTCTGGACCTTTGGGAAGTGAGTTGCTCTAGACAGCTGAGTTTTATAGACCACCTAGTGTTTATCTTTGTCAGTTAGAAATTTTTCTTTTTTTTTTTTTTTTTTTACTGTTTTGAATAAAAACCATCTGAAGATATGTTCATTCATTTTTCTTTTTTAAACAGAACATGCTGAAATTATTTAGCTTTTTTTCTTGATAAAGCATGGCTATTATGGATAACAGCTTTTTTATGGAAATATAATAATGTTCTGATAGCCTATTGAAGTATATCATTCTGTCTGCTATTGCAGCAAATTATCATTCCTGTATTATTCTTAATGGCTTTTTCTAGAAGTTTTCTTATTACTTGTCATTTCTTTTGTCACTGTGTACTTAAAAAAAATCTTTTAAAGTACTTACAGTGTTGCGATTAGTTACATGTTTGGAAATTAGCTAACCATGCTCTTTAAAACCGTGTATAAAAAAAGAGTAAATGGGCTTGGAGAGAGGCCAAGACTACGTTCTCTAGTGTTTTTTTTTTTTTTTTTTTTATCATGAATATTTTAAAACATACAAAAGTAGGGAGAAAGGCATAATGAACCACCACACCATTCACCAGTTACCAACTTCTGGGCAGTCTTGTTCCCTCTATACCTTCCCTACTTTCCCACCTTACATCTGGATTAAAAGCTGATTTCAACATTAATATGAACTCATATTTAGCTTAATACAGGTACAGATAGTTACATATGGAAATATTTAGACATGTTTGTATATACGCCAGGTAGTACACACAAACAGATTTCCTTACCCAGTCAGCTGAGGGGGCCTAGAAGCAATGACATCTCAATAGCAACAAGCACACCTAGAACCCAGATCTTGTTTCTGATACCGTTCTCCAATAAAACAAACCAGGGCTTCTTGAAAAAGTGGCTGATTTTAGGAGCGAAGCGAAAATATACAAGACCTGGAATGTAAAAAAAAAAAAAAAAAAGTAAAAATGTGCCACACACATGCGCACGCACACTAAAAGTTATGTTGCTGCTGCTGCTAAGTCGCTTCAGTCGTGTCTGACTCTGTGCGACCCCAAAGACAGCAGCCCACCAGGCTCCCCCGTCCCTGGGATTCTCTAAGCAAGCACACTGGAGTGGGTTGCCATTTCCTTCTCCAATGCAGGAAAGTGAAAAGTGAAAGGGAAGTCGCTCAGTTGTGTCCGACTCTTCGCGATCCCATGGACTGCAGCCTACCAGGCTCCTCCATCCATGGGATTTTCCAGGCAAGGGTGCTGGAGTGGGGTGCCATTGCCTTCTCCAAAAGAGGTATGTTAAAAGATCCTAAAAGCTAACTGAAATACTACCAACAGCCAAATAGTTCCCAACAGCCAAAACTGGAAAAATTTGAGCAAAAAATAAAGAAAGTATAAAATAAATACTCAAAGTATAAAATAAATATTGTTATCTGTACTGAAAGAAATAAGTGAGTGAATGAATAAATAAATGAAGGAGAGGAGACAAAGCTCCTATGCCAAAAAAAAAAAAGATATTGCACCTTTAAGGAGGGGAAGCATACCACCCCCAGTCCACACAGTGACTTCCTTACAAAGAGTATACTAAGGGAAGGGGATGAAAGAGTAATTTCACACTGGAGAAATTTGACAAACTTTACCAAAGTCAACATCAATAACCATAAGTCATATTGATAGTACGTACACTTGATATAATATGATGGAAATAACACTGACCTCTGTATTCTTCTTCACCAAAACCCATAACTCCTGTCTAATCATAAGAAAAACACCAAATTTCAAGAAAGGCTCATTTTACAAAAGATCTGAGCCTTACTCTTCAAAACTGTCAATCATCAAAACCAATTAAAGTCACTCGCAGCCAAGAGGAGTCTAAGGAGACATGACAGCTAACTATCAGCATATCATATTTGTTGTCTGTGCTTTAATTCCATCTCTGAAAAAAGGAAGGGAATATAAAAAAATGAAAACCATCGATTTATTAGGCTTATATGACACTGGCAAACATTTAATCTTTAAAAGTGTATATTCATAATATTAAAGTCTATTATAGAAGAGAGAGAGAGCAGGAAGGGGATTACATTTCTAGTAAGGGTGACTTATCACAAACAAGAGAAGAAAAGGAGAACCAGGTGATGGATACAGCAGAACTGAATAAAAAAGAACAGAAAAACAGGAAAGAAAGGAATGAGGGAGGGGGAGAGAGAGAGAAAATGAAGAGAATGTTGGTAGTATCCTATGTTCCAGTAATGATAATAGCTGATCTAGGCAATCTGTTTTGTCATCCCTCTTTTGGATTCTTGATTTACTATGAATATTAAACATTGTCAGAATAAGACTGAGTCCTCTTTCTTGACTTTTTTTTCTTTTGTGGTATATAAGATAATTTCTGGACCTGTAATTTCAAAACATGTTTTGGTCAGTTATCATCTTCTGCATTAACCATGAAAGATTTGTCCCAAATAAACTGAGACAAGCATGTATTTACTTATTCACTGAAGATCTAATTCTTGGGAAGTTTGCTTATGATTTTATCTTTATAAAAGAACACTGCTTGCTTAGAAAAGATGGAGACTATGGTTACATTTGCCAAATTACACCATGACTCAGAAGATAGCTTGTGGTTGGAGAAGGACTGGAAAAAACAAACAAACAACAATGAAACAAAGGAAGCTGTGTCTTGTTGCTCATTGAGTAATATGCTGCTGCTGCTGCTGCCGCTAAGTCGCGTCAGTCGTGTCCGACTCTGTGCAACCCCATAGCCGGCAGCCCACCAGGCTCCCCTGTCCCTGGGATTCTTAAAAATCTATATATATATATTTTAACACCACAGTTTTAAACTTTGGTCACTAAAAGGACTTCTAAAATTTTTTTTGAAACAAAATATATCCAACCCGTTTTCCCTTCAACAGATACATTCACCTAAATATGTGAAGAACAAATTACTAGCATTAGAAATGTGTATAAGCTGCACGTATATTCACTGAAGGTGTGCAGCTGTTCTAGATACACTTCACCAAATCCCCATTGTGGGGACCACACGTGCCTGGTGGGGCTCTCTTCCCCTCCTCCTCACAGGGAACATCGGTTTTGGCTTTCCCAGTGCTGCTGACAGAACCCCGGACAGGTCCTTGCAGTGGCCTGACTCTGAATCTTTGCAAATTTCTTCCCAGGTCAGTCTGAAAGCTGTCCTTCCCTCAAAGCTAGCCCGTGGCTAGTGGAAATCCACATACTCACTTGAATTTGAAGGGAGTTTTCTAGCCATTGTCAGGGAAGGGTGAGTGTACCTGAGACTTGGTTCCAAAGGAAGGATTTCGTGTTTTCCTCTGCTAGCTGTTGTTTATTCAGTGGTAGGAGAGCCTGGTGGTGTTTACCAAGGAGCAGGGTGTGCTAAGTGAATGCAATCGATTCCAGGTGTTCCGCCGCCTGGTGTTTGCTGGAGGGAACTGCTATTTATTTATTTATTTTTTACTTTATAAATAATATCTGGCAGTTTATTTAAAAATGGAGCATACCAAACAACAAACTATCTTACACCTTTCAGGAAGAAAAAACACTAAATTTGAAAAGACATTACTCACTGAATTTGGACACAACACCTCTACTCAATTAAGAGAAACATTTGTACAGTCCAGGTCTTTATTTTTACACCCATCAGGCCATGAATTCATAGGGGATGGGCTCCAACAGTTCGGGTTCCTTTCCATTGGTCCTCACAAAGTGTGCTTCTCTAGGTGGAGCAGGCTGGCGCTTCAGCTGAACCCAAGTCCCTTTCTCTTTGGCTTCCTTCTTTTTCTGATCATTTTCCTTCACACGTTTCAGGAAGCTATCTCGGCTCTTAGAGTGCTTAATATGCTCGATACGCACATTAATTCTCTTGGCAAGAATCTTGCCCTTAACTTGTTTGTTTACAATGATGCCAACAGCATGCTGGGTAACATTGTAGACTCTCCCAGTTTTGCCATGGTAACATTTGTGGGGCATTCCTTTTTGAACAGTACCCATTCCCTTGATATCTACAATATCACCCTTCCTGTAGATTCGCATGTATGTGGCCAAAGGAACAACTCCATGTTTTCTGAAAGGCCTGGAGAACATGTAGCGGGTGCCCCGCCTCTTTCCCTTTGTGTTGGTCATCTTGGCGAATCACTGGAAGATGGCGGTTCCGGCCGAAAAGAGGGAACTGCTATTTAATGTTCAATCCAAGAGAAAGGGATTCAGCAGTGGCTGAGTGGTAAAGAACCTGCCTGTCAATGCAGGTCCCGGGGTTAGGAAGCTCCCCTGGAGAATGAAATAGCAACCCACTCCAGTATTCTTGCCTGGAGAATCCCATGGACAGAGAAGCCTGACCGTTTACAGTCCATGAAGTTGAGAAGAGTTGGACACGACTTAGCGACCTCAGAATAATAACAAGTACTACCTGTTACCAGCATTTCTCATGGGTCCCTTATTGGGGTCCAGGGAGAAGGGCCTGCGATGAGTGTAAACTCCCCTATGGGGCTGTGCTCCTGAGGACTGTATACTCTCAGACTCACCCACCTCGGCCTTTAGCAGTTGATTCACATTTTAGACTCATTCTACTCACACGTGCAGTGACTCCATCTTCCACCTGTTGGCAGTCAGCCAGCATTTGCGTCCCATCTCTCCTACACAGAGCCCATCTTCCCTGAGACTTCAGGGTAATTTTTTGTCTTGAAGCCGCTCTGAAACAGTCAGAAAAGGTCATGACTTTAAGGATAATATAATTTTTGTGTGTTAAGGTGAGAGTGGCATTTCTTAGAGATTTCTACAACCCAGGAGAAGCCAGAAATCACCCCAGGCATTCTGAGAGACAGTTTTCAGGTGACACTTCAGGGACTCACTCCAAAGTGGTCACTGCTTGGCCCTGATGTGGTCCAGGCCGCAGAGAGCGTTCATGTGGGTTGTTGGAAGAGATGGCCCCAGGGAGGGGCCTGGAAGGACAACACGTAAGTTGAGGAAAGCAGTGTAGACCTGTGGGAGGGCCAGTGAGGGCCAGGCAGCCATGCCACATGTCGCCATGCCCCGTCCCCCACTTTCCCACCCCAGGACATCCGCAGTCTGTGTCGCCTCCATCTCCACAGGCAGCTCCGCATGGAGGAGGGGGACACGGCACTCTGGTCCCCGACATCCTCTCATTGGAGTTGTGGATGGCCCAGAGGCATGGAGCAATGCAGCGGCCCCTCAGCACCTCCCAGGGCCCAGCCCGCTCCACTCTGCACGTCCAGAGGTCAAGCCAGAACGTCCAGAACTCATTCCTGCTGATGGTGCCCACTGTCTTCACCCTTCTCTCACTGAGGAGGATGACTTTATTCCAGTGCAAGACAAAAACATGGACTTGGTCTCCAAAAGAACATTTATTTCCAAATTGAGGCCACAGAAACAGAAACTCCCCATCTTGGACCTCTGCTACGATAATTTCTCAGCCTCCACAATAAGACGCCTCTTTGGCACATAAACACTTCTGGAGAAGCCTCCATCTGGGGGCCCAGTTGAGCCTCCCGTTCACAGCTCAACATGTTTTAAGTGTGATGCCTTCTTTGCCATCTCCCCAGACAGAAATTCATTCCAGAAAGCCACTTCCTTGTCTTTCAGCTTCTCGGCTGCCCGAGTGTTGACGCCAATCTGAATGTACCCTTCTTTATGATCATATACTGGCCAATGGGGAAGCCCCTCCCCATTGGGGTTCCTGAAACAGAATCAAATGGGAATTCACCTAAGCAACAGTGTGGTCCCAACAACCCTCTGAGTTGGTCAGGGACCTCGTGGCTTCATTTCTGCCAAAGGCTCATATGCCTCCAGAGACAGGAGGCTGACCATGTCCTGGGCACCCAGTCCATCACAGGGAGCTCTCATCTCAGACGTCACAGGGCTGGGCGTTTGGCCATCACACGCTGGAAGCTCCCCCCACCCAACAGACACTCCCTGTCCCTTCCCAACCTCGCTCCATGTCTGCCAGCAGCTCACCCATTCCCAACAGACACTCCCTGTCCCTTCCCAACCTCGCTCCATGTCTGCCAGCAGCTCACCCATTCCGAGCAAAGTTGGCCCAGAATTTCATCACCATCTTGCTGAGATTGATCTCCTCTTCTGAGGCACCATCTGTGGGGAGGAGACAAAGCCACTGCTGCTCAAAGTGTGGTTCATGGGCAACAGAAGCACCTGAGAAATTGTTAATAAATTCAGAAATGGGGGCCTTACTCCAGACCTACTAGATCAAAACCTGGATTTTAAGAAGATCTTGGGTTATTCAAGCACACTTTAAGCCTGACACTAGACTCAGTGCACATGGGTTGCTGCTAGACTAACCCCACCTCCCAGGATGGTCTTTTCTCAGTTTCCTTCATCCACACACGTTTTCACAGACTCTGAAAAATAACCAAGCTGCCAGATCCCCAAATAGTCATCCATCAGGCAGTGTCCAGAGGCACAGCCTGGGGTGTGTCACACACAAGCTGTCTCTAACAGCTGATGGTGAAGACCCTAAAGACTTAAGGACACCTCCTTAAATATTATAATTTAAATATATTTAATTTAAAAAGCTATGGGCTTGAGATGGATGGCTGGATATACATGCACACACACATTAGTCCTTGTCCAAGCTTAACAGCAGTTCTAACCTTACTCTCACTCACATTCTCATACGCTCTAATGAGTGTGGAGTGGGTGGTGGCCTTCTAGCCCTGAGCCTGGCCCTGTGGGTGACCCTGCATTTAAGAAGACCTGGGGTTATTCAAGCACACTTTAAGCTTGACTTGCTGATGCTCAGGACTGGATTCTTAGAGCGACCATGGGTGAAGGCACAAGGATAGTCGTTCTCCATCATGTACATTAGAGCCAAAAAGAGGTTGGGAGTCTTTGTCCTTCAACGCTGTTTTGGTGAAAGTAAGACCTGGAGAGAAGGAGGAACTGTCCAAGGTCACCAAATCAAAACTTGAACCCTGATCTTCTAACTCCAAGCTTACAGTCATCAAAGGGCCATCACCTTTCAGAAATGGAGCCCCGAAGACAGAGAAGAGCTCATCCCCACGGTCTCCTATCACCGTCTTGGTTTCAGCTCTGCTAAGAAACTTGGGCGATAATGAAACTCATACACGTAGGTTGGGGCTCCAGCATCTGTAAGACATGGATTCATACACAGTTCCTTTCAGCAGATGCACACCTGCATGGTATTGAGGTCTCGAGAGGGCATGAGCAATCAGGAAATTGGGTCCACATCTGGTCCTGAGTGAACAACGATAGTATTAGCAGCTGCCCACTGTGAGAACCAACTGTGTACCAGATGCTGTGTGTCCCTGCAGGAAGCCCCTGGTTATGAGCACAGTAGAAAGAGAGTTTGGGAAAATTCTATGACTTAAGGGTGTATTAGTGGTGGAGGTAGAACTAGATGGAGCCAGGTGTTTATTGAATGAATGAATAAATGTTGAAAGTCTGAGGAAATTGATTAAAAATAACTGTCATATTATAGAGGCATTGGGTCAATACATGTAAAGGTCTTTGCCTACCCATGCATTGACACACTAGAACATCTAGATACATACAGTTTTTGTACACAGAAATACCACTGCATTTCATTGATATGTGTGTGCTAAGGCGTTTCAGGCTTGTCTGAGTCTTTGCCACTCTATGGACTATAGCCCGCCAGGCTTCTCTGTCCATGGGATTTTCTAGGCAATAATACTGGAGTGGGTTGCCATGCCCTTCTCCAGGGGATCTTCCCAACCCAGGGATTTACCCATTCCCTTGATATCTACAATATCACCCTTCCTGTGGATTCGCATGCATGTGGCCAAAGGAACAACTCCATGTTTTCTGAGAGGCCTGGAGAACATGTAGCGGGTGCCCCGCCTCTTTCCCTTTGTGTTGGTCATCTTGGCGAATCAGCCTGAGGGGCCAGGGGAGAGACGGGCGACTTGCAGATTTTCATACTTGTACTATATGTATCTCTTTTTTAAAAGCTTTTACTTTCAAGAAGATGAAACTTATTTTTAAAGGTTTTACTCTTCGTTTGGTATTTTTAAGGCAGCTAAAAATCCTGAATGAATTTATGTTAAGAAGTAAAAAAGAATAGATTCTCCCCTAGACCCCTACAGTGGGGGCAAGAATGCCCCCACTTTAAAAAAGGGGCTCTTCTTTGCCTACCACCCCGAGGACAAGCCCTGCTACCAGGGTGTGCAACCCCAGGCCTGAGAGGTGGCAGGAAGTACATTCAGAGGATAGAGGAACAAGCTGAAATATCCACTTACAGACCTGGGAGGCCACTCAAAATGCAGAATGGAGACAGGAGAAAGAGGAGGGGCAAACCTGGGTTTGACAGCATTTTGAAGGTGTATTTTTAAAGACAAAAAATAAGAACATGCTTTAATAGTTAGCTTCTTTTATAACTTTGAAATATTTAAACATACAGTATGTGAAGTGAAAGTCACCCAGTCATGTCTGACTATTTGCAACCCCATAGACTTAGCTGAAATATCCACTTACAGACCTGGGAGGCCACTCAAAATGCAGAATGGAGACAGGAGAAAGAGGAGGGGCAAACCTGGGTTTGACAGCATTTTGAAGGTGTATTTTTAAAGACAAAAAATAAGAACATGCTTTAATAGTTAGCTTCTTTTATAACTTTGAAATATTTAAACATACAGTATGTGAAGTGAAAGTCACCCAGTCATGTCTGACTATTTGCAACCCCATAGACTATATAGTCCATGAAATTCTCCAGACCAGAATACTAGAGTGGGTAGCCTTTCCCTTCTCCAGGGGATCTTTCCAACCCAGGGATTGAACCCAGTTCTCCCGCATTGCAGGTGGATTCTTTACCAGCTGAGCCACAAGGAAAGCCCATACGGGAGTGGGTAGCCTCTCCCTTCTCCAGCAGATCTTCCTGACCCAGGAATCACAGGATCCTGCTTTTCAGGCAGATTCTTTACCAACTGAGCTATAAGGAAAGCCCACAGTATGTGAACTTCCATTTATACCCTTGTTCCCCTTTAGCCACCAATGTTGGGCCAAATTTGGTTAGATTTTAAAAATAAAACAAGATTAAGTTTATCTGTTCCTATTTTCTTGATCCTGATATCTCCTCTGCCAGGTAAATATGTTCCAATTTTCTTAATTCACTTAACCTATTATTAATAAATACTCTAACAGGTGATCTTTGAATTTAATAAAAAATTATAGAACAAAGGCTCTACCTATAGATATATTCTATAAGCTTTTCTGTTTTAAAAATAAGTGTACAAAATCATCCCAATGTTCTACCGTCTAGGGCTTCAAGGAGAATATTGAGGGAGGAGGGAGAAAATGGAGAAACAAATAATTAGCTATTGATATGTAGTTCTTTATGTAGAACTTTTTTATGTGTGTTCTTTCTTTAATGCAGAGGAAATATTTTTAGTCTGAAAGGTATCCATCCGGCTCTAAAGGAGCTTATAAACTGGAAGGGAAGGCAAGAGAAACACACATGGAAAAATGAAAATAAGGCAGAAAATAGGAAATCAGTGCTATCAGGAATAAATGCTTTCAGAGAAGGAATTCAGGAAGCTTGGGTTGTCAGGGAGGTCTCCAGGCTGGGCCTTGTGGTATATAATTGGAATTGGCACAGATACATGAGGCTGTATCCTGGGAAGGCTAAGGTACAGAGACAGGTAAGCACTACGTGTGTTTGGGGGAACTGGAGACTTACTAATTTGGTTAAAGAGGACATTTTATATTGTACGCAAAGGTAGATGGCCCTGAAAGATACCTAGTACTGCCTGTGCAGGGCTCCAAAAGTTTGGGTTTTACCCTGAAGACAGTGGATATTTGTTGAAGGATTCTGAGATACACATGACAAGATGAACTCTGTGATTTGGAAAGAACAAACAAATGAATATGTTCAGATGGACTGGCAGAGAGAGATGAGAGAGAAAGGGGCCATGGAGGTCCTGAGGTCATGAACCAGAGAGCAGATAAGGGATCCAACATTTTGGAAAGAGACATTTTCTCTTTCACATAACTTAAAACATTTCTTGGTTTTCAGATATACAAGCAATGATTTCCACCAGGTACAAAAGATTGATGATTAAATATAATGGAATAATAGAAAATAAAAAGTAATATACATTTTCTACTTAGCACATTTCCTAGCATTTTGTATTTACCTGTCGGCTTCTCTAAATGAAGAAAGGTAAGCACTACCTAGCTCATATTTTAAGCAGATCAAGTATATTTACAAAATTCAACTGGTGGAATATAATTATGTTAACCTTGTCTGTACAGAGTGTAGGAAAGTGTCTTTAGCCCCACGTAATGAGAACATGCCATTTTTATATAAATATGTCCCATGGGGTGAGGCAAGCAGTGTGGTAAAGTGGAAAAAGACACTGGACCCAAAATGAGCTTGTACTGTTGACAATCCTTCCACTAAATGGCTGTAGGACTTGGGACAACTTGTTTATCCTTCTGGGACAGCTCCCCTTAAGGAGATTAAATTCTATAAACTCCAAGGCCCTTTTCAGCTCTGTCATTCTATAATTATGTGAATTAGATCTCATACAAGCAGAGCATTTCATAGAATGGATTTCTAATATAGTTTGAGTCAGACTCTCTAGTTGAGTTTCCTGGTGTCTGTGAATGATGCAAGTATGGATTTATCTATGATTAATTTGAGGGAAACTGGAGGTGGAGTTTTTTTTTTTTTTTTTTAATGCTGGATATATATCAAGGTTATTAGGTCAGTCAGTATGTGAAATTATTTCTCCCCTTCCCCTGAACCACCGTTAAAAACAAGTTGGCTTGTAGATGTAACTTAATGGATGATATTCCTTCTGTGAAATGTTTACAGACTGCCCATGAGGGACATGAAGTATGGACAGTTCTCTTTAGATAGTGTAGTAATTTGGTTAAAAGCATACATTCTGGAGTCACATCAACGCAGGTTCAAATCCAAGTTCTGCTACCTGTTAGCTGTGTAACCTTGGGATAGCTACTAAACCTTTCTGTGCTTCTGTTTACTCATCTGCCCTGTTGGGTTGCTGAGGGGATTAAGTGAATTTATTATGCATAAAGCACTTAGAACACCACCTACCACCAGCATTTGGTAACATGATGTTATTATTAGACAAGGCAAGAAAAAAGATACTATCTAGGAAGACACCCTGGTGTCTAGAGCTGGAGGCATAATTATGTGGAACAGCCTATCGCCTTCAAAATCACTTCAGCTACTTTTGTAATGTTTTTTGCTATTGGTCAGATTGTAACTCCAAAGTCACAAAAAATGACTCGTTGTTTCATCCTATGTGGTTTTCTAAAGATGAATGTATTTTTTCTGAACGGTTACATGCCTGCTTTCAGGAAGGAATGTTCTGTAGTGCACTGAGGTACAGGGAGAGGAGGTTTAGAGGCAGAATGAAGGCAGCTGAGCTTATGTTTGCCTTGTGCTTTCAACCATTGTTCAGTCACTCAGTCGTCTCTGTGACCCCATGGACTGCAGCTTGTCAGGCTTCCCTGTCCTTCACCATCTCCTGGAGTTTGCTCACTCATGTCTATTGAATTGGAGATGCCATCATCCAGCCGTCTCATCCTCTGTCGTCCCCTTCTCCTCTTGGCTTCAGTCTTTCCCAACATCAGGTTCTTTTCTAATGAGTTGGCTCTTCACATCAGGTGGCCAAAGTATTGGAGCTTCAGCTTCAGCATCAGTCCTTTCAATGAATATTTAGGACTGATTTCCTTTAGGATTGACTTGTTGGATCTCCTTGCAATCCAAGGGATTCTCAAGAGTCTTCTCTAACACCACAGTTCAAAAGCATCAATTCTTTGGTGCTCAGCTTTCTTTGTAGTCCAACTCTCACATCCATACATGACCTCTGGAAAAACCATAGCTCTAACTAGATGGACCTTTGTCAGCAAAGTAATGTCTCTGCTTTTTAATACACTGTGCTTCAGTGGAGAGTGAATATTCTTTGTTATTTTTCTTTTTAAAAATATTGTGCTTTATTGAATACGTTTTTTTTTTAAGCTTTATTTGTGGTTGTGCTGGGCCTTTCCTGCTGCTCTTGGGCTTTGTTCAGCTGCGGCGAGCGAGGGCTACATTTGGTTGTGATGCACAGGGTTCTGGTTGCGGTGGTTTCTCTTCTTGTGGAGCGCAGGCTCCGGGCAAGCAGGTCTCAGTACTTGCGACGTGTGGGCTCAGTAGTTGTGACTCACAGGCACGTGGGATCTTCCCAGATCAGAGATTGAACCTGCATTGGCAGGTGGATTCTTTACCACTGAGCCACCAGAGAAGCCCTTGAATTTGTTTGATTCACAGAAAAATAAACTTTAATCTGTGATGACTGCCGGATTATATAGTAAAAAGAAATTTTCCTAAGTTTCCATACTAATGGAAAGGTTTCTACTGAATGAAAACAGCCATAAAATTCATAAATATTGTTCTCTCATAGGTTTCACATGATTATTCACAATACTAATACAATGACATAAGAATCAGCCATAATGTCAGGTTAGATGAAATATGAAAGTAATGAAAAATGCAAAATCTTCCAATAAAAATTACATTAAAGCTTTTGTTACATCAAAATTTAAAATGCAAATCTGGTGCTGAGTATAGACAGGATGATAAAATACACTTATATAGTAATTTTAAATGGTGAATATTTTTTAAAAAAATATTTACTTATCCATTTTTATCCATTTGGCCACTCCAGATCTCAGCTGTGGCACACAGGATCTTTAGTTGTGGCATATGGGATCTAGTTCCTCAACCAGGGATCAAACCCAGGGGGGTGCCCCCCTCCAACTTCCACCTCCCACATTGGGAGCACAGAGTCCCAGCCCCTGGACCACCAGGGAAGTCCCATGAATATTCTTTAAAGGTGTTTTCTGGATGAAAGCTCTGCTATCATTGAGGAAATAACATTTCAAGTTCAGCTGAAGCAGTGAATCAGAGTTTCTAAGACCAGCCCTATTCAGGCAGCTTCATCTTAGATAACAAACTGGGATTGATTTTCAACCCATAGTTAATAAATTACCTCAGATTATCTCAAATTAAAAGGGTTTCTCTGGTGGCTCAGACAGTGAAGACTCCGCCTGTAATGCAGGAGACCTGGGTTCGATCCCTGGGTCAAGAAAATCCCCTGGAGAAGGAAATGGCAACCCACTCCAGTATTCTTACCTGGAGAATTCCATGGACAGAGGAGCCTGGTGGGCTACAGTCCATGGGGTCACGAAGAGTTGGACACAACGGAGTGACTAACACAACACATCTCAAATTAAGCTTCATTTATTTGAATTTTAGAAAACTCCTAGTAAAACATCTCTTTCAATCATCTGTGATGATCTGAGCTGCAACCAAATAGCCAGAAATGGAAAAACAAAACAAAAAAAAACAAAACGGGAGGGAGGTGGACAATGGGCTTTCTTGTGGCCTCTCCCTTCCTTCAGACCCTTGGCCTATTGGAGAGCAACTTTCTGCCAAGGTTTTCCTGAAGTCTCTCTCTGTTCCTCAACTGAGAGGGAACCACGTTTATGGAGCTCATCAGAAGCGGGTGTGAAGGCTGTCTTCCTGTCTAAAGGATCTCAAGCCATGAAAAGGTCTTTTCATCCTCTGTTTATTTGAGCCAGAGCAGGGCACTGGACCTTTTGGGAGGGGTGTGCCAAGGCACCAGTTCCTTCCTTCAGGGCAGAGGAAGCTCCACAGGAGTTCCTGTCCCTCCACAGAGGAGGAGGACACTGTACTCCCTGGCTGGGGGACAATAGCAACTCAAGTGCCAGGACCATGCCCCCCGACCCAGCTACTGTCTCCCCCAGCCCTGGGGTGGCCAACATGGTGTGAGACAAAATGGTTTAGAAGAGTTCAGGAAAACCCTTCACACACTGCTCTCTGAGGTTAGATCTGAATACCATGGAAGAGCTACTCTATAATGAGGGTGCAAAAGAAAATGAACAGGAAAATGAATATGTGTACCTGTGTGTTTTCTTTTATGTTGAGAAGATTAGCTCTATCTTATCTCTCCTTCTAAACCTTTAAATTTAATTATGCTTGTAATAAGACAAAGCCAGTTAACCTGTGGTTTGGGCTGAGGCCGATAACAACTACAATCTAGAAACTGATGCACAGGCTGGATTGTAAAATCTTGTGCTGAAAGTAATTGCCATGTGAGACAGCACCTGAAGGTTTGAGTCATGCTCCTCAAGTCTACTAAGGACACATTGACATTAATAGAAGGGGCTTCCCTGCTGGCTCAGACGGTAAAGGATCTGCCTGCAATGCAAGAGACCTGGGTTTGATTCCTAGATCAGGAAGATTCCCTGGAGAAGGGAATGGCTACCCACTCTAGTATTCTTATCTGGAGAATTCCACGGACAGAGGAGCTAGGCGGGCTACAGTCCATGGGGTCACAAAGAGTCGGACATGTCTGAACAACTAACACTCACTTTTTTCAAATCAATAGATCGGGTGCCCACATCAAGTGTATTTTCTACCCCAAACATACCATTTTTTATGGAACGCATGTGAACTCCACATGCATACTTGAATACTGACCCCAGCTTTACCTTTGGACCCTTTGTGGCTGAGGAGCCCATGCCTTTCCCGTCTTCCTGTGAAGAGGCTGTTTCTAATCAGTGCACACTTCTAAGTAGACATAAATACAGGACAAGAGAAACCTTGCCCGAGTAACAGTTGATGCCCAATGAATGTGTGAATGAATGAATAAACCCAGTTCGCATGGGCTTTAATGCTAAGAGCATATGCTTTAATCGAAAATCATTTCCACCAGTGAGACAGTCACATCCTCCCTGGTGTTCTACATACATTCTCTGATGGCACGTTCACTCTCCTCTTCCCACTTTCAAAAAGCAAGGGGGCAGCAGAGCAGTAGCTATAACATGTTGTACAGATTTCACCTTGTTCTGTTTGACTCTCATACCCACCCCACTCCTTATAATCTAGAAGATACTTCATCTATTATTTGTGCATTTCTCATGTTCAGGTCATCCCCTCCACCTGGACCCCACCTCAACTCAGCTTTCTGAATTGTGAGCAGGGCTACTCATATGAGTGGCATGACCTGGATTAGGTGGGATTCAATATATAAAAAAGCAGAAACAATCAAAGATTATTCTTTGTCACCATCATCTTTTTTAAAACATTGTATGAACTATTTCCTTTACATCCTCTGAGTTTATCACTCACTCTTAGAAAGTAAAACCTTTAATCTCACTGATTTAAATGTCTGGCCCAATGTAGTAGTTAAATTCTAAGTGTCATGCAACTGATCATTCCTGCCTTTGCCCACCAGCTCAGGTGGGTTTCTGATGGCCGCCTGCAGCGAGGGAGCAGAGTAGCGGGCTTCTGCTTTGTTCCTCCCACTCCCTGATTTTACTTTTTTACTCTTCAGTTCCAGTTCACATTCCTCATTCTTTGTGGGTTAGGGCCAGAAGGAGTGGGGATTTCAGGGGGGAAAGGGTTACTGTCTTAGGTTGAAAGGTGTTGTCTGGACATATTGTTGTTGTTCAATTGCTAGGTCATGTCCTACTCTTTGCGACCCCACGGACTGCAGCAAGCCAGGCTTCCCTGTCCTTCATTATCTCCTGTCTCTTCACTCAGACTCATGTCTGTTGAGTCAGTGATGCTGTCTAACCGTCTCATCCTCTGCTGCCCTTTTTCCTTTTACCTTTGATCTTGCCCAGCATCAGGGTCTTTTCCAATGAGTTGGCACAGCGCATCAGATGGCCAAAGTGTTGGAGCTTTAGCTTCAGCATCAGTCCTTCCAATGAATATTCAGGGATGATTTTCTTTAGGATTGATTGGTTTGATCTCCCTGCAGTCCAAGGAACTCTCAAAAGTCTTCTCCAGCACCACAACTCGAAAGCATCAATTCTTCAATGCTCAGCTGTCTTCTTGGTTCTACTCTCACATCCATACATGACTATTGGAGAAAATCATAACTTTGACTATATGGACCTTTGCTGGCAAAGTGAGGTCTCTGGGTTTTAATACACTGTGTAGGTTTGTCATACCTTTTCTTCCAAGAGCCAAACATCTTTAAAATTCATGGTTGCAGTTACCATCCACAATAATGATTTTGGAGCCCAAGAAAATAAAGTCTGTCACTGTTCCCACTTTTTCTCCTTCTATTTGCCATGAAGTGATGGGACTGGATGCCATGATCTTAGTTTTTTGAATGTTGAGTTTTAAGTAACTTTGACTATATGGACCTTTGCTGGCAAAGTGAGGTCTCTGGGTTTTAATACACTGTGTAGGTTTGTCATACCTTTTCTTCCAAGAGCCAAACATCTTTAAAATTCATGGTTGCAGTTACCATCCACAATAATGATTTTGGAGCCCAAGAAAATAAAGTCTGTCACTGTTCCCACTTTTTCTCCTTCTATTTGCCATGAAGTGATGGGACTGGATGCCATGATCTTAGTTTTTTGAATGTTGAGTTTTAAGCCAGCTATTTCACTCCCTTCTTTCACCCTCATCAAGAGGCCTTTAGTTCCTCTTCACTTTCTGCTATTAGAGTGATATCACCTGCATATCTGAGGTTGTTTATATTTGTCCCAGCAATCTTGATTCCAGCTTGTGAGTCATCCAGTCCAGCATTTTGCATAATGTACTCTGCATATACGTTAAATAAGCAGACAATATACCACCTTGTACTCCTTTCCCAATTTTGAACCAGTCAATTGTTCCATGTCCAGTTCTAACTGTTGCATCTTGTCCTGCATACAGGTTTCTCAGGAGACAGGCAAGGTGGCCTGGTATTCCCATGTCTTTAAGAAATTTCTACATTTTGTGTGATCTGCACAGTCAAAGGCTTTAGCATAGTCAATGAAGCAGAAGTAGATGTTTTTCTGGAATTCTCTTGCTTTCTCTATGACCCAACAGATGTTGGCAATTTGATCTCTTGTTCCCCTGCTTTTTCTAAACCCAACTTGTACACCTGGAATTTCTTGGTTCACGTAGTGCTGAAGCCTAGCTTGAAGGATTTTGAGCACAACCTTGCTAGCATGTGAAATGAGCGCTATTGTGTGGTAGTTTGAGCATCCTTTGACATTACTCCTCTTTGGGATTAGAATGAAAACTGACCTTTTCCAGTCCTGTGGCCACTGCTGAGTCTTCCAAACTTGCTGACACACTGAGTACAGCACTTTAATGGCATTGTCTTATAGGGTTTGAAATAGCTCAGTTGGAATTCCACCACCTCCACTAACTTTATTCATAGTAATTCTTCCAAAGGCCCACGTGACTTCATACTCCAGGATGTCGGGCTCTAGGTAAATGACAATACCATTGTGGTTATCCAAGTTACTAAGACATTTTTTTGTTTAGTTCTTCTATGTATTCTTGCCACCTCTTCTTAATCTCTTCTGCTTCTGTTAGGTCTTTACCATTTCTGTCCTTTATCGTGCCCATCTTTGCATGCAATGTTCCCTGGTTATCTACAATTTTCTTGAAGAGATTTCTAGTCTTTCCATTATATCGTTTTCCTGTGTTTCTTTGCATTGTTCGCTTAAGAAAGCCAGAAGGCTTTCTTATCTCTCTTTTCTATTCTCTGGAACTCTGTATTCATTTGAGTATATCTTTCCCTTTCTCCCTTGCCTTTTGCATCTCTTATGTCTTCAGCTATTTGTAAAGCCTCCTCAGACAACCACTTTACCTTCTTGCATTTCTTTTTCTTTGGGATGATTTTGATCACCACCTCCTGTACAATGTTAGGAACCCTCTGTCCATAGTTTTTCAGGAACTCTGTCTACCAGATCTCAGTATAGCTCATTGTAATTCCCAGGAGGGCCAGAACTTACCCCTTAGCTCTCAAGCATTGAGCCCACCCCACATTGACCCTATCAGAATCATACCCTCCCCCTACAACCTCCCTCTCTGTGGCGGCAGAGTCTTGCTTAAGACTGCTCCAGGCTTACTTTTTCCCACAGGGTGCGCATCTGTTCCATGAAAAACTCTCACATTCTTTGGCTCTCTCCGTTAGTCAAAGTGCCAATGCCTCCTGCTTTCCCTCCAATAATCTCAGCCCAATAATCTCAGTGCTTTGCCTTTAGATTTCTCAAGTGTGAGTCAGACATTTATCTTCTGTGACCCCCAGCCTCACCTGTGAAGCTGTCCTGGCTGCCTGCCCTCCTCTCACCAGGCTTGAAGGGAGGGGAGGAAGCACCTGTGTTCTTTCTTCCATGGGGATGTGTTTGGGGGGAGAAACATTCCACCCTGCAGCAAGCTTCTCCAAATACTATCTCTTTCATAGCTTCTTTGACTCAAAATTTCTTACATTGGCTCTGAGACATCACCTCTGCAAATCCTGGTATAGGTAGTCAAGCACCCCACTTTGGAATGTGCAGGTACCTGGCACTATAGGTGTCATCTCAGAATTGATGTTTATCTGAAACTGAGCAGAAAGCACTCCATTTCAGCATCCTGTTATGTATGTATTAATATATATAGGATGGGCATTTTACCACCCCTGCTCATTGTGCTGTTGATCTAGAGAAATTGTATAAAACAATAATAGCAGATTCCTACATAGCACAGCATTTATTGTATGCCGGGTACTATTCTAAGCCAGGCATTGTTTAGTTTTTTTTTTTAATCAATATTCATGTATTTATTAAGAGGTACAAAATATATGTGGTTAATATTATTATTTTCATTTGTAAACGCAAGTGTTAGAACCTATATATATATATAACTTTTTATCGAGGTTATCTGCCATCAGACTGCTCACCTTGAGACTTCCGCAGGTCTGGAATTCTCTTCCCACTGGACAGGAGTATGGAGTAGGAACCCCAGTTAATAGCTCGTTTATTACAAAAGAAAAGGAAATAATCAGCACAGTCAAGTTTGTTAGTCTTGAGGATTGTTAGATTTTGTCCTTGAAAGAGTCAGGATCTTCCAGACTCCTGAGTTCTCGAATGTTCTTTCAGTCATCAAAAGTGGAGTCCTTTATTTTCTTATTCTCTGATTCTAATGACCATTCATTCATTTTTAGCTTTTTTCTTTTTCCACTTCAAAGTCAGTTTGTTATGAAAGGACATATCTCAGGAACAGCCAGATGGAAGAGATGCAGAGGGCAAGGTGTGGGGAAAGGCAAGGAGCATCCTTGCAGTCTTAGAGCATGCTGCTCTCCTAACACCTCCATGTGTTCACAACCCAGAAGCTCCATTTAACCCTTATGACAACTCTATACATACAGTTATAGAGGAACATACAGTTATTACTCCTATTTTTCCAGATGATAACCTTGAGGAATAGAAGTCTCTCAAATTGCCCAAAGTCACTCACTAGTAAGTGTCAGAGCTGGGATTTGAACCTATGTAACAAAGCTACATGCATGCTCCCAACCACTGCATTATGCTGCCTCATGTGTTATGGTAGAGGGAGCCAGGCAGACCTGGCATGAATTTCAGCCAGGTCTGCTTGCAGTGTGACTTGGAGAAGTTATTCTTACTTCTCGTTTCTTCCTCTAGAAAATGAGGATAATGAATCTGGCTTTTTGCATTCATGCATCCAGTGGGGTTGTGTCCTCCCCATTTCGTCTCTACTCTCCTTCCACCATGCTAGTGAAGAGACTCTGTCTTCAGCATCAGGTGCTCCAGTTGGTTTAAGATTCTCCCAGCATGAAGATATTAAGCCCTGCTCTAGCTTAGCAAGCGATGGGAGATAGCATTTCTGCTCTATTTAACAGGTGGTCCTTTCTTTAAAGGGCTTCTCTGATGGCTCAGGGGTAAAAATCTGCCTGCAATGGAGGAGACTAGGATTGGATCCCTAGGTAGGGAGGATTCCCTAAAGGAGGAAATGGCAACCCACTCCAGTATTCTTGCCTGAAAAATCCCATGGACAGAGTAGCCTGGTGGGCTACAGTTCATGGGATTGCAAAAGGTCAGACACAACTGAACACCCACATGATCATCTTTCTTTAAGGAAGTAGGGAAGGTCCTACAAAGGTATTTCTTTATTTCTGGTCAAACGCAAGCCTTAATTTAAGTTTCTCAGTTGTCTATCCTTCTTTAAAGGCCACATTTTCATGAGCAGCAGAGCTTTATGGGAGGATTCTAGCAGGATGTGAGAAGTTCTTCCAGCAGCCTGTCTGTTAAGCAAGACTGTACACAAGGATACGCCATGTGGTCCTGGGGACCTTTGGAAGAGGGATTATCTGGTTCTAATTTACCCATATCCTTGCCAAAATTGATTGTCAATGGTTTGATTGTATCTATCCTAGTGGGTGTGAAGTAGTATCTTGTTATGGATTTGATTTATGTTTGTCTAATGACTAATGATGTTGAGAATCTTTTCATGAGCTTACTGTCCATTTGTATATCTTCTCTAGAGAAATGTCTATTTAAGTCCTTTGCCCATTTAAAAATTGGATTATCTGTATTTTTTGCTGGGTACAAACCCCCATCTGGGGTTTAGAAGATAAGTGATTTGCAAACATTTCCTTTCATTCTGTCAGCTATCTTTTCCCTTTCTTGCTAGTATTCTTAGAAGAACAAAAGTTTTTATTTTTTGTTGAAGTCCAATTATCTCTATATATTTTTGGTACTTTACATGTTATTAGAAACCACTGCCAAATTTAAAGTCATGAAGATTTACACCTATGTTATAGTTTTTCAGGAACTCTGTCTACCAGATCTCAGTATAGCTCATTGTAATTCCCAGGAGGGCCAGAACTTACCCCTTAGCTCTCAAGCATTGAGCCCACCCCACATTGACCCTATCAGAATCATACCCTCCCCCTACAACCTCCCTCTCTGTGGCGGCAGAGTCTTGCTTAAGACTGCTCCAGGCTTACTTTTTCCCACAGGGTGCGCATCTGTTCCATGAAAAACTCTCACATTCTTTGGCTCTCTCCGTTAGTCAAAGTGCCAATGCCTCCTGCTTTCCCTCCAATAATCTCAGCCCAATAATCTCAGTGCTTTGCCTTTAGATTTCTCAAGTGTGAGTCAGACATTTATCTTCTGTGACCCCCAGCCTCACCTGTGAAGCTGTCCTGGCTGCCTGCCCTCCTCTCACCAGGCTTGAAGGGAGGGGAGGAAGCACCTGTGTTCTTTCTTCCATGGGGATGTGTTTGGGGGGAGAAACATTCCACCCTGCAGCAAGCTTCTCCAAATACTATCTCTTTCATAGCTTCTTTGACTCAAAATTTCTTACATTGGCTCTGAGACATCACCTCTGCAAATCCTGGTATAGGTAGTCAAGCACCCCACTTTGGAATGTGCAGGTACCTGGCACTATAGGTTTCATCTCAGAATTGATGTTTATCTGAAACTGAGCAGAAAGCACTCCATTTCAGCATCCTGTTATGTATGTATTAATATATATAGGATGGGCATTTTACCACCCCTGCTCATTGTGCTGTTGATCTAGAGAAATTGTATAAAACAATAATAGCAGATTCCTACATAGCACAGCATTTATTGTATGCCGGGTACTATTCTAAGCCAGGCATTGTTTAGTTTTTTTTTTTTAATCAATATTCATGTATTTATTAAGAGGTACAAAATATATGTGGTTAATATTATTATTTTCATTTGTAAACGCAAGTGTTAGAACCTATATATATATATAACTTTTTATCGAGGTTATCTGCCATCAGACTGCTCACCTTGAGACTTCCGCAGGTCTGGAATTCTCTTCCCACTGGACAGGAGTATGGAGTAGGAACCCCAGTTAATAGCTCGTTTATTACAAAAGAAAAGGAAATAATCAGCACAGTCAAGTTTGTTAGTCTTGAGGATTGTTAGATTTTGTCCTTGAAAGAGTCAGGATCTTCCAGACTCCTGAGTTCTCGAATGTTCTTTCAGTCATCAAAAGTGGAGTCCTTTATTTTCTTATTCTCTGATTCTAATGACCATTCATTCATTTTTAGCTTTTTTCTTTTTCCACTTCAAAGTCAGTTTGTTATGAAAGGACATATCTCAGGAACAGCCAGATGGAAGAGATGCAGAGGGCAAGGTGTGGGGAAAGGCAAGGAGCATCCTTGCAGTCTTAGAGCATGCTGCTCTCCTAACACCTCCATGTGTTCACAACCCAGAAGCTCCATTTAACCCTTATGACAACTCTATACATACAGTTATAGAGGAACATACAATTATTACTCCTATTTTTCCAGATGATAACCTTGAGGAATAGAAGTCTCTCAAATTGCCCAAAGTCACTCACTAGTAAGTGTCAGAGCTGGGATTTGAACCTATGTAACAAAGCTACATGCATGCTCCCAACCACTGCATTATGCTGCCTCATGTGTTATGGTAGAGGGAGCCAGGCAGACCTGGCATGAATTTCAGCCAGGTCTGCTTGCAGTGTGACTTGGAGAAGTTATTCTTACTTCTCGTTTCTTCCTCTAGAAAATGAGGATAATGAATCTGGCTTTTTGCATTCATGCATCCAGTGGGGTTGTGTCCTCCCCATTTCGTCTCTACTCTCCTTCCACCATGCTAGTGAAGAGACTCTGTCTTCAGCATCAGGTGCTCCAGTTGGTTTAAGATTCTCCCAGCATGAAGATATTAAGCCCTGCTCTAGCTTAGCAAGCGATGGGAGATAGCATTTCTGCTCTATTTAACAGGTGGTCCTTTCTTTAAAGGGCTTCTCTGATGGCTCAGGGGTAAAAATCTGCCTGCAATGGAGGAGACTAGGATTGGATCCCTAGGTAGGGAGGATTCCCTAAAGGAGGAAATGGCAACCCACTCCAGTATTCTTGCCTGAAAAATCCCATGGACAGAGTAGCCTGGTGGGCTACAGTTCATGGGATTGCAAAAGGTCAGACACAACTGAACACCCACATGATCATCTTTCTTTAAGGAAGTAGGGAAGGTCCTACAAAGGTATTTCTTTATTTCTGGTCAAACGCAAGCCTTAATTTAAGTTTCTCAGTTGTCTATCCTTCTTTAAAGGCCACATTTTCATGAGCAGCAGAGCTTTATGGGAGGATTCTAGCAGGATGTGAGAAGTTCTTCCAGCAGCCTGTCTGTTAAGCAAGACTGTACACAAGGATACGCCATGTGGTCCTGGGGACCTTTGGAAGAGGGATTATCTGGTTCTAATTTACCCATATCCTTGCCAAAATTGATTGTCAATGGTTTGATTGTATCTATCCTAGTGGGTGTGAAGTAGTATCTTGTTATGGATTTGATTTATGTTTGTCTAATGACTAATGATGTTGAGAATCTTTTCATGAGCTTACTGTCCATTTGTATATCTTCTCTAGAGAAATGTCTATTTAAGTCCTTTGCCCATTTAAAAATTGGATTATCTGTATTTTTTGCTGGGTACAAACCCCCATCTGGGGTTTAGAAGATAAGTGATTTGCAAACATTTCCTTTCATTCTGTCAGCTATCTTTTCCCTTTCTTGCTAGTATTCTTAGAAGAACAAAAGTTTTTATTTTTTGTTGAAGTCCAATTATCTCTATATATTTTTGGTACTTTACATGTTATTAGAAACCACTGCCAAATTTAAAGTCATGAAGATTTACACCTATGTTTTTGACTAAGAGTTTTATTAGTTTTCGCTCTTACATTTAGGTCTTTGATCAATTTTGAGCCATTTTTTAATATCCAAGGTAAGATGGAGTCATCATCCTTTTTTTTTTTTTTTGCTAGAAATATAGTTTATTTTCTCAGTGGCTGGATATCAGGAAAGACAATTGCAGAACTGATTGCCAGGACTTAAAGTATAAAGCTTGTAAAGCCTGGGCTACAGTGCTTCCAATTAGGGCCAGGCAAAAATAGTGTGGGCCACAGGAGGACCTGGCTGACCATGTGACCAAGCTAGGATTGCTCACTGCAACCTGGCATTTATCAGTTAGGATCATGGCATGAAAAGAAACTTGGCTGCTACAGTGGAAGTGAAAGTTCAGCTTAGACGAGTTCTGTCACTTGGACAGAGTAAAGCTGTGAAGAGAATAATGACAAGCCCTTACCCGCTGGTGACTGTCAGCCAGTGGAATTAGAGCATGACTCCTATGTCTGCAGTACTCCATGCTGGTCTTTACAGTGATGAGGCCTCCAGCTCTTCCTTTCCTTAATCTCCTCTACACCTCCTTCAGAAACAGCAGGAGGCAGAGGCCAGGCTTCCTCTTGCCCCACAGATTCCTTTTCTTTCTTGGCTGGGGATGCTATATTGGGCCCTCTGGGTTCCTGCCCACAGTTCTGATCTGGGTGTGACTTTGGCCTCTTGGCTTCCTGATTGTTGTTGTTCAGTCGCTCAATCCTGTCTCTTCGTGAACCATGGACTGCAGCACACCAGGCTTCCCTGTCCTTCACCATCTCCTGGAGTTTGCTCAAATTTATGTCCACTGATTCGGTGAAGGCATCCAACCATCTCATCCTCTGTCATCCCCTTCTCCTCTTGCCTTTGGTCTTTCCCAGCATCAGGGTCTTTTCCAGTGAGTCGGCTTTTCATATCAGGTGGCCAAAGTATCGGAGCTTGAGCTTTAGCATCAGTCCTTCTAATGAACATTCAAGACTGATATCCTTTAGGATTGATTGGTTTGATCTCCTTGCTGTCCAAGGGACTCTCAAGAGCCTTCTCCAAAAACACAGTTCAAGGGCATCGATTCTTCAGCACTCAACCTTTTTTATTGTCCAACTCTCACATCCATACATGACTACTGGAAAAACCATAGCTTTTAACCTTTGTCAGCAAAATGATATCTCTGCTTTTTAATATGCTGTCTAGGTTTGTCATAGCTTTTCTTCCAAGGAGCAAGTGTCTTTTATTTTCATGGTTGGAGTCACCATCCACAGTGATTTTGGAGCCCAAGAAAATAAAGTCTCTCACTGTTTCCATTGTTTCCCCATCTATTTGCCATGAAGTGATGGGACCAGATAACATGATCTTAGTGTTTTGAAGGTTGAGTTTTAAGCTAGCTTTTTCACTCTCCTCTTTCACTTTCATCAAGGGGTTCTTTAGTTTCTCTTTGCTTTCTGCCATAAGGGTGATGTCATCTGCCTATCTGAGGTTATTGATATTTCTCCGGGCAATCTTGATTCCAGCTTGTGAGTCATCCCGCCTGGCATTTTACATGATGTATTCTGCATGTAAGTTAAATAAGCAGAGTGACAATACACAACCTTGATGTACTCTTTTCCCTATTTGGAACCAGTCTGTTGTTCCATGACTGGTTCTAACTGCTGCTTCTTGACCTGCGTACAGGTTTCACAGGAGGCAGGTAAGGTGGTCTGGTATTCCCATCTCTTTAAGAATTTTTCACAGTTTGTTGTTATCTACCCTTATGGCAGAAAATGAAGAGGAACTAAAAAGCCTCTTGATGAAAGTGAAAGTGGAGAGTGACAAAATTGGCTTAAAGCTCAACATTCAGCAAACAAAGATCATGGCATCTGGTCCCATCACTTCATGGGAAATAGATGGGGAAATAGTGGAAACAGTGTCAGACTTTATTTTGGGGGGCTCCAAAATCACTGCAGATGGTGACTGCAGCCATGAAATTAAAAGACACTTACTCCTTGGAAAGAAAGTTATGACCAACCTAGATAGCATATTCAAAAGCAGAGACATTACTTTGCCAGCAAAGGTCTGTCTGGTCAAGGCTATGGTTTCTCCAGTAGTCATGTATGGATGTGAAAGTTGGACTGTGAAGAAAGCTGAGTGCCAAAGAACTGATGCGTTTGAACTGTGGTGTTGGAGAAGACTCTTGAGAGTCCCTTGGACTGCAAGGAGATCCAACCAGTCCATTCTAAAGGAGATCAGTCCTGGGTGTTCTTTGGAAGAACAGATGCTAAAGCTGAAACTCCAGTACTTTGGCCACCTTGTATGAAGAGTTGACTCATTGGAAAAGACTCTGATACTGGAGAGATTGAGGGAAGGAGCAGAAGGGGACGACAGAGGATGAGATAGATGGATGACATCACCGATTTGATGGACATGAGTTTGGATGAACTCCGGGAGTTGGTGATGGACTGGGAGGCCTGGTGTGCTGCGATTCATGGGGTCGCAAAGAGTCGGACACAACTGAGCGACTGAACTGAACACAGTCAAGGCTTTAGTGTAGTCAGTGAAGCAGAGTAGATGTTTTTCTGGAATTCTCTAGCTTTTTCAGTGAACCAATGGATATTGACAATTTGATCTCTGATTCCTCTGCCTTTTCTAAATCCAGCTTATACATCTGGAATTTCTTAGTTCACATACTGCTGAAGCCTAGTTTGAAGGATTTTGAGCATTACTTTGCTAGCATGTGAAATGAGTGCAATTGTGTGGTTGTTTGAACATTCTTTGGCATTGTTCTTCTTTGGGATTTGGAATGAAAAGCAACCTTTTCCAGTTTTGCAGCCACTGCTGAGTTTTCCAAGTTTGCTGGCATATTGAGTGCAGCACTTTCACAGCATCATCTTTTAGGATTTGAAATAGCTCAGCTGGAATTCCATCACCTCCACTAGCTTTGCTTGTAGTGGTGCTTCCGAGGGCCCACTTGACTTCACACTCCAGGATGTCTGGTTCTAGGTGAGTGATCACACCATATTGTTTACTGGGTCATTAAGATCTCTTTTGTATACTTCTATGTATTCTTGCCACCTCTTCTTCATATCTCCTGCTTCTGCTAGGTCCATACCATTTCTGTCCTTTACTGTGCCCATCTTTGCATGTAATGTTCCCTTGGTATCTCTAGTTTTCTTGAAGAGATCTCTAGTCTTTCCTGTTCTATTGTTTTCCTCTATTTCTTTGCATTGTTCACTTTAAAAGGCTTTCTTGTCTCTCCTTGCTATTCTCTGAAACTGTGCATTCAGGTGGATATATCTTTCCTTTTTTCTTTGTAGTTCGCTTCTTTTCTTTTCAGGCTTCCCTTATAGCTCACCCTGGGTTAGGAAGATCTGCTGGAGAAGGGATAGGCTACCCACTCCAGTGTTCTTGGGCTTCCCTTGTGATTCAGCTGGTAAAGAATCCACCTGCAATGTGGGAGACCTGGATTCGATCCCTGGGTTGGGAAGATCCCCTGGAGAAGGGAAAAGCTACTCACTCCAGTATTCTGGCCTGGAGAATTCCATGGACTGTATAGTCAATGAGGTCGCAAAGAATCTGACACGACTAAACCACTTTCACTTTTCTCTTCTTTTCTCAGCTATTTGGACGGCCTCCTCCAACACCCATTTTGACTTTTTTGCATTTCTTCTTATTGGGGATGGTTTTGATCACTGCCTCACGTACAGTGTTACAAACCTCTGTCCATAGTTCTTCAGGCACACTGTCTACCACATCTAATCCCTTGAATATATTTATCGATTCCACTGTATTTGGCTTTCCTGGTGACTGAGTCAGTAAAGAATCTGCCTGTAATGCTGCATACCTGGAATGGATCCCTGGGTTGGGATGATCCCCTGGAGGAGGGCATGGCAACCCACTCCAGTGTTCTGCCTAGAGAATCTCTATGGACAGAAAAGCCTGGTGGACTATAGTCCATGGAGTCGCAAAGAGTCAGACACAACTGAATGACTAAGCACAGCTGTTAACTGTACAGGATTTGATTTAGGTCATACCTGAATAGCCTAGTAGTTTTCCCTATGTTCTTCAATTTAAGCCTGAATTTTTCAATAAGGAGTTCATGATAGGAGCCACAGTCAGCTCCCAGTCTTGGTTTTGCTGCTTGTATAGAGCTTCTCAATCTTCTGCTACAAAGAATATAATCAGTCTGATTTTGGTATTGACCAGCTGGTGATGTCTATATGTAGAGTCATCTCTTGTGTTGTTGGAAGAGGATATTTGTTGTTATGACCAGCTCATTTTCTTGGCAAAATTCTGTTATCCCCTGCCTTGTTTCATTAGCTACTCCAAGGCCAAACTTACCTGTTACTCTAGGTATCTCTTGACTTCCTACTTTTGCATTCCAGTCCTCTATGATGAAAGGGACATCTTTTTTTTGGTGTTAGTTCTAGAAAGTCTTATAGGTCTTCATAGAACCATCCAGCTTCTTTGGCATTAGTGGTTGGGGCATAGACTTGGATTACTGTGATACTGAATGGTTTGCCTTGGAAATGAATCGAAATCATCCTGTTGTTTTTGAGATTGTACCCAAGTATTGCATTTCAGGCTTTTGTCGACTATGAGGGCTACTCCATTTCTTTTAAGGGATTCTTGCCCACAGTATATATATAATGGTCATATGAATTAGATTTGCCATTCCTATCCATTTTAGTTCACTGATTCCTAAAATGTCGACATTCACTCTTGCCATCCCTGTTTGACCACTTCCAGTTTACCTCGGTCCCATCACTTCATGGCAAATAGAAACAATAGAAACACTGAGAGACTTTATTTTCTTGGGCTCCAAAATCACTGCAGATGGTGACTGCAGCCATGAAATTAAATGTTTGCTTCTTGGAATAAAAGTTATGACAAACCCAGACAGCATATTAAAAAAACAGAGACATTACTTGGCCAACAAAGATCCGTATAGTCAAGACTGGTTTTTCCAGTAGTCGTGTATGAATGTGAGAGTTGGACCATTAAAAAGCTGAGCACTGAAGAACTGATGCTTTTGAACTGTGGTGTTGGAGAAGACTCTTTAGAGTCCCTTTGACTGCAAGGAGATCAAACCAGTCAATCCTAAAGGAAATCAGTCCTAAATAGTCATTGAAAGGACTGAAGCTGAAGCTACAGTACTTTGGCCACCTGATTCAAAGAGCTGACTCATTTGAAAAGACCCTGATGCTGGGAAAGATTGAAGGCAAGAGGAGAAGGGGACGACAGAGGATAAGCTGGTTGGATGGTATCACCAACTTGATNCCCACTCCAGTGTTCTTGCCTGGAGAATCCCAGGGATGGGGGAGCCTGGTGGGCTGCCGTCTATGTGGTTGCACAGAGTTGGATACGACTGAAGTGGCTTAGCAGCAGCAGCAGCAGCAGGGACCTAACATTCCAGGTTCCTATGCAATATTGCTCTTTACAGCATCAGACCTTGCTTCCATACCAGTCACTTCCACCACTGGGTGTTTTTGCTTTGGCTCTGTCTTTTCATTCTTTCTGGAGTTATTTCGCCACTGATCTCCAGTAATATATTGGGCACCTACCGTCCTGGGGAGTTCATCTTTCAGTGTCCTAGATTTCTGCCTTTTTGTACTGATCATAGGGTTCCCCAGGCAAGTATACTGAAGTGGTTTGCCATTCCCTTCTCTGGTGGACCACATTTTGTCAGAACTCTCCACCATGACTTGTCTGTCTTGGGTGTCCCTACATGGCATGCTCATAGTTTCATTGAGTTAGACAAGGCTGTGCTCCATGTGATTAGACTGGTTAGTTTTCTGTGATTGTGGTTTTCAGTCTGTCTGCCCTCTGACAGAGAAGAATAAGAGGCTTATGTAAGCTTCCAGATGGGAGAGACTGACTGAGGAGAAAGCTGGGTCTAGTTCTGATGGGCGGGGCATGCTCAGTAAATCATTAATCCAATTTTCAGTTGATGGGTGGAGCTGTGTTCCCTTCCTGCTATTTGAAGTGAAGTCACTCAGTGTCAGACTTTATTTTGGGGGGCTCCAAAATCACTGCAGATGGTGACTGCAGCCATGNGTTGTAGTCAGTGCCCCCTGACCCCGAGGCAGGCCATTGTCGCTCCATGCCTCCACCAGAGACTCCCTATCACACACAGGCAAGTCTGGCTCAGTCTCTTATGGGGTCATTGCTCCTTTCTCCTGGGTCCTGGTACCTACAAGATTTTGTTTGTGTCTTTGAAGAGTCTCTGTTTCCCTAGTCCTGTGGAAGTTCTGTAATCAAATCCTGCTGACCTTGAAAGTCAGGTTCTCTGGGGCTACTCAGTCCCTTGCCGGATCCCCAGGTTGGGAATTTTGTTGTGGGGCCTAGAACTTTCACAGCAGTGTGAGAACATCTTTGTTATCATTGTTCTTCAGCTTGTGAGCTGCCCTCCTGGTGGCTCTACAGTGGAGCTAATGGCAACCTTCTTCAAGGGGAGTTATGCCACACAGCGCCTCCCAGGACTGCGGTAGCCAGAGCTCCTGTCCTTGCGGTAGGCCACTGCTGACTCATATCTCCATAGGAGACCCTCAGACACTCAGAGGCAGATCTGGCTCCATCTCTTGTGGAGAGGTCACTGCTCCTTTCCCTTGGTCCTGGTGCACACAGGGTTTTAGTTTAGTGCCCTCCAAGTGTCTCTGGTGGGTATGAGGTTTGATTTTAAATGTAGTTGCGCCCCTCCCACTGTCTTGTTGTGGCTTCTCCTTTGCCCTTGTTGTGGGTATCTTTTTCTGGTGGGTTCCAACATTCTCCTATTGATGGTTGTTCAGCAGCTAGTTGCAATTTTGGTGTTTTCGAAGGAAAAGAGAAGTGCATATCCTTCTACTCCACCACCAGGAAGTGGCTTCTTGATGGGCTCAGTCCAGGGGGATACCAGGAGATCAGAGGGAGGGATGGAAGGCAAGGCATTTACTCACCCTGATCCCTTCCTGCAGGGTGGCTGCAGGCTCCTCTCAGTGCCCTACTGAGCATAGTCCTCCACTCTGCCTATCCTGTGATTTACTCTACATACCCTTCAGACCAGTTAGCAGCTCTGGAGCACGACCCCTGGGGGCCTCTCCATGCCCTATGCACACCCTTATCCTGCTGTTAGACTCTCTTTGAATCCTCCCACTCTTCCTGTATTTGCTTACACCTGGCTGATACACCTTCTGTCCCAATCAGCCATGTATGCACTGTCAGGTCTGAGTCAAGCTTTTCACTCTCTGTAAGTACAGTTTTTCATTTAGCAGACATCTTTCAAATACCTATTTTGTGTGTGTGTAGCGAGCATGCATGCTCAGTCATGTCCAACTCTTTGTGACCCCATGGACTGAAGTTCACCAGGCTCTTCTGTCCGTGGGATTTTTTCCAGGCAAGAGTACTGAAGTGGGTTGCCATTTCCTTCTCCAGGGGATCTTCCCAACCCAGGGATCAAACCCATGTCTCCTACACTGGCAGGCAGATTCTTTACCACTGAGCCACCTTAGAAGCCCATTATGTGTATGAGGTGCCTCTTATGAGCCACTTTTTTAAACACTGAGGATTTGGAATGAATGAAACGGAGAAAGTCCCTGCTCTCTAGGAACCTCTGTTCTGACAGGAAGTGTTAGCCACTCAGTCGTGTCCAACTGCTTGCGATGGACTCTAGCCCACCAGGCTCCTCTGTCCATGGCATTCTTCAGGCAAGAATACTGAAGGGGGTTGCCATTCCCTTCTCCAGGGGATCTTCCTGACCCAGGGGTCAAACCTGGGCCTCCCATGTTGCAGGCAGATTCTTTACCATCTGAGCCACCAGGCAAACCCACAGGCAATCAAATAGATACATTGCATGGCTAGCTAGATAGGTGCTCAGGGGGAATAGCACAGGCAAGGGGGACACAAACAATGGCAAGGATGCTACTTTAGACAGCATGAGCCCTCACAGGAGCCCTCCCTGAGGGGAGCTGAATTAAGTGAAAAATGCCTGGGAGGCTGTCTGGGAGGAGGTCATTTCAGAAGAAAGAGTGGCAGGCAGGGAGGCTCTTGACACAGTTGAGGTGTGGTAGGGAGAGCAGGAGGCCTGCAGGGGAGCAAATGAGGCCAAGAGTAGGCAGACAGGAAAGGCAGGGGCCAGGTCACACAGGGACTTGATGGTCATGTTCAGAACTTTGAGTTTCAGAACCTCATGGAACACACTGGAGGACTTTAAGCAAGGGAGTGATGTGATTTGACTTGTGGTTTTAAAAGGATCATTATTCAGCATGACCACAAGAAAAAGGCCCCTAGATAGCATGGTCAAATGACAAAAATAACCCAGTTTAGTAACAAGTTTGTCCTTTATTCAAGGGAAAACAGCTCGGGGAGTGCAGTGCCTCACGGGCAGTAGAGCTCTCTTCCTGAGGGATTTTGGGCAAGAGGGAGATTTATGCAGTGTTAGAAGCGGCAACATGGAAATAGCAGGTCCGAGTTTCTAGCCTAAGGTGATCTAAACCTGAGTTGGAGGATGGTGATTGGCATGTGTTAGGTTTCCTTGACAAATGTTTCCTGTAAAAGCAGGCTGACTTAGGTTTAGGTTTGTGATGAGGGCTGGGTTACTGGGGCAGCCTCTATTTTATGGGCCCCAATATATGAATTACCTTTATCAGCAACTAGCCTTGCCTCTTCCTGTGTGGCCTCAGCCACATCTCCTGTCTCACTGGCCATTTTTTCTTTTAGTTCAGTTCAGTTCAGTCGCTCAGTCGTGTCCGACTCTTTGCGACCCCATGAATCGCAGCATGCCAGGCCTCCCTGTCCATTTAAGTCTCAACCTTTTTTCTATTTTTCTCTGCTAAACCCAGGGTCACCTTACTTGAAATGTCTATCTACTAAAATGCACAGATTTTGAAATTATCTTCTTTTTCTCATAATTCAATTATTGTAGAGACCCATTCGATATGAATCTCCTAAATGGAAGAGGGGCTTCCCTGGTGGCTCAGCAGTAAAGAATCTGCCTGCCAATGCGGGAGACATGGGATGGATCCCTGGGTCGGGATGATCCCCTGCAGAAGAAAATGGCAACCCACTCCGGTATTCTTGCCTGGGAAATCCCATGAACAGAGGAGCCTGGTGGGCTACAGTCCATGGAGTCACAGAGTTGAACACAATTTAGTGACTGAATGATAAAAACAAAATGGAGGAGAACTTATCGATTGATGAGTCTTGCTGCTGTGTGCCCCCTCCTAGGAAATTTCCTTCTGTTAGTGAACAAGGTATTTGATATTGGAGAGCACAAGTGGGTGCCGAGTGTGGGAGTGGGGAGATGCCTTACTGTTTACCGCATAGTGAGAAGCAGGGAAGATAACAGCATCCGAAAAACCAGGAGGGAGCAAAGGATCTCCCTTATCTTCTGAACCAAGAAAGTGGTCAGTCTTTCCACTAGAAGGAGAACTAAACATTTGCTACCTTTGTTAACTCCCAAATTTGCTATTCTCGATCCCTTCAGTGGCTGCCTATTGATCACCAGTAAAGTCCTAAGAAATCCTGATGGAAACCCTGTGTCCCAGCCAGTGTTTTCATTTTGCTAAGTCACTTCAGTCAGGTCCGACTCTGTGCAACCGGACTGTAGCCCACCAGGCTCCTCAGTCCGTGGATTTCCCAGACAAGAACACTAGAGTGGGTAGCCATTTCCTTCTCCAGGGGATCTTCCTAGCCTTGCCAGGGGCTGAACCCATGTCTCTTAAGTCTCCTGCATTGGCAAATGGGTGCTTTACCACTAGCACCACCTGGGAAGCCCATTGGCTCCTCCCTAGATGGACATCTCACTTTTCCATCTCTGCTTTGCTCACACTCTTCCTTTGTCCTGGGATGCTGATCCAGCCCATTTCTACCTAACAGAACTTGTGCCATCACTTTCGCAAAGCCTTCCGTGATTGCTCTCCTCCTTCACATTCCTAGTTTAGGAATTTCTGTGACTTATTAGAGACATGCTGCTTTATTTTGTCCCCACAGAGGTGCCTATATTATGGTCCCCAGTAGGTTAAAATATCTCAAACACATGAATGACTCCTTACACCTTTAAAAAATCTATTGGAAAATATACCCCAGTGAAAACGTGGCCAATGAATATTGATTTGAATTAGTTTTCTATTGCTGCATAGTATCACAAGTTTATCAGCTAAAAACAACATGCATTTGTCTATCTTATTCTATGGGTCAGGTGTCTGAAGAAGGCTTATCTGGATTCTCCATTTAGAGCTTCAGAACCTGCAGTGATGGTGGTTGTTTCATCTGAGGCTGGGAGTCCTCTGCCAAGCTCCTGTGGTTGTTGGCAGAGTCTATTTCCTTGCAGCTATGGAACTCATAGCAGCTTGCCTTTTAAAAGCCACCCAGGGAGAGTCTTTGAGGCTTCAAGTTTCTGACCTCTGGACCCTCTTTTAAAGGGCTCACTTGATTGGGTCAGGTCTAGCTAGATAATCTCCTTTTTGGGTAACTCAAAGTCAACTCACTAGAGAACTTAATTACATTGTCAAAATCCCTTCACCTTTGTGGCATAATGTACCTAATCACGGGAGTGATATCCATTGTATTGAGGACCTGCCCACACTCAAAGGGAGGGGATCACACAGGGTGCATAACAGCAGGGAGTGGGAATTTGGGGGACCATCTTAGAATTCTTCCTACCACAAATATTCCTTGAGCAACCATCTTAATGGAGTGCTTTTTGAGTTACAGAATCCCCAATTACTTCAAAATAGTAGAAGAAATTTTAGATTAATTACTAGTTTAAATATAAAAGTCTGTAGTATCTATGAGAGAAGACACTTCCCTGATCGCTCTCATTTTTTGATAGATTGAAAAGGGAAGACAATATTTTGAATCATTTTAGTTTGCTTGTAGCTTATTGTTTAGAGTTGATTTCAGTTCATTTTATCCAAACTGTATACAAGAACACAGAGTTATCCTGTGTAAAAGTGACAGAATTGAGTTTGTTAAACTGTCTAAAAACAGCATAGGGTGAGGAACAGGTAAAGAATGATGGGAAATTTTTGTGTGCTATGGAGAGATTAATGCCTCCACCAGGACATGGAAAGTCAACCACAGGGGAGTCCTTAGTCTAATGAGCTCACATTACAGTGTTGTTTGCCTCTGAACACTATCCAGCTTTTTATTCAGATATATCCACAGAGTTGGGGTTAACGCTGCTGGTTTTTAAATACAGCTGGGGGAATCCCTAGTTCGTGCTAGGGGAATCCCTAGTTCACGCTGGTGTGAGTGGAGACTCTTCCCCTGGAAGAGTCTGAGCTTTGGGGAGCCATGGCATGACCCTCTTTAAATCAGATTTGTGCCTGGTCTGACGGTTCCTGAAGGAATAAGGACAGAAAGAAAACTCTGCAGTTCCGTTGGGCTTCCCTGGTGGCTCAGATGGCTAAGAATCTGCCTTCAATGTGGAAGACCTGGGTTTGATCCCTGAGGTAGGAAGATCCTCTGGAGAAAGGAATGACTACCGACTGCAGTATTCTTGCCTAGAGAATCCCATAGACAGAGGAACCTAGCAGGCTACAGTTCATGGGGTCGAAAAGAGTCAGACATGACTGAGCGACTAACACACACACAGTTCAGTTAGTGAGGGGACGATCTCACCAGGAGGACTATGAAAGAGGAATTAGAACCTAAGACAATAGATTGAGCAGATTTTGAAAAACAGTGGAAGGTAGTTTAAAAATTAATTTCTTTTGCAGGAATTTGAAGTTTATATGTTGAATTTTTGCACTAAGAAGAGCTGTCAGGCCCTGTGAACACATGCTCTGTATTTATTCATGTGCATACTCTGTGACTAGTAACTGAAGTATGTTGATGTGAATTTTTTCCAGTGTGATACAGAAGGGCAGGGCCAGTGAATGTGGGAGGAAAGTCAGGCATTGGCAATTTTGCTTTCTTTTGCATCTGGTCCCTGGTCCCTGCTCTGTGCTCTGCACAGACCCAGCCATAGTGTCAGGGCCAGGAATTTTTCACCGTATTCCTGCCTCCCTGCTCCCGAATTCAGATTCCCACAGGTAGAGAGAGAATGAGTGGGCAAGGAAAGGCCCTGAAGAAGAGGAGAGGCCCTGGGGAACTAGGGAACTTGACCCAGGGCAGGAAGGAGTCATGCCAGATTCTCAGGCCTTCCCCCATGCCCTGTAAGGAGTCCTGTTGCTGGCTCTGAGCATCTGGTTTTTTTTTTTTTTTTTTTCCAATTCACACTTTTAAAAAATGTGTAGTAATGAAACGGCACAGTGCCTGCAGTGTTGCTGGAAAATAAATGAAACTGGCAACTCTTCCTCTCATCTCTGGGTGAAGTTAATGAAGTTTCCTCTTACAAGAGGATTTCATTGGTTTAAAAACAAAACTACGTGCTTGCTATTTTTACTTCATTCATTATGATAGTCACAAAACATGACCCTTTTTCAAACACTTGATTGAAACAAAATGATGTCATGTCAGAGTGGTTATTGCTTATGCTGATTAATGAACTTCTCACCACAAAGATGGCTTTGCTGGGGCCACATGTGGATGAAGCACTGGTGGAGAGACTGACTCCCCACCCAGAGCTGTAAAATGCCGGACAGCAGCTGGGGATAGACATTGGTGCCTATTGGGAATAAGAGCACATCTGGCCCTTCATAAAGCCAGCAATGGCAGTTACAAACTGTCACTTACATCTTTCCNCGACTGGTACTTCTCCTGCATCTGACACCTTCAGTTTCCTCAGAATTGCATTTCTCAGCATCCTAGGACTTAGTTCCACTCTCCCTTTTACTTGGCTATTCCAGGGGCATGAGAACGACACAGCTTTGATGCATTATTGAGCCTGAAGCTACTGGTTCCCCAGAGGCTGTCTCTCTCGTGCAGAGACACCTGAGCAGGAATGTGATCCACATTCAAGGATTTACAATGGATAAAACTAAAGGCATTCCTTGCTTTTTCCTTGTATCGGTTATCTACTGCTGTATAATGAACATACAACAGCTTAAAACAATAACATTTATCATCTCATAGGTTCTACTGATCTAGAATCTGAGCACAGCTTAGCTGGTCTTTTAGCTCAGGGTCTCACAGGTATTGGCCAGGGCAGCCGGAGTCATTTTGGCTCAAGATAAGGGTGGGGTGGTGAGGGGCTACAGAGCTGTCTCTTATACACATCTAGATGTGTATAAGAGACAGGCCAACAAAGGTCCGTCTAGTCAAGGCTATGGTTTTTCCTGTGGTCATGTCTGAAGAATTGATGCCTTTGAACTGTGGTGTTGGAGAAGACTCTTGAGAGTCCCTTGGACTTCAAGGAGATCCAACCAGTCCATTCTAAAGGAGATCAGCCCTGGGATTTCTTTGGAGGGAATGATGTTGAAGCTGAAAGTACTTTGGCCACCACATGTGAAGAGTTGACTCATTGGAAAAGACTCTGATGCTGGGAGGGATTGGGGGCAGGAGGAGAAGAGGATGACCGAGGATGAGATGGCTGGATGGCATCACGGACTCGATGGATGCGAGTCTGAGTGAACTCCGGGAGTTGGTGATGGACAGGGAGGCCTGGTGTGCTGCGATTCATGGGGTCGCAAAGAGTCGGGCACAACTGAGCAACTGAACTGAACTAAGGATGACCCACACCAGACTCCTGAGCCTCTGATGAAGCTCCCAGAGTTCTCCAAGGCATCACAAGTTCTCTGGAGTCATCCCTCCCTCTCAGTGTCCGCTTTCCCACAGCCCTTTCTTCTTTCCCCCTATTCCCACATTTGGTGGTCACTTCAGGCTCCTCAGTCCTTCATGTCTCAACTGCTGAGTCCAGGTCCCCATCCTGTTGGGCCCACTGAAGCCTGCCATGCTTGTCTTCCTCCAGCACTGCTTTGGATCATGTCAAACACGACACATCAAACATTCCCTGCTCAGACACCGGCCAAGAGTTCTTAATTCTCACAGCATCACACCTAGTCTTCTTGACTGGCTTCTCAAGGCTCTCCCCAAACTAAATCAATCTTATTTTTTTCAGCCTCCTACTTGCTTACCCCAGTAACCTTTGCGTCTGGTCACTCCAGTGAGCCACCCATGTCCATTGTCGCTCATTGCCTTTCTTCTGCTGTTCCCCTTGCCTGGAATGCCATTCTGCGACCCTTGCCTCGTTGCATCTATCTTTCACGGCAGTCCCAGGTCTTTCCTGCAGTCTTCTGGCACGTCCTCACTGATCTCTTGCTCTTTGAAATCTTGAAGCATTACTAATGTCTCTTCTACACATATTAGTGCTTAATTATATGTCTGCCTGTCCTCTAGTGGTTGTTTTATAGACAAGTCTATAAACTTCTAGAAGTCAAAATAAGCCTTATGTTTTCTACCTCTCACCAAGTGAGTCCATGGTAGGTACTTTAGAGAAGACAGTAATTGTTTCATGGTTTTTCTGTCCAGGTTGAATCAGTAGAAGGAGTCTTATTTTCAGATTAGGGTTATCAAATTATATATGTGTATGTGTGTATATATGTATATACTTCCCCAAATGTTTTAATATAAATTATTTAAATTACAGAATTAATTAATGTTAGATTATAAAGACTTTATCTGTTACCAACCATAGTACCATAATTAGGATACATGTTTGTTAAGTATCAGTTCATATGGCTCCCCTTCTATAAAGTACTACCTTTTATACACAGGCTATCCATTAATGGTAACTGTCATCATATGCCCACTGCATCCTATATATACGTTTAAACAATAACATTGCTTTGCTCTGTCTTTTCACACATTTGCCTTCTTTCCTTCTCATTTACCCCAAACTGTGAGTTCCTTGATGGCAGAGACTGTCTTTTAATTCCTGAATCTATAGAAACTGACAAAGTTGGTAACTGATAAATTGTTGAATGAATAAATGAACTGTAAGAGCCCTCAAGGAATCATGAGTGTGACATTCTATAAATACAGTTACAGTTGGCACATGATCATTGAGTCTTTCATAAATAAACTTTTAATATTTTTTAATGGTTATTTAAGATCATTTTTTAGGAGAGTCTAACTCTCAATCTATTCAAAATTTATCTTTTTACATAGCAGATTACAGAGGAAATTACAGCTGAGTTTGCCAAGCCTAGAGAAATTTATATTTTAAAAATAAGTGTAGCTATCTACTTCCTATAACTTTTCTTTGGAATGTTGTTGTTGTTCAGTTCCTCAGTCATATCTGACTCTTTGCAACCCACAGACTGCAACATGTCAGGCTTCTCTGTCCTTCACCATATCCCTGAGTTTGCTCAAACTCATGTCCATTGAGTCAGTGATGCCATCCAACCATCTCATCCTCTCTTATCCCCTTCTCCTCCTGCCTTCAGTCTTTCCCAGCATCAGGGTCTTTTTCTAATAAGTCAGCTCTCTATTTCTTTAAAATAGCACTCTTAATCAAAAACCAAAAAAAAAATCTGATTTTTAAAATGGGCAAAGGACTTGAAGAAGTGTTTCTCCAAAGAAGATATACATTCTTTGTTTTTATCTTTTCATGTGAAAGGATCACTAGTCCTTAGAGAAATACACATCAATCCACAGTGAGATGCCACTTCACACTCATGAGGATGACCACTACGAAAACCCCAAATGACAATTGTTGGTGAAGATGTGGAGAAATTGGAACACTTGTGCCCTGTTGGTGGGAAAGCAGTATGATGGTTACTCAAAAAATTGAATTGCAGTATGATCCACTTCTGGATATATATCCAAAATAATTGAATGCAAGGATCTTGAAGAGAGATTTGCACACTCATGTTCTTTGCAGCATTATTTACAAAAGCCAAGAGGTGAAAGCAGTCCAAATGTCCATTAGCAGATGAATGGATAAAGAAAATGTGACCTATATATACAGTGGAATATTATTCAACCATAAAAAAGTGGAAATCCTATTTTATGCTACAACATGGATGAAACTTGAGGATGTTATGCCAAATGAAATAGTCACAAAAAGACAAATACTGTTTCACTTTATGAGGTACCTGAATAGTCCAACTCACAGAGACAAAGAGGAGAGCACAAAAATCCCTTGTGGTTTCCAGGGGCTACAGAGAGGGCAAAATAGGGTGTTTTTTTGTTTTGTTTTGTTTTTTTTTAAATTTTTTTCCAGTAGATATAAAGCTTCAGTGGTTTCAAGTTCTAGAGATCTGTGCATAACAAATGATGTGGATATACTACTAACCTGTACACTTGAAGATGGTTAAGCGGGTGAATTTTATTGTGTGTTTTTTAACCATCATTTAAAATAAAATTTAAAATATACAAAAGAATCATAGTACCTCACACATACTCGCCATCATCATTATAAGCTTGCACATTGAAATGAGCCAGTAGATGCTCAATAAATGTTTCTAATACTAATGCTCATGATGAAAAAATTAGGAGAGCACCTTTTTATGATTGATGTCAACTAATAATACTTAGGACTTGCCAGGTAGCTCAGTGGTAAAGAATTTGCCTGCCAAGCAGGAGACACAGGTTCAGTACCTGGGTCGGGAAGATTTCTTGGAGAAGGAAATGGCAACCCACTCCAGGGTTCTTGCCTGGGAAATTCCATGGACAGAAGAACCTGGTAGGCTACAGTCCATGGGGTCCCAAAAGAGTCAGTCATAACAGCGACTAAGCAACAACAATAATACTTAAGTAATTAATTGGTCTAATAGTAGTGTGTCTAGTTCATTGAAGAATAAATTGCCACCAACTTCTGATAAGACTTTTACAAACTAGAATCCGTTGGTGCAAATGAAATGATAAGTCATAATTATTGAATTCTACTTATTGAGGAAGATAGGTGTCAAAAGGTGTCAATTATTGGTATTTTAATGAGGTGGGCATAGTTTTTACCTTTTCTGTTATTCTTCATGCTTACATTTTTGGTATATGTGGCTTACGGGATATCATTTATAGCTTTTTTTAAAAAGCATAAATAAAATACAAGCTGGGGTAAAAACAAGACATAACCAAAACTCAGCATGAAAGAAAGTTGACTTCATTCACCAGAGAAAGAAAATCAAAACTAAGAGATCCTTCTCGCTCGACTTCCTATCAGGTTTTCCAGTTTAATGGGTACAGGGCAACTTTCCCCAAGGGCAACTTTGCCTACTACTTCCTCTGTTGTCTTTTCAGCAATTTTGGTTCAGTGCCACACCCAAAAAAGGGCGCACCTCTTTAACCCTTTCAACTTTTGAATCAAACACACCCTTGTTACATGTGCTTTTCACATAAACAGTCAGTATCTGTCATTCGGCTCTGGCTCTGAGAGAGCGCAAGCCCTGCCAGGAAGGTGAGCTGTTGAGAGTTAAACAGAGTCATTTGGAAGGAGGAGGATAGACAAGGCTTTTCACAGAGTCATCTGGAAGGAGGAGGATAGACAAGGCTTTTCTGAGAAGTAGGAAGCTTGATCTTCGTAATGCCCAGGCAGCTACACTGCACTTATATTCTCTTGGTGTGTCTATAGAAAGGAAAAAAAGAAGCCACATCATGGTAAGAAACTAAGTGGAGTTTTGTTATCTCTTCATTGACTGACACTTTGTTGCCTTTTTTTTTTTTTAACTGAGATTTTGTTTTGAATGTGTATAGTACTATTATTCATGACATCAGTTAACTTCACAATGTGTTTATTGTCTAAAGCTGGTAAATTCTCTGAGCTTAAGAATCATGAGCAATTTTCAGTAGAAGGAATACCATGGAAGGCTGAGGAATAGAAAAGGGGCTGAGTACTCTTGAAGAAACTTTGAACTAGAAATGAAAATACTAGTATATTATCTCCTGTGTCTCCCCTTTTCTAGGTTCTTTAAATTATTGCAGGTAATCATTGACAAGCTTCTCTTGCTAAATATGTTTGAGTTAGTTCCATCAGCCATTCCCTTTTTCCCCCTGAGGTGAAAAAAATCTGTTTCTCCGCCTCTTTTCCAAATATCAAAGGCAACTAGTTGGAGCAATTAGTGGGAAAACATCATGTCTGGTGTTAAGGATTGGTTTTTATTTTCCTCATGGCAGGGGGAGATAAATCTATTATACTTTCTTTTAAAATGTAGGTTATCTTTCAGATACGTTCTTCACTGGGTCTTGGCTGTTGCTGCTCACACTGGCCCATCCCCATAACATGTTACTATGTGTTACGCATACTTTCCCCAAATAAGATTTTATTAGGACACAGAAATTTATAGGAGCAACTTGGCTTCTTACAACCCTACCATTCTAGAAGTGCTGTGGCTTAAAATAAGCCGTCCTTCTTGTAAGGAAAAAAAGCAATCTTGTAAACTTTTAAGAAAAGGGAGTTTATATAAGGGTCTGTTGAACTTTGCTTCTCTACTTTGCTCAGAGAGGCAAATATAAATTTAATAAATGTAAATACAAAGCCCGGGAAAAGTGTTGGGTATTGTGGCCATCATTCTCTCTGTTAATTCGTATCTCTTTTCCCCATTCTTTGATATTTTAGACACAATGGCTTAATAGCTACATGGACAAATAGTCCTTACCCTAAGATAAGAACATCTAATTATCCCCTAGGAATCTTAACCGAATTAATGCCTTGTATTTTATGAGAAATGCCTTTTTCAAGGTAAATTTGCTGAATTTAAAAAAAGTAAACACTTAGGTTTAAGGGCATTATGACTGTAAGCCTTCAGAAAGCATTTTAAGTTTAATAAAATTTCTGATATTTTGGCCAACCATCTTATTAAGGCCAAAATGCACTAAGCTGATTAACTATAGCCTATGTACGCACCTTGGTTAGTAAGCTTGGGGTGGGGTGGGTGTGGGAGGAGGTATGGTGGCCAGGCTGGGAATTTTGAACGTTGCTTCTCCCATGAGTTTCTCTGTGATATGAGATAAAGGTACGTGGAAGCCACTGTGGGTCCTGAGAGCCTGGTGGCTAGTGAGCCGACATTCTCATTTGAATTCCGATGTTGAAATGGGCAGGAACCTGCTGCTTGTGTCTCCAGGCGTAATCAGGACTAGGGCAGTGCTCAACCTGGGTGCACAGGCTTGTCCGCCTCAAGTCTGTACAGGAGCAGTGTTTGCAAAACGCAATCCAGACGTGCAAGCTGAGGCAGAGAGCAGCATCTGAGGCTCCTGCCGCCCGCCAGGAACGGAGTGGCGCAGGTGATGAAATGCTTGAAAGAGCAGCAACTTTCTCACAGGCTTCCCACTCCAACACACACTCGCACACACTCACTCACTCCCAATCCAACAGTCTACTGCAGGCAGTGAAAAGTAAGGCTAAATTCCCTGGGACAGTAAAAACGAAGTGAGAAAGTCAGAGACCCAGAAAGTGGGAAAGGTGTTTGAAGCTGGATGAAAACCTGGAATGGTATAGGCCATGGCGAGTTAAAGTGTGAATTACCTGCAACACCCCACGCCCCTCCACCCCCTGCACCGTCTCTATAGTTTGTTGGTTCCCCTGGAACTGCCCCTCCCAGTCATTTCCTGTCCTTATACTGCTCCTCCTCCCCACCTTCCTTAGAAGCACACGTTCCTTCTCTGTCTGTTCATATGCAAGTGTGTGTGTGTGTGTGTGTGACAGTCCAACATAACCAAAAGGAACAGAGCAGGAAAGGGGAGGAGAGAAATAGCACAGACATCACAGTGCATCTTCTGGTCCCACCCGCTGTGTGTGGCGGGCACGCTACTGTTCACATTACAGGTTTCTCAAAATGAGGATGCTAGTTGCCACTTCACGGGACTGTTAAGAGATACCTGGCACATGGTAAGTTCTTAAGAAATGTTAGTTGAAATAAATCATAAAGGAGGAAAAATAAAAGGCCAATAAGAATATAAAACATGTTCAGTGCCATTGAAAAGCAAAGAAATGCATATTTACCTAGTCACTGTAAAATATAGCATGCAACAGAAGCGTATAAAATATAAATGTGAGGTATAATGAATAATTATAAAGCAAGCATCTCTAATAACTAGGTGTAGGTCGAGAAATAGCTCATTGCTGCCACCTTTTAAGTCTTCTGGGGGTCTCTTTCTGATCACATCCTCTCTCTTTCCTCACCACCAGGCCAGTAGTAGGGTGAAGGGAGTGGGGCTTTTGCCTCAGGAGCAAAGTTTAAGGGGATGTCAAAAAATTCAGAAATCAAGATAAATAATATTTCAATTCATTTTATTATAATGTTTCATAAGTAATTATATGTATGTATGTATTTTTGGCTGTGCTGGGTCTTTTTTGCTGTTCGCAGGCTTTTCTCCAGTTGGGATGAGTGAGGACTGCTCTTTGGTTGCGGTGCACAGGCTGCTTATTGTGGTGGCATCTCTTGTTGCTGAGCCCAGGCTCTAGGGCGCTTGGGCTGCAGCAGTTGCAGCCAGTGGGCTCTAGAGTGTGACCTCAGTAGCTGTGGTTCCCAGGCTCTAGAGCACAGGCTCAATAGTTGTGGCACACCAACTTAGTTGCCCTGCGGTATATGGTATCTTCCCAAACCAGGTATTGAACTTGTGTCCCCTGCATTGGCAGGCAGATTTTTTTTTACCACTGGACTACCAAGGATGTAAGTCCTTATTGCAATGTTGTTAAAAGCAAAAGTTCATGAAAAAAAATCCATGATGAACAAAATGTCAATTTTTAAAATGAACACAGAATCTGCACCGCAAGTGGTTAACTGCTCTTTTAACTGCTATAATAATTGTGTGTGCAGGCTAAGTCACTTCAGTTGTGTCCGACTCTTTGTGACCCTGGGGGCTATAGCCCGCCAGGCTTTTCTGTCCTTGGGATTCTTTAGGCACGAATACTGGAGTGGGTTGCCATGCCCTCCTTCAGGGGATCTTCCCAACCCAGGGATTGAACCTCTGTCTCTTAGTCTCCTACATTGACAGGCAGGTTCTTTACCACTAGTGGCACCTGGGGAGCCTGTTAAAAATCAACATCTCTCTCTCTGCTTTTCTTTATAATTTTACCACCTATGAATATATCCCAAGACAGTGTGAATTAATTTACCTGTTCTTAAATTTCATAGGAATGGAATTATATCCTATATTTTCATGGGGGTCTGGATTCTTTCAGTCAGCTTTATGAAATTCATCCACGGATTGTGCCACTGACGTGTTCATTCTTTCTGTTGCCATATTCTGTTTTATGAATGAACCACAGTGAATTTATTCATCTTGCTGTGGATGGGATCTGGGTCTGTTTCTTGTTGAGGGGTTTGTACAGGCAGCCTGCACGTGTCCTGGAACAAAGTGCATGAGCCTCTCGAGGGACAGCAATTCTCAAAGTGAGGTCTGGGGGCACTCCAGGGTTCTCAAGATCTCCCAGGGGAGTCCTTACTGCAAAACTATTTTCATAAAAATGCTAAGATGCTATTTTCCTTTTACTTCCATCCTCTCGTGAGTGTACACTGGAGATCCAGAGGTAACGTGATGTGCAATGCTGTCTTGCCCTGATGGCTAGTGGAATGTGTGTCATGAGTATTGTTCAACTTTAAAAATGACTACGTTTTCATTTCTAACCCTGAGAAGTGTTGATGGATATAACCTATGTAAACAATGCTCTTGAGGACCTTAATTTTTAAGAGTGTCAAGGAATCCTGAAAGCAGAATTTTGAGAACTGCTTGCTGCTCTAGGGAATATACTGATAATACTTATAGGATATACATACCTTCTGTTCTATTAGATAAATGCCAAGGTGTTTTCCAAAGCAGTAGTGCCAATTTACACTCACAGCAGCAGCACTGAGTGTTCCTATTGCTCCACAGCCTCTCTCATATTGGAATTATCACTCTTTTAAATTATTTTCCAATCTGATGGGTTTGTAAAGATATTGTGGTTTTGCTTTTCATTTCCTTGATTACTAATTAGGAACATATCCTGTGGGAATAATTAAGGATGTGTGTAGAGATAAGGATTGGAGAAGGAAATGGCAACCCACTCCAGTATTCTTGCCTGGAAAATCCCAGGGATGGGGGAGCCTGGTGGGCTGCCGTCTGTGGGGTCACACAGAGTCGGACACGACTGAAGTGACTTAGCAGCAGCAGCAGCAGCAGAGATAAGGTACAAATATTTTTTCTGCAGCCTGCAATGCGTTGAAAATAACATAAATAAACTGTAGNTGTGTATATGTACCACAGCTTTCTTATCCATTCATCCGCTGATGGACATCTAGGTTGTTTCCATGTCCTCCCAGGTCTTTTCAAATGAGTCAGTTCTTTGCATCAGGTGGTCAAAGTATTGGAGCTTCAGCTTCAGCATCAAGTGTCTTCGAGATCCAGAAATTGTTTCTTACCTGCCATGAAAAATAATGCACCAAAGTTCAGCAGCAGCATGCCAGGGGAAATCCAGGGAATGGTCCCTGGAACAAATGGACCAGGCAGCTGCTTGGACTCATCCACAGGCTCGTAATGCCTGCAAAGAACCAACAAACCATGGATAAAAAGTCTGGCTCCCCAAATTTATTACCAAATCAGTTTCATTTGTTTGACGTGCAATAAACCAAGCACAAATGTGCCAGGGTTTGTAGAAGAGAACAAATCTCAGCGCCAGAAATAAAAGTCAGTTCCAGGTCCCTGAAGGTGAGGGATTTGAGATATTTATGGGATAAATAAGCAGGGTGGTCTTTATGCTCCAAATAAAAACAGTTGCCTAAATAGGGTGAGAGAAGATAATTTGAGGTAGAGGAAAGGTGAGGCAGTTGGTATTTTGTGCAGGTGTATCTGAGTGACATTCTTCTTCATAGATGCATGTTCAAAAAATGGAGATGCTTAGCATGATCCCTCATATCAGAGGNGGTCTTTATGCTCCAAATAAAAACAGTTGCCTAAATAGGGTGAGAGAAGATAATTTGAGGTAGAGGAAAGGTGAGGCAATTGGTATTTTGTGCAGGTGTATCTGAGTGACATTCTTCTTCATAGATGCATGTTCAAAAAATGGAGATGCTTAGCATGATCCCTCATATCAGAGGGTGAAGTTTGTGGCCCTCTGTCATCAAAAAATCATGAATCAGATACTTAAGCAGGCTCAGGTTTAGGGTTAGTATCCCAGCTAGTGTATGTTGGCTTGAACTGGACAAGAGCTGACCCCAGGTTCCTAAGCTATGTGAAGCTTGGAGGGTATCTATTTTGCAACAAATAAGACAGACTCGCTCAGTGAAGCAGAGGGTGTTTTGAACAAGCTGTACGCTTATCTACTGATGTGTTTGTTGGTTTAGTCACTAAATTGTGTCTGACTCTTGTGACCCCATGGACTGTAACCTGCCAGGATCCTCTGCCCATAGGATTCTCCAGACAAGAATACTGGAGTGGGTTGCCATTTCCTTCTCCAGGGGATCATCTTTACTGACTGAGCTATGAGGGAAGACCACCCATAGCTTCCCTGGTAGTTCAGCTGGTAAAGAATCGACCTGTAATGCAGAAGACATCAATTTGATTCCTAGGTTGGGAAGATCTGCTGAAGAAGGCTACCCACTCCAATGTTCTTGGGCTTCCCTGATGGCTCAGCTGGTAAAGAATCCGCCTGCAATACAGGAGACCTGGATTCAATCCCTGGGTTGGCAAGATCCCTGGAGAAGGAAACAGCCACCCCCTCCACTATTCTGGCCTGGAGAATTCCATGGACTGTATAGTCCATGAGGTTGCAAAAAGTCAGACATGACTGAGTGACTGATCTGTTAGATGAGCTCAAAAATTTCTTATTCACCTGTTTCTGGTCATCCTATTGTGTATGGTTTCAGGATGGATTTTTTTTTAACTTTATGCGATACAGTTTCAGTTTCAATTCTTCAGTTCAGTTCAGTCGCTCAGTCGTGTCCAACTCTTTGCAACCCCATGATTCACAGCACGCCAGGCCTCCCTGTTCATCACCATCTCCCGGAG